>JAKOGI010000190.1:910057-943700 GCA_029747015.1 Carnegiea gigantea | reverse complement strand
TTTCTGGTGATTAATAATGAGCTATTTATTCTCATAATTTGTTACTTATATTAGTGGGCAGATTTTTTTACTTATAATTCCTGAATAAAGCATGGCAAACAAGTAATATTGAGCCTTTAAAAGTAATATCCTCTCACAAATGCACAATAATCCAAAACACTAATCAGACCAAAAAATGAGTGGCCCTAAGTTGTTCTTTCGTGCCACTGTATACACAACTCAAAATACTTCTTACAAGTTATTCATCTAATGTTGCAAATGTGAGACTGTTGTGGGTAGGAATGACCTCCCCATCTCGGTTTCTCCTCACAGGAAGCTTGCCTTTTGGTATGTAATTGATGAAGATGTCAGCAGTATCATGGGCAACAGTAGTAGTGCCAAATTCAACAGCACCAGGGTGTTCAGTTGCAGCATCAAGAAAGTCAATTGTAGAAGGGAAATCAGGAGCATCAAAGACATGTGAAGAGGAAGTGGCAACTGTTTCAGGTGCAGTATCAACAAAGAATGAAGCAGTAGAAGTAACACAAGCAATGTGTGCAGAAGTTGAAGCAGCATAACCAGAAGCAACATATGCAGAAACAGGGGGTGCTGATGTAGGATCAATTGGGGGACTAACAATAGCATTGGAAGAATGGTAAAGTGAAGGCTGCACACAGAATGAGAGGTATAGGTGAATAGTAATGTTTAAAAAAAATTACAAAATAGGAAAATTAAATAATAATATTACCCTTTCGTTGCACGTCATCTTGTTATGCCCATATTGTTTACATATTGAACATTTAACAGTCCCGCCTGATCTTAGGACAAGTCCATATTGGCCGCGAGCTCTTCTGGCCTCCTTTTAAATTGATATTTCCCGTTTTTCTTCTTTCTGAAAACAGGGGCAACAATTTGCTCCTCTTCGTATGAAGACCATAAATTTGGTCCATTTATAGGTTGTAAGGTATGCGCATAAGTCCTTCTAAGCATTTCAGTCCTATAACACTTATGAACAAACTGAGTCGGATTCATTTTTTCCTCTCTTATCACTGCTAAAGCATGATGACATGGAATGCCACTTAACTCCCATGTATTACAAGTACAAGTCTTGGCCACTATATCAACTACGAAACCGTCACTTCCATGATTAACACTATACATACCACAGCCAGTTTTACTTGCTTGCCACCATCTACATGTATCTTTTGCTTTCTCTAGCTTCTTCAAAATCACAGGACATATATCTTGTTGCAAATGGTCTGCTATCTGCTTCTTAGAAGCAATTCTTGACATGACTTTCTTGAAAATTTCATCAAGCATGGTCCATATAGGCTTAAACCTTTCCTCGATGATGAATGCATTAAATATCTCAGCCATATTGTTGTCGACAGAGTCACATTTTGCATGTGGCTTGAAGAAAAGTCTGCAAAAATGCTTAGGTTCCTTTCTTTCCAAGAATTGCCAAGCATGAACATCCAATTCTTGCATCTTCTTAATGTGCTTATTGTAATCGACTTCATTTGATGACTTTGCAATTCTCCAAAACACGTCTCTGAATTTCAAACCTTTCCATTTCTTCCTTAGATTAGCATACACATGTCTTGCACACAGTCAATGTTCAGCCTTTGGCATCAGATTTGAGATTGGATCAACAAGCCCCTTAACCAACACACAAAAAAAAAATTATAAAATAAGAAGAAACTACATTTCATGGTCGTAATGTAGCTTTTATGAGAAATATTGAACATCTATTGGAGATAATATAACTAGAGCCTATTGTGATATATATAAGTTTACCTTTTGTTGGTCTGAAATGATAGTCCATCCATGCCCATCTTCGATTTCCAAGTCATTAACCAGGAACTGCATAAACCAAAGCCATGTTTCCTTGTCCTCTCTCTGTGTTACACCCCATGCAACAGGATACATTTGGTTGTTCGCATCTCAACCTACTGCAGCCAAAAGTTGTCCATTCCATGGCCCTTTCAAGAAACATCCATCAATGCTCAATATTCTTCTACATCCTTCCAAAAATCCTCTCTTTAAAGGACCAAGACATATGTAAAGATTTTTAAACACACATTTGCCATCTCCATTTCTTTCCACATCAATCTTAACGGTAGAATCTCTATTCTTCCTAAAAAGCTCCTTGGCATAAGCCCTTATCATGCTGAATTGAGCCTTATAATCCCCTAAGATTAATGTCAAAGCCTTTGCTCGAACTCTGAAACACATAGACATAGTAGGCTTGTAATTGTGATCGACTTTAATCAAGTTTCTTAGCTCCCTCAACCTTAAGCTTGGTTGCAACTTCAAAGTCTTCATATATTTACGTGACAACCATTTAGTTAACATCTTCCTCTTTCCTCTCTCAAAGCTGTAAGGAACACAACTATGAGGTTTAGGCATTTTTTTAATTTGAAAAGATTGCTCACGTTGTGGTCTAGATACCCACAAATTCCATTCACATCCTTCTGCATTGCAAAATGCTTGAAATCTTTTTTTGTCACTATGTTGTATCCTAATGTCGTACCCCTTCATTATACGATAGTCCTCCACCGCATCTAAGTTGCTCCTTATTAATGAACATGAGGCCTACTTGTAGCTCAATTCCTTCCTTTGATGAACTTGCGTCATATCGAGGGTATCTTATTGTCCTTTTTTTCTTTTTCTTCCTCTGCTTATCATCACCATCATTGTCATCTGTGTCACTAGTTATATGACTATCCGCATCGTCAGAATCTTGGTAATGTGCATAAATATCATCCAATGCATTGCTTTGTTCCCAATCCTCTCCATTTTCTGCTCTCAGCCCCTCTAAGTCTGCAAGTACTTCCTTATGCATCTTCTTTTTTTTCTCTCTAATTCGAGCAGTTTCTTCATCTTCAACATCAGATCCATACTCGTCATACTCATAATCAACCATACAATCACTGTGATCATCATTTGATTCATTAGATTCAACAAAGTCAACTTCATCGTTGTGCTCAACATATAGATTGACATACTCTATGCTTTTGCATAACCTTATTAATTCACGCACGTCTTCGTCTCTTTCAATTGATACCAACCTCTCTTCAAATGGTAATTCAGGCTTGCTAAAGTATATTTTTTTAATCCTCCTTGCATTATACCCTAACTCAATAACAATCCCCTTAATGTTACCAACACTTAAATAATCGGCATCACGTTCAACCTTTTTCGTCTCTCCCAAACCATACACAAGATGAGGCACTTTTTGAAAATATCCACCGTGATGCACATGTAATAAAGCCATCATCAACATTCTGCATATTCAAAGGAAAAGAATAAAACTTGTTCTTTTTGAACTTTACAATAGATACACAAACGTAGCCCTCAAATGCTTTAAATTTCCCTTTGTTTTCTCTTCCCAGAATTTGAACACATACCTTATGATGTTTTAGCAATGCTATAAGCAACCATTGGCTCCTTGATCAACCATGATGATGACAATTGATCAAAAGTAACAATTTCTCTCTAAATCTCACATACAAAAAAGCTGCAGAGAGGGTGAGATATTAGGGTTGTTTTTGAAAGCTAAGAAGGCAATCTTGCGTGAATCAACGTAATATTATCTTTGGAGGGAACTTCAGCAAATTTTTTCCCCCCTTCCCTTGCTTTTTTATTGTGGGCCCCACTAGTTTAAATAAAAAATTCAAAAATTCAAAAATCTACAGTAGCCGGTCAAGGAGTTTAGAGTGGTAATCTTGCACTTGGAGAAAAAACTTGGTGGTAGACGGGGTAAGAAACAATTGTAAGTGGTAATTATGAATAAAATGGAAATGTGGGTGGTAGAGGAATCTAAGGACTCGTCTCTCCTCGCGGAAGTCAGATCTCCAATTTCCCTGTTCCGTTTCTTCCAGATCCGACACCACAGCGCGCAGAGAGAGAGAGAGAGAGAGAGAGAGGGAGAGACATCAACCATAATCCATGGATTCTGCAGCGAGGAGAACAGGAGGAGGAATATGGGAGGGTCTCTACAGAGTTATTATGCGCCGAAACTCCGTCTATGTCACTTTTGTCATCGCCGGTGCTTTCATTGGTGAACGGGTACATTCCTACTTTTCTCGATTTCTTAAATTCCTCATCTCCACCTTCTATTATGATATTCGATTTCCAGTTTTGGGCTTTGGTTCTCTACTTTACGCAGCTTCCCATCTGTTAAAGTCATCGCAATTAATTTTCTATGGCATCCAGCTTTTTCTTGAGTATATTTTTGGATCTAGATGTATGCAATTAATTACGTTGCGTATTGATTGGTTAGCTGGTTCATGATCGCAAGTGTCTGGTAAAATGATGATGAGAAACTCAGTTCATGGCCTTGAATTTAAAAGGCAAAAATGTTAGGTGTGTATAATCATCCAATCTGTGTATACCCCAATCGAATAAAGAACCATATGACAAGAAACTAGGACAGAAATTTCATTAGTATGCCCAACAACTCGAGACAGCTTGAATGGTAAATTTCAAATTTGATAAATGTGAAGGGGTTTTGCTGTTTTCTTTTAGTATTTGCTCTTTGGAAAAAGAGGGGGTGGTGTCTAGGATCGCTTACAACGCATTAAATCTACAATGCATAGAGAATTTGGGGAAGACAAGTCGTCTGCCCTTTGCCTTTTTCACTCATGAACTTCTTTTATCCTTCTGATGTTATATATTCCCTCTCGTTGTGATACTGAATGACATGAATTAAAGCATGCAGAGGGTTGCATTTACGATAAAGCTGCTTTAGAAGGCTATAATGCATACATGATATTGTTTGAGTGAGGAGTCCTAGTTGCAATATCCAAACATCTGAAGAAGGGGCCATGAAGCATTTGTTTTCCTTCTGGTGACAATGTTCATAGCTTTTACTTAGATGGAAGATTGTTAACCATTGAACAGCACTGGCAGTCATGTTATAATTGTTGTCGTGGTTTTCCAAGTTAGTGGTAGTTATTGTAGTGAAGTATATATATATATCTCTTGAGTTTTGCTCATGGTTTTGCAGGTGGTGGACTATGGAGTTCATAAGTTGTGGGAACATAACAACAAGGGGGTATGACATCTATTTCATGTCACAAACTTTAGTATCATTTTTGTTATATCTTGTTTCCTGATTGTTCGCTGATCTCTATTTCATGCCACAAACTTTAATATCATTTTTTAGATCTTGTTTCCTGATTATTTGTTAATCTGTTTATCTCGATTTTTCCATATGCTTTAGCTCAAAGTTTTGTTGCGTAGGGGATGTTGCTTCTGTTTGTTATGACATGAATGGCTTTTCATACCCAGGAAGAATTCGCAGAATAGCTTTCTATGTGGCCGCTTCCCTTCTTCATCCACTAAAATGAACACTTAAGTAAATGGAAGAAGTAGAAAAAGACTACGATAGATGTCCTTAGTTGGTTATCATGTCGATAACGTGCCAGTATAGGGCGTTGTGGCGAAAGGCTTTCTTACCATAGTGCCTGTGACGAGGCTGGAGGGTATGGGGCTTAGGTGTACACATCCGTAGGCTTCATCAGAGTTTCATTGTGTCAAATTGTTGGTTAATGGATTCTCTACTATTCATATAACAAATAGCATACAAAAGTTTGATGGACCATTTTTTATTTAGTTTGGTTATAATTAAGTGCAGAAGAATTGCCTATGGTGAATCTTCTAGCCACACCAGAAACGGAGAATGTCTAAAAAATTTCAATAATTTTGAAACACAGTAGTTGACTGCAATCCCCTAGCCTTTTACTATGATAATTGGGATTGTGTGGAGTTCAATAAGAATCAGGTAGTACGTAGAAACCATGGTACCCCTTGTATAGTTGTACCTCACACCCTATCTTGTGAGTATTGTTCTCAACCATTCATACACCCCCTCCAAATGATTTTCTTCATGAATTACCACCTCTTTTGTTTTTGCCTAATCATGTCTTTGAAGGATAAAATTGAATCTCAGTAGAACACTAACTCTTATGTGTATGCATAGAAATATGCCCATAAAGGCCAATGTAAACTGTTAGTCTTGCCAATATGCTAGCGATAGAGTAGTTTGGATGATTAAGTATAAACATTTTAATACATAAGGGGTAAGTACAACAAACCATAATTAGCAATTGAAAATAAAGCAACTGTTTTTCATACTATCATGCCGATTACTGTTGAATCATTTTGCCGTTTTGTGTCTTTAATGACATATCCCTATCAAAGAAAAGGGAGCAGGTGGGATTAGAAAATTTTCACCAAGATGACTAGGCAAGATGGCTGTTATCAATATCGGGAAAAGCTGAAAGCAAATTGTGAATGGATGAAAAAGAAACATCAGTACTTCATTTAGTTCATAAGTGAATCAACTGCGATTCCTTGCTGTTGGGATTCCGATTGCTGGGCTCAACCAGATTTCAATGGCAAACAAGGACATAAACCCAATGCAGCCTCGGTTCCATCCCTTTAATTGCGACTAACTGTCAGCTCCAATACCACCCCTCTCCCCAAGAAATGGAGCTGATTTATGCCAGGAAGTAGCCACAATACTGTTTCACAGAATTTGTGTTAGATTTCGGTTTCCACTTATTTTGTTCAAAACTTGAATTTTAGATTTGTGGGGACTAAAGTTGTAGCTGAGGGAATGAAAGGAGCAATAGGGAATTGGGGACCCTCCTCTCCTCCCCCCCCCCCCCGGGGGGGTGGGGAAGCATTGTTGTATGAAAAGAAAGCAGGGTTGCAAGTAGGACAAGTTAGCTCCTGAATGACTATGAGTTACCATAGCCATGCTGATATGAGTCAGTTGATCAGTTGGCCTCGTAGGCGTTTTCTGGTGGTAGTCAGGGCCTGGCTAAGTATTATTACACTGCTAAAGGCAGTAGTCCATCATTCTTATCTTGTTTTTAATTCCTTTTTGTCTCTGCTCTCCTTCATTTGGGGGGTTTGGAGGGGCTTCCTAAGTGAAGAGCCTCCTAGATATTTGCAGGTTATAAAATCATGATAATAGAATCTTTACGACGTGATTATTAGAAATTTAAGAATCTCAAAATATTGGCAATGTACACTGAGACAGGCCCTTTCCGTGATTGGGGGTCAGCCAAAGTCGGATTTGTGTTGCTTCTCTTTCCTCATTTTAAAATGCAAAGTTGAAAGGATCAGGGCTCAGTAGCTGAGGCAGGTGTACAGGACTTACAACTTCTGGTGATTGAACATGTGACTTAAACTTGTGTTGGGCATGAGATATTTTATGTTGCAGAGAAAAGCAATGATATATGTGCCTGACTTTTGAATAGTGAAAAAAAGGCCGGCAGTTTTCGTGTGTGTGCGTGTGTTTTTTTTGGGGGAGGGGGTCGAGGGGAGGAAATTATACTGATAATGGCAGGCATATTTTGAAGTCACCAGTCGGGAAGTTTCTAGCTTTTGACGGAAATGTGATCTGTGAACAAAGCATATGGGTGTGTAATCTGGTGGCATTATTGTGTAGTCTCTCTGTATTCTGTAAATTATTTTAGTATTTTCATTATGGCATATGTTCTCTTTGAAGTGATTCAGAATTCAGCCCCCTCCCCCTTTCATGCGCACTCACACGCACTCACTCACACGCACACACATAAAGGAAGAAAAAGAGGAGAAAAAGAAAAAGAAGGTTTTGGTGGAGTTGCATTTGCTTATATTATTTTCCATTGATGATGCAGAAACGATATGAAGACATCCCAGTTCTAGGGCAAAGACAATCAGAGTGATCGTTTATTTGCCTTTGCCTTGTGGAGTTTTTGCACTTCTGGACTGTAGAGTAGGGACATGATGCCGATTGAGAGTATTGGTTTTCTAATAATGGATGAATGTTTTGTTGATGCTGAGAAAGCTAGTGGATCATTCTTTTTATAGTCTATCTATTAATGTACAACTCAAAATTTGAATTTTTCCATGCAGCAGCACGTAGTGACACCCAATAATGTAGGCCTGCTACAAAATTTGAAGTTGGCAATGCCTAACAAGATTATTTTGGACTTGCTTTAGAGCAATTGCAATGGTACCGTATGCTGATTGTTGGATGTTATTCGACGGACCTAGACTTAGGCCGAAGTGACCTGACTTGAACCCGTTAGAAAATTTTGGGTTTGAAGACGATTTTCTTGGCTCTAACACAAAATAGACTACACTCGAAAACCCTCAAATTAGCGGGTCAAACTTGATCCGAACATAAACGTGTGCGCTTGACCCGAACATTGTATCTTTATTTTTTTATATTTTTCTAATTTTCCGTCTTAACAACAATCATTAGTCATTTTTGTCGAGAAGTATAAAAAGGGACATTATATAACTGTTGCATCCCTTTACAGATTAAAAATAATACACTTTCCCTCTCTATTCTCTGAAAATAAAATTGTGCACAATTTATAAATGGAAAAGTTAAAAGAGAGTATGAAATTTCATAAAATAACTATCTAATCTTGAGAACAATCAATTTAGAAAGAGATAAATATTAAAGATGCGCAAGTCAAATCATTATGTATTTAGTGAAACAAATATGTCTAATCATTTTTTAAAGTAATTACTTTGTATTAATCTAAAATTTTGATGTTATAACTAAAAGATAATATCTTATACCTGTTTAATTTTATTTTATTTGGTTTCAATTCTAACTAGTTTTGAACAATAATGCTGGTGGCAGAAAAAGAGACGGTAGTGTTCGTATTGGGGACAACTTATTAATAAAGTTTTAATTGATTGAAAACTAGTAGATTAATTAATAAAAATATCGAATTATTAAATGAGCTATTAGCATGTCAAATTGCTCCAACTCATCAACATGCTCTAGACGGATTGACCCATAAATGATCCAACCGGCTAGTGACATTTTTCAATGTATGCGTCGACCCACCTAACCCAAACGGGCCTTGATTCTTTGCCTGTCCATACATGATACAATGAAAAGTTTGAATTTTTTAATATTCTTTTGAAAAATTACAATTATTATATTTTTCATTAAATACTGATAATTTTGAGCAATAAATATATAAAAATTTTTATTTTAACAAAAGAAAAATTACTCATAGAAAAGACGGTCTAAACTTGTTGGGTTTACTCCAAATATGTTAAACTGAAACACCCATTCGTATTTTATCCGAATTCAAAATATACCCAACTCATATTTTACCTAAATTCAAAATATACCAAATTCGTATTTAATCTATCCGTCTGAACTGACATATCTATATAGACTCTACATGCCACATACGCAAAACAGCAATTCTGAAAATCATTATAGTGCCTGCTTGCAGTGGTCTATACTCCATGGTTAGTGATTGTTTACCGCCAAATGCCGCAGGAACGTGAAAGCGGTATCACATTAGTTTCCGTCGTTATTGGTTTCATTTACTGGTGATAATGAGTCAAATTTGACATTGGGATCTAGATAAATTTTTAGGACCTAGGCCCAGATCTGATGCATATCCTTTGGGTCTGGACTCTGGACCATATCCCCTGATCCGGATTGATTTAACGGGTGCGTTCAACCAACTACGCATTTTTGGCCAATAATTAGAAAGCTTATGAAATGATTTGGAGGCCTTTGCTTGACTGCGTAAACTACTAAATGAGTTGAGTTCGTCAATTATAACATGGTGCCACAGCTCAAGCCTGCTATGAAACATTATAGTTCACATATCGTATTTATACATTTTGTATCTACAAATAATATTCAACTTTAAAGTATTCTACTGTATCGATTAAGACCATATTCTTTTCTGTAATTGGAAGGGTTTAACTTACAATTATAATTCCTTACAACTCCTTCCATCTCATTGCATCTTCTTAAATCTCTATATATTTTTTATAACATTCAACTTATCATCTATTTATATTTATAAAAAATATGTATATATTTTTTTTATATGCTACCAATATTTAAAATCTAACAACATTTTTATGAATATAATATTTGCATAAACATAAAAATAAAATTTAACGATGTAAATTAATACTTGAGTTTTGATATGAACCATATATGCCATTATAGAGAAAATAAGTCAACATGTTTTAAAATTATAATATAAAAAATACATTTGTGTTTGAGTTTCGATGTGAATCATGCATGAAAATAGGCAAATTGTAGATAACAAAAGCATTTCAGCTATTTCAGTTATAAGTTTATCCATGACAACTTAGTTGCTATCATCGTATAATTGAACATTACATTGAATTTAATTCCAAAATATTTAATTAATTCAAATAGGATTTCATGTTTAGGATTCTATTCACTTTGTTGAGAAAAATTATTATTTTTTTTTAACTTGCTTATACGGATGTGAAACTAATTTTAATACCAAAATATTATCTCAAGTGTATAACATATTTGATTCTAGATATTTGTCGACTTGAATTTATCTTATTGATATCTAATTGACTTATTTAAAAGTTTATTTACATTACTTATGTTATTTCAATATTATTTTTTATCATACAAAACGATAATTGTAGAAAAATAATTTTTTTGGTAATGTTAAAATATAATTTGTTTAGTGATGCTATAAAATTTATTTCATAAATGGCAGTGATACACATAATTTATTTTCATGAAATAATTTTTTTATAATTCATACATTAAATATCAACAATTAAACATGCATATCTAAAAATTATACTATATAGCTTTTTAATAGTTCTACAACTCCTCATATCTATCCTTACAACTTCTTACATAATTTTGCAGCTCCTTACAGCTTCTTACATCTTGTTACAACTTCTTATATCTTCTTATAGTTTCTTATAACTCCTTACATTTCATTGCAGATTACAGCTGCATCTTATTACGAACAAGAATAGACCCTAAGTATTCATATCCCTAAGGGAACTATCACTTTCAAAAATAGGCAGCAAGGTTTGTTATAAAAAAATATTTTTATATACGAATTATTTTAGCAGCTCTTTAAATGAGCCCAAGTCAGGTTTAAGAACTTTCCGGATGAAAATTTTTCAGACCCTGATGTGTATTTGTGTAGAATCCTCTTAGACCTAGATCCTCTTAAGATCCATCAAGTTGAAATCTATTGGATCCAAACTTTTGAAGTTGCAACAAGCTTGCCAGGTCTGGTTGGGTTCAAAACCCACTGTCATCTCCAATTGTAACCATTCAAGTTGTTTCTTGATATTTCATATTTAAATGGGTCCAACTTGTAATACTTTATCATTTTTAGAAATTTAATAATATGATATATTATATTATTAATTCTTAGAGAATGTACACAGTTATTAAAAACAAGCTCACAAAACGATAATTTCAATGTACAAATAAAAATTAAAACAGAATATAATACACAACAAGGTATGAAAAACAGAAAAGCTAATATAAGTACTACATGAATCCCCCTCCCGAAAGAAAGGCACATGCCCCTTGCCCAATGTAAGAAACATAACTTCAAGAACCACTTTTCATGACAGATCCATTGGCATTGTAGCTGCCGCAACAGTTCCAGATATGCTTGATTAGCGATAGTTGAAGTCTCTTATTTTCATCTGATTATATGCCATTACATTCATTGCTCAAATGCAATAATTCTCCCAGGGTTGTGGGGGATGAGGGTTGTATTTAGTGGTTGGTCATATTGTAGTTGCACGAAATCATAATTATATGTATTATGTGTAATTTCAAGGATCATAGTATAGAATATGATACATGCTCTTATTAATTTTTTTGACCTTCCAGAAACGAATTGCAAGTCTACTTATAGCAAATCAGGCTTGTGATACTCCAAATGCTTTCTTGCCATCCTTTCTAATAGACTCTAGATTAGCTACAAATAGCTTATGCCATGGATTTATTAAGTGTCGTCTACCCTTTATGAGATACTGGTCCCTCTAGTAGCTCATTAAAAAATGACGTCATGTCAGGGAACTTAAGTCATTTTTTGACATTGCAATACTAAAAAAGGCGTGTCTTATCCATATGTCAAATGAAGTGATAGTTTCAAGCACCTACAATTTTCTTCCCATGATATTCTCCTTATGCCAAGGGACATCTATCTCATTCCGAGTACATACAATCAACAGTGTGCAACATACAAGGAAGTCATGATGTTTTACAATTTAAAGAAATTACATATCTTCTTGAGTTGGCTTTCGCAAGTAATAGGGGCCAAAAAATTTGAACATTTCATGGGTAAACTACTTAGTGCATTGTATGACGATTGTCTCCCCCATATGAAAGTACTCGTCTGTAAGCTAACGCATGCATAACAACAGTGCATTTTTGAAGAGGAGATTCCCCAAACTTACAAGCAACATCTCTCCTCTAAGTAAAGAATTTGTAACGACCTTTCAATGTCGTCACAATGAAAAAGAACAAGCATCATCACATTTTAAAACTTCAGCAAAATTTATCATTAGTATACACACAAATTTTAGAGAAGCAGTTCAAAAATAGGCAATTGTTGTATTCCAGCTGATCATGATTGATGTATCTTCTTCGCCGATGAATGGATTTGGAGCATCCTTGTGAACTTATGTTGTCTTGTGAGTTAGAAAGATACAATTGCGTTAGCAATTTTGTCTTTCACATAGTTAAACCTGAGGCAGCATCTTCCTTTATAGCCTTATCAGAAGTAAACATCAAGATTAAAATCCTGATCTTCATGAGAAGAACTTGCCATTTTTAAAGTATTTGCAAGGCTTATTAGGTGTAGATGTTTTAATAAGTTAGATGGGTAACAAATTAAAAGAAAGTACAAATATTTGTGGTAGGCAGAACACATTACATGTGACCGCAAGCATGGATGGGTAATTGCAAACAACTGTTTTTGATTAGACGATATGAGCTTGTAGACATTATAACGCAATTTGAGAAAGAAAGTAATATAATAGTTATTACAATATCACAATAACAACAACAACAACAATTCCTGGTGCGGTTCCTGCTTTCGTGGAGTCTGAGAAGATCCAAATGTAGGCAGTCTTACCACTACAGACATAACTACCCATAGAGAGACTGATTCCAATAAATCCACATAAAAAGTTTTAAGAAAATATTTTAGAAGTTGAAAATCACTTGATAAACAAAGGCGCAAGATATACTTACTTAAATAACGTTAATTATGATGAACAACAGAGGAGAGGTAAGAGTTGTAGGTACCTTAAGCAGCAAGTAGCAATATAATACTAATCTGGTCAAGAGTAGTCTACAACTTAAACAATCGAAGGTGGGAGAGTAATAACACAGTGCCGATAAAGGCACTGCTAGCATACAAAAACATCAAACACAAGATAACATCACAGCCAATGCAACATCACATGTTTCCTACCATCAGAAACCGAAGGAGTGCTAAGAAGCTAGCTACCTATGGTCTAATCCTAGACCTCCATAAATTTCTATCCTGAACCATGTCCTCTATTAGCCATAGAAAATTCAAATAATGTCTAGTTACCTCGTTTCAACTTTTCTTAGGTTGTCCTCTTCACATTCCGGAAGTAGATTATCTCATATCTTCTCAAATCATCCCTTGCCCTTTGAATTTGCAAGCCCACTTAGTCTCTCTTGTTTTTGCTTTTTTTTTAATCTCTGTCATTAATTCCAATCCCTTTATGACTATAGTGCTTGAGATATTGGTTTCAAATGATCCCACTTTATGCTCTCTCGTTTTCTTTTCTTTTGATAACATCCCTTCTAGGAGGATGACTGATTTTTGTTTCACTTGTTCTATAATAAGGTCTTTAAAATTTAGATTTGAGAAAGAATTTGTCTATCTTCTTCCTCTTTGAGGAGCATGCTTATGCCTTTTGGTCTTCTCAACATAAATGATTTATTTTAATTGGTTGTGTAAAAGTTTCCAAGCTACACAAAACAAAAATTAACTATGAATTGCTTTGTATAAGACCTGATCCAATTGAGGATCGAGCTATAAGGGTTAGTAGGTAGGGTTATCTGGACCCCTAGCCAACTCGATTCTTACCTTGGCCCTCTGGTTACCTTTGGGTACTAGGTTGCATTCGACACTCAAACCCTTAGGGTGTGTTTAGTAGGGGGAAAAATTATTTTCTTGGAAAATCATTTTCCATGGAAAATGATTTTCCAAGGAAAATAATTTTCCGTCTACATTTTTTACTGTTTGGTAGAATGAAAATTATTTTCCCTAAAAATCATTTTCTGCTGTTTGGTGGAATGAAAAACGATTTTTCAATACCATAATTCTCAACTGTTTGATACTAATAGGCTAAGCTAATAGATAAACAGTCAATTTAGTCATCAAGCAGTACTTACAAAGTCGTCAAATAGTGCTTACAAAGTCATAATTCTCAACTGTTTGTTCTCCTTAACCAAAAAAGGGACCCAAAAAAAAAAAAAAAAAAGAGAGGGAGAGAAACATCACTTCATTCAATTGTTCTCCTTAAATTTTTCAAGTCAAATCCTTCTTAGTTTGTCACTCTTCGCTAAAAAGCCCTTTGCAAGATTTTCACGCTCTATGAGGTGATCGAAAGCGTTACCCAAAAAGTTTTCTTCAAACCCTTCGGTTTTCATCACTTCTTGATAAAGAAGGTCGACGTCAAGCTTGCATTTAGATATATTTTGTAGAGCCATAGCAACTTCTACCATTTAGGTGGAGATATTTTGAAGTTTCAAATCATCGTTACGGGCTCTCTTTCGACTTTTTCTTGATTCCAATGGCGCACTTGAAGTCGATTGTTTATCATTTTCTTTCACGAACTCATCATCACCATCACCTTTTTCTTCCAGACTCGTAACTCTAAGTGACTGTATCTCAACATCATCAAATGACTTGACACCACTTCCTCGAGCGACATCATTTCCAACCACAATAGCCATTTCATCATACATATCAATTTTCTTGTTAAGATACTTCTCATGAGTTGGATTCACCTATTAAAAGAAACAACAACTAATCTGAAAAGAATTGAACTATCCATAAAACTGAAATAATAGAAACAACAAGTAACCTCAAAAATAATAGAAACTGAAGCAACCCTAAAATAACAGAAACTTGCAGCTCAGTTTTAAGCACATACAAGACACAGCATACAGACTCATTGTGGCAGATCACTCATTATGGCAGAAGAACTTGCTTCAGAAGCAACCAGCACACACTAGATGAATAGGACATATACTACATAAATTAGAACCTGGTCTGATGAATTACCAGGCTTAGGCACAACAATATTAAGGCAGACTCAAGTAAACTTATCAATTAAGAACAACTCAGCTCTTGATGAATTACCAGTAAAACGTGAACACTTATCTGATTCAAATAACAGAATGACTCATACAACAGAAAACATGAACATTTATCTGATGCAGACAATAGAAAACATGAACAACAACTTAGCTCATGATGAATTAGGCAACCCAATCCAAACAGCAAGTATTTCCAAACTCCAAAGACCCATTAAAACAGCATTTGTGTCAAGTTGATGGCAATGACTTTACAAATCAACAGTTTTTCTTCTTCCTGCCCCAGTGCCCTAACCATTAAAATAGCATGTATTTCGAAACTCCAAAGACCCACTAAGCCATGCTGCAGCAGGTTGCTGGTAAGCTGAAGCAAGCTGTTTCAGTCTTTCAGAAACACACTGACCCAGCTAAGCTCGTTTATGGTGAGTCAGTTGGGCTGCTCATCTAGCTGTCAATATTACAGGGAATACCCACCAAAAAAAGCCAAAATAAAAAAGAAAAGAAGAAAACAACACATTCAGACACCCAAAAAAGGGTCTCCCATAGCTTCAACCAAAAAGTAAGATTGTAAATCCTGAAAAACAAATGAATAAAAATAGGTGCAACTGTACCCCACCACCATTTCAGTAGAGCAGCAGCAGTTTACTAAGGTAGCAACCAGTTTACAAACTATAACCAGATTCAACAGCACCCATAGCTAGATGCAACAGGAAGAAAACAACAGCAGAGCAGTAGCAGAACATACCTTGACATAGGTGTTGTACACATCGAGAGACATGTGAATCATCCTCATATTTTCATCCCACCCACAGCTAGATTGGCTTCGAAGTTTTGCTATGATGCCCCAAGTAGTTTTCACAGTTCTTAGATAATTGTCAATGTGATCCGATAGGCATTTAACATTGAACTTCTTTGATATCATATCTGCTGCTACAACAAAAGAACTAGACTTGAAAGTGTTGTTCGGTCGATTCTCCTTTTTAACCTCATCGGCCAAAAACTTGAGAAGTTCCTTTAATATTGGCTTGGACCAACGAGATTGAGTTTTCCTATCCTCGCTAACCTCTTTCATTTTCCCTTTGTCCATGCTGTAATAAGAAAACTGAGCAGACTACAAGCTTTTAAAAAAGTTGTGCAAATAGCAACAAACCTCCTAAGTGTCTTTTTCTAAGCAAGTGGCAACTGAGTAGAATACAAGCTTTTCAACTGAGCAGAAAACAAAAACAGCCCATTTTGGTACATAATACAAAAACTTAGCAGAGTACATCTCTGTCTCTGGCTAATAACATGTTCACAGCACCTACACTAATGCTTCTCTATCTTTGGCTAATACAACAGAGCTATGACTACAACTGGTGCTCAGTAGAATACAAAGGGGAAAAAAATAGTAGAAGAAACTAGCTTGTTCACAGCAACCTAACAGCAAGGTCATAGCAAACTCACTACAAAGCTCTCGGAGCTTCATAATCTTGCCGCATAGCAATTGCTATAGCATCTCTCTTTGTTTTCCATGCTAGATTTTCTTCTCGCTCTTCTCTTCGTGAGAGTAATGGTCCCTGAATATTACGTGAGAACTCTTTATCCACCTCTATCATGATACGGTCATTTGGATCAATGCCTCTAAGAAGGTTATGTAACACACAATACACAAGAACAACCTTTACCTGAATATCGAATTCTCAAAATGGCTCTGCATCCAACACACGAAATCGCTTTTTGAGCACCCTGAATGCTCTTTCTACACCAATTCTCAAAGAAGAATGTCGTAAATTGAATAATTCCTTAGCATTCATTGGTGGGGAGCTCTCATCGAACTCTTTGAGATGATAACGAACTTTCTTATATGGGGGGAGGAAGCCTTCTTGAAGAGCATAACCAAAACTAGCAAAAAATACTTTCCTACAAAAATTCAAAAGTTTCATTAAGATCCTATGCACTATAATCGGATAAGGGAGAACTCCATGAAACACAATGAATTTCTAAACCATACCTTCCGGAGCACAAAATCCTCTTGATAATGCATCATTTAGAACTCTAGAATCGTGTGTTGATCCTTCCCAATCGGCTAACACATATCTGAACTTGAGATCGCCAACGGATATGGCGACCAAGACATTTTGGGATAAAGTACCTTTTCTATTCCTATACCTATCTTGATCTTCAATGGGAACAGATTCCCTCACCTGAGTCCTATCTAAAGCTCCAATGCAATCCTCAAACTATGGATAAAATCTAGAGTTGTTCAAGATTTTGAAAGGGGTTGAAGAGCTAGGTGGGTGCACAAAATCAGGATATAATTTTAAGAAGGCTCCTAGAACTATATGAAAATAGTTATAAATGGTCCAAGTAGATCAAAAAAACCTTCCTCCAATCGCCCTAAACCTCACATTGTGAATTATTAAGTGAAGAAACATTAGAACTTGCTCTCTCACACTCATATGCTTCGTGTTTACAAGAAGTGCCCTCCTTTCAAGCATCTCACACAATTCAAAAAAAGGACCAGGCCTCATTCAAATCTGATTAAGGCAATGAATATCCCCACAATACAAAACACTATTGATATAATTCTCCCAATCGACATCTCTATTGATAAAAGGCTGACGCGGGATTTGAGGAATCCTAGTTTCATTATCGGTGTCTCTATTATTATGGTTCATAAGCAAGGCCGCTGTAGCTCCTAAAAGGAAAGCAGTAGCACCAGTGACCACAACTTCTTCCTCATTTAAATCATTGGCCATCTAGGTAATAGGAAAAAGGGATATATCAATGTTGAGATTACTACCAAAGAAAGTAAAGCAAGCTTGGCATGTATTTCCAAAGACAACAACAACAAGCAAACAACAGAAAATAGCAGCACATAGTAAATAAGAGAAAATGACAGACGTGAATAGGATCAGTTTCATGCATAGACAACACACAGCAGACATAAATTTCAAATTCAAGCAAAATTTTCCGCAAAATTTCCAGCTGAGACACAGCAGCAAGCAACAACTCTCTCAAAAAACAGCAGACATGAATAAGCTCCTACAGCAAAAGGATGGTGTTTCGGGCTTTTTAACAATCCTTCCACAAACCATTACCTCCCTCAAAGCAACCACCTCAAAGGTACACCCAAACCAGCTCCATCTAATCACAATCACAAGACTGCCAAAACTTCCAAATTCAAGCAAAATCTAACATACCACACAGAGGAAGCAATTGTTCAATTAAAACTTCAGCCCCAGCAACAAAGAAAAACCATTAAAGAGGAAGCAATTGTTCAATTAGAACTTAAGACACACTACACACACAAACAAAATGGGAACTCCCTTGTTTCTTCACAACAATCCAGGTAATTCAAAGTTTAAAGGAGAGATGTAACTCACAAAGTAGAACACGAAAAGGAACGAGAATGTCAAGACTCTTCCTTCAATTAGCTTCCAGCAATGGCAGGATGACACAGACTACCCTTCAACAATCAGATGACAAAACCCTAATTAAAAATTGAGTTAGGGATTTAAAGGAAGAATCTTCAGAGAAATTGAAACCCTTGATCTGAAAACTTACTTGGAAAATTGAATCTGAAGCAATGCTTGGACTGACAGTCGAATACAGCGGCGAGAATGCTTCAACTTGCTTCCAACAATGGTGAGAGTGCTTGGGGGGGGGGGAGAGAGAGAGAGAGAGAGAGAGAGAGAGAACCAGTGTAAGGCTTTTGAAGAGAGAGAACCAGTGTAAGAATTTCAGCAGCGCCTTTCCTAAAGCTCTGAACAGAAGCAGAGTTGTTTTCTTTCGACCCCTGGAAAATTATTTTACGGCCAATTTCACGGGAAAACATTTTCCTTCTCATGAGGTAAGATCATTTTCCCCTGAAAATGATTTTCCCTTTCGTTTTTTACCAAAGAACGTAAAATGAAAAAATTATTTTTCGAGAAAATGATTTTACCCCCTACCAAACACACTTAAGTTTCATTTTTATCAAAATCCAACATCAAACGTCCAACAAATGAAAGACCAAGTGATAATAGAATGTCCCAATGAGAAGTACTGTAATATTACAACAATTTTGATACTCAATTTAGTAAGTATAACTCTTTGGTCACCAATAACAACTCTAAACATTAGAGAGGGAAAGGGTTTCATAGTCATTAAGTTGTGAATATGGGGGTGAGAGTGGGGCTCAGAGGAGGTGAGCAAACAGAAAGCCAGGAGGCTAAGAACAAATGAAACCCTAAGTTTTTGTTTAGACCTAGAATTTTTATTTTTTCGAACTGAGGGTTAGAGGTCAAAACATTTCTCTGATCCTAATCCTCATCACAGTTAGTTATCCCCAATTTGAGGATTGGAGCATGTTGAAGGCCCCCTCAAAAAAAAAATCAAAGCTAACCCTTCTTTTTGTGGGTTGGGCTAGGCGGGCCCCCTGACTCGTCAGCCAAGTCTACTTTGTATGTTGTGTGTGTAATAAGCCTTATTCTACCTAGTAAGTAGTAGCCATCATCATACTATAATTTGAACATGGTTACAAGAGCTCAGATCCTGGTCTAGGTCCAATAGATATTTAGACTTACGAAATGATCATATTGGCGGCCACTTGTAATTTGGACATTGTTGTTAAGCAACGAGCCATATTATGCAGGTTGTCATGTGTAGCCATATTGGTCATCCATCTAGAGTGACCTAGTGGCAAATACAAGAATTAATTCAAGCGGGGTTGGGATTCAAACACACATATGACTTGAAATTTTAAATTTAACAATAGTCATATAAACGAAATTATAAAGCTAATATAATCAAGGCAATTGTCCTCAGTGAACTTCGTATTTTGAAACCGATATATGATATTATCATTCGATACTGTTTCAAAAAGATCATTATCAAAATAAGAAATAACAGTATCATTTAAAAACTCATCTGATGTTCTGTTGCGCAAATTGGTCTTAATAATCTTCATCATGCTCATTTGGATGATAATGTGAAATTGGTTTTCTTTCAACAGGATTTGACTGAAGAGTACTTGAATCAACTCAAGTTCTCCCGCAAGATGAAGGATTAGTGTTTGCATCAAAATTTGGGATTTGTGTTTGAGTGTTGTGTTCGCCAGTTTTTGTATTCAAAGGAGAATTTTCAGATGCAGAAGTTGAACGAAACGATTCAGTAGTCAACTTTTTGGAATATCTATGCATTTTCAACTGGACAAAAAATTTTAATTAGCCAAGTGAAAGATATTCAATAATTGTAACTAATAAGAAGAGAATTCAAGTAGTGAACAACACATACAATTACAATTGACAAATGATTTGTAGTCAATTTCATCAAATGATTTAAACAATTGAAACTAATCTAACTATCTAAATAATTAAAAGGTAAACAATCGAAAATTTGACCAAAAAAAGTAAAAATTAAAACTATCTAGAGTTTTATGGTTTGTACCTTCAAAGTTCAAATCGATGGTCGACTATTGGTGGTGCAGGGGGACTGCCTAGAGGCTTGACGGTGGCTGCCGAAGAATGCCACCGGTGGTGGACGACTAGGACTGGGCGTGGTAGTTGCTGGTTCTGAGTTTCTGTAACTATGTGTGTGGGCAGTGGGGCGAAAAGAATGAGGGGAAGGATCGAAGGTGAAAGTCGCAGTCGCATATTGTAATCCGAAACTTGGGCCAAAAACAGAGAGGAATAGCTTTGAAGTGTAAATGGCAGCAGCAAGGTTCGAACCCAGGATGCATGCGGGGAGTGCCTAGCCGACATTTCACGCCCAACTAACCATCAAAGCAATCTTCTTTTACTGCAACATGGTATGTCAAAAATTAGATATATAGGGTATTTATTTATTTTTTAACTTAACTAACAATTTTTTTTTTTTAAGCGGGGTCGGTTGACCCCACATGACCCACCATAGCTCCGCCCCTAAGAATGTGATTGTGGAGTAGGTGAATATGCAATGTGACTATGAGCATGCATATTAATTTTTTGAATTCGGATGGGAAAATAAGAAGCATATTGAGGATGATATAAATTTGGATAACAAGAATCATGATAATTTGCTTGGGCATTCTGAGAATTTGAATCCACAACTTGATTTTTCTTTTTTTTTTTTTATGTGTGTGTGTGTGTGCATGAAGAAGCGAGACATATGAGACTTTTTTGTAAGTAAAGAAAGATAATGGCTGCAAAAATGATGACTCACGTCCAACATTAACCATATTTATAGATGCCTCGAATTAATTTTTGTTCCAACCAAAAAATAGTCATTACGTGTAATTAAAAAATAACCCTTGTTATTAGCTAAATAGTTAGCCATAGTTGTTACACACTATTGAAAAAGATAGTCGTTGCAATTAAGTAAGCAATTGGCTATTACATTTGAAAAAAAATGGCTACTACAAACAAAATTCGTGCCAAGACAATCATCCAAAAATGCTCAAAAGTTGTAGCTGTAAGTGGTGGAGGTTCACTAAGGACGACTTTTTAACTGTTAAGTTTGCTTATCAATTGGTGCTCACAAAATGGAGGGAAAAAAAAAAAAGGATAGACTTAGATCTTCAAAGGCCATTTACTAGTAGAGATAAAGGATTTTTACAGAAGACTATGGGAGATAAAAGTCCCCCATGAGGTGAAGAATTTTTGAAGGATATTAGAACATGGATTAAGCATAAACAAATTCACCTTAATTTCATAGCAAAAGATGATTGAACCTGGCTCTAAATTACTAGTTGGAGAGGATCTCACTAGGTGGAGGAGCCTCGACAATATCACAGCTTAAGAACTCCAGGGTTTTGGTGCAAAAAATCTCTCTTTAGAAAACCCTTAGTTGTTGCTTGTGTGTTTACCTCTTAGATTTACTTGTATTTATATTAAGGTAGTGTTTGGTTGGGGGAAAATGATTTTTCCAGACAATAGTTTTTCAATTTTCCGTTGTTTGGCGCAATAAAGGATGGAAAACCATTTTCCAAGGAAAATAATTTTTCCCCTAATGGAGGAAAATGATATCCTTTTTATGAATATGGGAAGTCGATTTTTCTCATTCAACTCTTTAATGATATGGTCAGCTGAAATTTAGGTGCAAAATTCGATTTTAACTGTTTGGATCGAAACTTGACCATCCGATGGAAAATATTAAAATAAACTCAAATCTAAATTTTCAACTCAAATTTCTTTCATTTAATCAATATTTATCTCTACCACAACAATTTAATCGACATTTTTTGCTATTAAAACAATTCAATCGACTTGCCACTAAAACAATTTCAATAGTTTGGATAGAAACTTGATTATCAAATAGAAAATATTAAAATAGGCTCAAATTCAGATTTTGAGTTTGATATTCTTTCATTTGATCGATATTTTTTTCCACAACAACAATTAATTGATATTTTTCGCCCCTTAAATAATGCAATGAATATTTTCCACCATTAGAACAATTTTAATAGTTTGGATCAAAACTTAATCATCGGATAGAAAAGATTGAAATATGCTCAAATCCAAATTTTGAGCACGACATTCATTCATTTGGTCAGTATTTTTCTCCACCACGATAATTCAATAGACATTTTTCATCACTTGGACAATTCAATTGATGTTTTCTGTCACTAAAACAATTTCAATGATTTAGATTGAAACTTGATTATCCGATAGGAAGTAAAAAACTCAAATATGAATTTTAGGTACAAAATTCCTTCGTTTGATCAACATTTATCTCTACTACAACCAGTCAGTCAATATTTTCGCCATTTAAACAATTCAGTTTATGTTTTCCTCTTTTCCATGAAAAATAATTTATCTTGTACCAAACAACAGAAAATTTAACATGAAAATCAATTTTCTTTGGAAAAACATTTTCCATAGAAAATAATTTTTTAGGAAAACCATTTTCCTTCCAACCAAATACTACCTAAATTAACCAACAGAACAACTAGGGTTTTTAGGTGGTCAAATTACTAACGTGCACTTACCATATACTATGACTGGGCTCCACCCTTTGTAGGTGTATCATTTCCCTAAATTCAACACCTCTCACTCAACACTTCAAGGAATGCTTATTCAATTTAAAGAAAAACTTATTTTCCTTTTATTACTAATTTTCATACAAAGCAAATAGGTCATTCGACCATCATATTTGTGAGAAATTCATGCTATACATTTGTTTTGGATAGGTGCAAGTATTCTAAACCATTTTAATCTCATCAAGAGGTATCACTTGATCTTATCAAACCATCATATTTCTTATTCACAATTAAGACCCATGTGTCATAACTGGTGCATTGGATGAGTAAAAGAATAATGAGATTCTATTAATGATCCCCCTCTTCTCATGAGACTCCTGACAAATGCAACTCCTTTTTCTAGATATGTCATGCCTGATCGAATCATCTGTGGTCCTTTGACAAAATTCTAAATGAGCATTGGATCCAATCTAAGCCACTGCTCGGAGTTGTGAGGGTACCTATATACGTCCATAGCCTTAAGGGTCTCACACAAACATAACTTGAGATCTAACTTATATTAACTCTATTGGTAATCTATTACATGCATAGTATGAAGCACATGCTAAAACATTATTTTCTTTACAATGGAGTGTATATATTTTGGTCCTTTAACCAAAATACTATACAAATGGCATTTGAACACTTGATTGTCCAAATTGAATTCCAAAATCTACTCTTTAACTTGAACTCACATTTGGTCTCTTTAAGATAGACTAGGTAATTTTGACCTATATATTGTAATGATCTTTTGTTATTATCAAGGCGACATTCATGATTTTAAGTTGATAAGTTTTCAAATTATCCTTACAATAATTTTACTTAAAACCTTGTCTCATCAGCCATCAATATTCTAAATAATAAAGGCGATTACCCATGTGAGAGGTCTAACCTTAATGTCTACCTGGCGCACTTTTCACATTTCATGAATGCACAACATCCATCTACATGAATAACAAATATACATTCAAATATAATTATAATGTATGCAAAGTGAGCTTATTTGATGTTTGTAACATCAAATAACAGTGAACATTAGGAAAAGAATCAGTGCTTTATATGCCAATCATGCTAATTATCATCTACGAAGTCCTTCAAGCCCTTACATGCTTAGTAAGCACATCCTCTTACTATGACTCAGTCAATGGCTCCATGACCATATTCTTTGTAGAAAATTATTTTATTTTCACTCTCTTTGTGTGCAATTATGTCATTTACAAATTGAATTTGATGTTTAATCTATTTCGTCTTACAATGGTACTTAAAATACTTGGTGTATGGATCATAACTTATGATAGTAAACCAATACTAGATAGTACTATTTGGTCTGCCAACTAAATAGTCCAAGTACCTCTTTAACTAAATAGATTCTCGCATTCTTAAGGAGAGATCTATAAACTCATCATCCCTCATAGACAAGGCAATATATGATATGTTCTTACCACTTTAACACTATTAGTGAGTAGGAAGGCACATCTAGAGGTAGATTTCTTATCTAACCCTTTCACAATCAACAAAATCACTCCTTTTGGTGCATGTCATAGCATATGGACCAAACTGCATAGTCAAAAGTACTCCTTAGGCACCTTATGACTTAACCACCGACCTCCATGCTAGTCTAGAGTTTAGTCTCACATCTGTTTGAAGATGACAATTCTAATATGCACCATATCATGCATTATACCTTTATCTGCATAAGCAAAGAATGCTCTACTTATTTAGTATTTTTTTTTCCAATGGAATTTAGACACATCCAATTGTTCAAGGCCTCACCCTTCTAGATATGAGTATTGATAGGGTTATAACTATGAGTATTCAAGCACGTTCTATGGTGGTGCTCTTTAGGAAAGAGAATAACCTCTTTTAATATTATCGAACTTACATAATGACAAGGCTTTTAGCTTTACTAGGTAACTCTTTATTGTTTCCAACTATTGATAAATCAGCATATATAATGACTTAGCTATAAAATTTATCTTTGGACTTTTTGGCACAAACAGAGTGATCTACATCACTTACAATGAAGCCATTAGAGATGACCACGCTATGGAACGCAAATATAGGGGTACAGTGAAGAGACTTTAAGACCACTACGTTTGTAGCCCTTCTAAATGAAGCTTTAGAAGTTCCATATAAGTTTTTTCTTCACTGATCTCCTCTGAAATTGCCTTTTGTACATTCATATGATGGAAGTTTAGATTCAAACTCACAGCAATAGCTAGAAAAAGAAGAATAGGGCAAGTCGCACAGTGGAAGAGAAAAGACTCTTTGAAGTTGATTATATCATGTTATGTATACCCTTTTACAGCAAGTTAAGCCAAATGTTGACTGTGCTATTAGCCTCACTCTTTGATAACTTGCCTATTCTTAGTAACTCTATGCCCTTCTGAAGGTGAACTAGCTCCCACACTTTGTTAACCTTCATTAACTCTATTTTGTTCTTCATTGCCTCAGCTCACTTCTGCTTAGAAGCTGGAAAGAGGTATCATTTCCCTCTTGTAGAAGTGCCATGAGAGGGTCTTTTACCTCAATATCTAAGCAACAACAAAGAATCTTTACACTTACTGTGTCTTAATAGATATTCATATTATCTCATATTGTACATCTTTGGATCGATTTCAATCCCACTCAAAACAAGGTTAATCATCTTACTCCCATTTGGAACAAGAATAAAATTACTTTCATATGCACTTGATGATAAAGTTTGATCTTGATGAGAAACTTGTTCATGATCAATTGGAATCTTCCCAGTTGAATAAAGGAATATGATTTGGTTTGGGGAAATAAAACCCAATAGAGATATATCTCAATCTATCTCACCCTTCATAGGAAATCCATTCTTCGGAGTGTGATATTTATTTATTTAAATTAGCCTGTACTCTCATTGTCTTGCACTTGGGAACAAAACCATAAGATGTTAGAGTATCCCACAAAGACACTCTTTTTCCCACTTTGACGGCTATGTAGGAGGGGTTGTGCATATAGGTTACACACCCCTATAGTCTTAAAACTCTTAGGTTGGGACTTCTACTAGTCCATGACTCATATGGAGTGATTGTAATTGACTTAACTGACACATGGTCAAGATAATATAGTGTAACATAAGGAGCATTTCCTATTGTTAGGACTTTCACCGATGCATAACCCATATGGCGGGGTTGCAATTGACTTAACAAGCATTCAGTCAAGATCATATATGACAATAAAATGAGCACCTCCTTGATAGGAGGCGAACAAATTTTTTTCCTACCATCATTGATCCCACCATCTAAGAATTATTCTTGTAAGGCAAAAATTGCTCTAATATCACTTGTTAGGATTAGTGCTAAAGCAATTTAATTTTTAGTGGAGGCCAAATATAAAATGACAGACAAATCAAAAAAAAAAAATAAAACAAGATTAAACACAAAACAGGAGATATGATTTTAATGTGAAAAGCTCAAATGGGAAAAATCACATACGACAATTGATGAAATAAATCCCCAAATTGAGTGAGAGTATGACAAACAATCTCAATCCAAAAGATTGTTCGAGCTCAATACGCATGAATTTTATATCTTATTCTGTCTAGATTTTGGCCATAATAATTGTTAAATAAGGTTGTTTATTATTGTTTTGTTGATAATAATGACAATTGCTCAAATGGCGGATAGTGGGTGCAAATTTGTTAAAAGTTGGGCACATTATCCCGGGATAACCATGAAGCAAGGCCAGATCAATGAGTGCAAAACCTTTTGGAGAAACAACAAAGAAGAACAATGCAAAAATTTAGCATCGGTTGCTAGTTGCCAAGTGGCACAAAGTGCCCCTACCAAGTGGGTTGGCCGTGAGAAAACCCCATTTTGCTATGTTCTTGTCTCAAAATCCAAAAATTTAGCATAGTTTGCCCATGTCATATGGCATGACCATGCCAAGTGTGCATTTTTAGGGTCTATATAAACCCCTCTTTTCCCATTTGTGTAATGAGCTAGGTTTTGAGCCAAGTTTTAGAGGTAAGGTTAGCTTAATTGTTCGGGTTCTCAAGGTAGTGTTTATGAGTAAATTATCATTTAATTTAGCTAATGCAACCATATTTAATTTCAAGTATTTGATTATCTTTTAGTGTCATTTACTCTTCGAGTTCTTTAATTGAATGGTTAGTTTGTTCAATATCTCTCCTTTACTCTTCTCTTTTAGCATTCAAACTTCCATTTGATGCCTTAATGATGTTATTTACTTTTAAATCTTATTTTCTTTCCTTTCTCTACTTCCAATCTTTCTCTTTCTTATCTCAAATCTCCATCTTTAACTCTTCCCTTTCTTATTCAAGTTAGCGTTTGGAAGCTCATTTTCATACAACAACAACAACAACAACAACTCCCAGTATGAGTCCCGCGTTCGTGGGGTTCGGGAAGATCCAGATGTAGACAATCTTATCTCTACCGGCATCCCTACCTATAAAGACGTTGATTTCAAGAGACCCACAAAAAAAGATTTTGTGAAAATATTTTACAGAAGAAGAATTACGTGAAAACATTTAATGGAAAAAAAAACTAAGGATGCGTAGCTAGGAATGAACTAAAAAATACTAATAAATCAGGTGGCCATAACCATGTAAACATAAGTATAACAAAGTAGAGGAAGGTACTATACCTTAACAAACAAAGGTAGGTAAACAATGTCATTTCTCAGATGTATGTACTACCTGCAGATAAGCACGACATATGAAAAAACCATAATCAAACCTACCCTATTGCAATCGAAAGACAACTACGAGGCTAATTCTTTGACATCTAAGATCTTAATCATATCCCGCCATAGGCTCCTATCCTAAGTCATGTCCACTGTTAATCCTACAGCTTTCAAGTTCTCTTTAATTATCTTGTTCAAACTCTTCTTTGGTCGTTTCTTCCCTCTTTTGCCTTCAGGGATGTTAATCCTCTCACATCTCCTCACTGAAGCGTCCACACTCTTTCTTTTCATATGACCAAACCATCTGAGTCTTGTTTCTCTCATCTTGTCTTCGATAGAAGCCACTTCAACTAAGTCTCTTTCCCTTGCCCCAACAATGGGGGCCAGCCTATATTGTTGGACTCTTAAGCTTTTAAGGTATTCCATTTTGTCTCTCTTCTCTTAGCTATAAGATTTAATACTTTCTTAGTTAAATTAGATGTGTTGCTAATTATTGTTAGTTAATGTGATGTTTTGTGTTCATTGTGCTTTGCTTTACATTAATTTAATTATTTGTGTTTATATTAAGATTAATGAGTAATTTAGTTTAATTAATCATATTTAGTCACATTTATTGCTTTGTTATATTAGAATTGAGCTAAAATAAACCGTGAGTTGATTTCAATGCCATCCTAGAGGACGATAAATTTTCCATCCTCACTTTTCAAAAACTACCTAATAGAGATCAACCAGAGAGATAGCAACTCACACATATAAACTCTCACCAAAACTCTCCTCTCACCCACAGTGAAATAGCTCTCAAATTTTTGGCATACAAAAGGTGAAGAAAACCCCACAATAAAAAGGATAAAAGTCCTAGATACAACCTTCCAAAAATTAATTAGCCCTAAAACCTTAGAAAAGATCTCAACCATGGATCTTACCTTGAGCTCTAAGCACACGCCTCGTAGAAAAGGAAATTTAAGGTTGACAAGGAATTTTGGGCCACACCCAACAATATCCACTGTGGACCAAAATCCATCAACAGTAATACTCATCATCGACTCACCGCCACCACACCCCGAAGGACAGAGCCCTCGAAGGGCTATCAAAAGCTATGATCTCCAACTAAGTCCGAGCTCCTATTGGACTTAGTGTGTGTGTGTGGGGGGGGGGGGAGTGTAAACAAGTCGAAGTAAGCTCGAGCTAGCCAAGTTCGGGTTCGACTTAGTTGAATGCTCAGCTCGAAGCTTGCCGAGTGTATAAAGTTTAGGTTCGAATTGGGCCCCGATACGCAATTCTTGGCTCGGCTTGTTCTCCTTTTTTTTTTGGTCAAAAAGTTTCTACATTTAATGCTACAATCTAAGATAAATTCAAAGTTCTTGTATTGAATTTAATAATTAAGGAATAGAATAAAATTATGTTGATTATGACAATAATTTCATACTTTCAAGTTTTCGCACAAGCAGTTTTTTGAGTGTGTGTGTCTATATATACACGCACATAACATATATAGATACATACACACACCACACATGTATATATGTATGTATGTATGTATATGTACACAAGCACACACACACACATACACGTATATACATATACAAAAAACAATGTATGTATCCATACTTAAGTAAGCGTGGGATAAAAAATCAAGAACTTTTCAGCTCTGCACTTCATAAGTGCAGGGAGCCCGTAAATCTCCTACAACAATTATTTACTAAGGACAATTCATAACATCCGCAATTTGATGTGCTAATTTAAATATTTTTTGTATATTTTTGGTGTGATTTAATTATTTTAAGTAACATAATTACTTAGGGCCTGTTCTTTTCGTGGGTCAATCCATATTTACCCACTTCAACCCACTTGAATCTACTTCAACTTACTTCAACCTATTTCAACCCACTTGAAAAAAAAAAATTACCAACTTCAACCCACTTCAATCTACCTCAACCCACTTCAACCTACCTCAGCCCACTTCAGCCAACTTCAACCCACCCCCTTTATAATTTTAATAATTTAGGGTCTGTTGTTTTCGTGGGTAAAAGGGTGAAGTACATTGAAATAGGTTGAGGTGGGTTAAGGTAGGTTGAAGTTGGTATTTTTTTTTTTGAGGTGGGTTGAAATAGGTTGAAATAGGTTGAACTAGGTTGAAGTGGGTTGATGTAGGTTGAAGTGCGTTGAAGTTGATATATTATTTATATGGTGGGTTGAAGTGGGTTAAAATAATGAGAATGTAATTAATGTGTGATAATTTATGAAGTTAACGAAAATTTGTGAAATTTTTGTTTATTCTTTTTTATTTTTTATTTTTTATATGTTTTATTTTTTATTTTTTATTTTTTATTTTTATATTTTTTTAGGTTTTATTTTTTAATTTTACTTTTTTATTTTTTAAATTTCTTATTTTTTATTTTTTTATTTTTCATTTTGATTTTTTATATGTTTTATTTTTTATGTTTTACGTTTTATTTTTTATTTTTTTATTTTTCTATTTGTCATTTTTTATTTTTTATTTTTTATTTTTATATATTTTTAGTTTTTATATTTTATTTTGTATATTTTATTTTTCTTCATTTTGTAATTTCTTATTTTTATTTTTTAGTTTTTGTTTTTTATTTTTATTTTTTATTTTTTATTTTTTACTTTTTATTTTTTCATTTTTTATTTTTTATTTTTTTGTATTTTTCATTTTTATTTTTCATTTTTTATTTTTTATTTTCATTTTTATGTTTTATTTCTTATTTCTTGTTTTTCATTTTTTACTTTTTATTGTTATTTTTTATTTTTTTATTCTTTATTTTTTATTTTTTATTTTTCGATGATTTTATGTTTTTTTATGTTTTTATGTTTTTATTTCTTATTTCTTATTTTTTATTTTTTATTTTTTACATTAATTTTTAATTTTTAATTTTTATTTGTCATTTTTTATTTTTTATTTTTTATGTTTTAATTCTCATTTTTCATTTTTTTTCTTTTTTTTATGTTTTTATGTTTTTATGTTTTATGTTTTTATTTTTTTATTTCTTACTTCTTATTTTTTATTTTTTATTTTTTACATTTTAATTTTAAGGTTTTTTATTTTTTATTTCTTATTTCTTAATATTTTATGTTTTAATTTTTTATGTTTTATTTTTTATTTCTTATTTCTTATTTTTTTATGTTTATATGTTTTTTCATTTTTTATTTTTTATTTTGTTGAAATTTTTTGTAACTTTTGTTTGTAATAAAAATAAAAAGATAAAAAATTAAAAAATCAATATAAATATAAAAAATTAAAAACAAACAAAAATGTAAAAAAAAATGAAATATAAAAAATTAAAAATTTAAAACAAAAAATTAAAAATAACAAAAAAAATAAAAAGTAAAGAATAAAAAATAAAAAATAAAAAAATAAGAATAATAAATAAAAAATTTAAAATAAAAAATAAAAAGAAAATAAAAATGTAAAAAATAAAAAATAATAAATAATAAATAAGAAATCAAAAATTAGAACATACAACATAAAACACTAAAAAAATAAACAGTAAAAAATAAAAAATAAAAAATAAAAAAATTTGAAAACAAAAAATAAAAAATAAAAAATAAAAATAAAAAATAAAAAATAAAAAATAAAAGGTAAGAACTTAAAAAATTTAAAAAATAAAAACGTATAACAAATAAAATATAAAAACATAAAAACATAAAAACATAAAAATTAAAAAATTAAAATTAAAAAATTAAAAAATAAAATAATAAAATGTAAAAAATGAAAAATAAAAAAACAAAATAAAAAATAAAAAATAAAAAATAAAAAATAAGAAACAAAAAATATAAATATAAAATTACAAATTACAAATTAACAAATTAAAAAATTAAAAAATAAAAAACAAAAAATAAAAATATAAAATAAAAAATATAAAATATAAAAAATTAAAAATTAAAAATTAAAAATTAAAAATTAAAAATAGAAAATGAGAAAATAAAAAAATAAAAAAATAAAAACATATAAAAAATACAAAAATAAAAGCATAAAAAATTTAAAATTAAAATTAAAAAATAGATGGATAAAATAATAAAAAGTAATAAGTAAAAAGTAAAAAATAAAAAATAAAAATAAAATTACAAATAAAAATAAAAATAAAATTAAAAAATAAATAAAAATTAAAAAATTAAAATTAAAAATTAAAAATTAAAAATTAAAAATTTAAAAATTAAAAACAAAAATTAAAAATTAAAAATTAAAAATTAAGAATTAAAAAATTAAAAAATAAAGAATTAAAAATAAAAAATAAAAAATAAGTAATTAAAAAATTAAAATTAGAAAATAAAAATCTAAAAAATAAAAAAAAGTAATAAAAAAAGAAATAGGAAATTAAAAAATTAAAAGATAAAAATAAAAAATAAAAAACAAAAATAAAAATAAAAAATAAAAAATAAAAAATAAGCATAAAAAATAAAAAATAACAAATACCAATTAAAAAATAAAAAATAAAAATAAAAAATAAAAAATTGAAAAAGAATAAACAAAAATTCCACAAAATTTCGATAATTTTATAAATTCTCACACATTAATTACATTCTCATTATTTTTACCCACTTCAACCCACCACATAAAGAATATGCCAACTTCAACCCACCTCAACCTACATCAACGAACTTCAACCCACATCAACCTACTTCAACCTATTTCAACCCACTTCAAAAAAAATACCAACTTCAACCTATCTTAACTTACTTTAACCTACTTCAATATACTTCATCTTTTTATCCACCCAATTTGTCCACGAAAAGAACGGGAATGTGGATTGTGCTGGGAAAAGAAGAAAAACAGGGAACCAAGTTTTTTTAAAATAAGAAATATGGCAACCCCCGTGTTTACTCATAGTAAAGAGAAGAGGGGTGGCGGAAACCCTTGTTGCGTCTTCTCTCACTCGCGCACAGAGAGAAAGAAAGAGAGGAAGGGTTGAGTCTGAGGGGGCTAAACCCTAGCTCCAATTATATCACCCACGACCATCAACTCTACCTTTTTAAGGGCGGCCATGCAGGCCGAATTCTAATATGCAAGCAGAACCCAAGAGGTAGAGTGTGCACATAGTATAGGAAAAGTAGTAGAGTTCGAGGAGGGCAATCTGATCAGCTTTGGCAGCCATGGGGGTTGATGTGGGGTTTATATAGGCTTTGGGTTCTCTCAACCCTTGAGCTAACTTTTGGGATGGGATCTTCCAAAATTCTGTATCAATTGGTATCAGAGTCACCATCATGTGTCCGCACCCTGAGTCACGAAAAGGGCTGCCTAAGGAGAGGGCTACCTGTGTAATAAAGTGAAGCCGTCTCGAAAGGAGAAAAGGGCTACCTAATTACCAGAGTAAAGCTACCTAGAGTGAAGCCGTCGGGACGACGTTTGCGGAGCGTGGTGGATTGTTACAGTCCAATTGTAAGGTATGGGACTTGAGTCCTACATCGATCATATGGGGGGTTGATGTGGAGTTTATATAGGCTTTGGGTTCTCTCAACCCTTGAGCTAGCTTTTGGAATGGGTTCTTCCAAAGTTCTGTATCAATTGGTATCAGAGCCACCTTCATGTGTCCGCACCCTGAGTCACGAAAAGGACTACCTAAGGAGAAGGCTACCTGTGTAATAGAGTGAAACCGTCTCGAAAGGAGAAAAGAGCTACCTAATTACCAGAGTGAAGCTACCTAGAGTGAAGCCGTCGGGATGACGGCTGCGTAGCGTGGTGGATTGTTGCGGTCCAATTGTAAGGTATGGGATTTGAATCCCACATCGATCATATGGGGGTTGATGTGGGGTTTATATAGGCTTTGGGTTCTCCCAACCCTTGAGCTAACTTTTGGGATGGGCTCTTTTAAAGTTTTGTATCAGGTGGCTGTAATGGCGGCTCGGTGTCCACT
>JAKOGI010000190.1:450057-902557 GCA_029747015.1 Carnegiea gigantea | reverse complement strand
AATATTATATTTCGTATTATATATATATATATACTATATTATATATATATGATATATATATATATATATATATCTATATATATATAATATATATATATATATATGTATATTGTCATATACGTGCACGAGAGATAAGAATCTTTGATCTCGCCTTTTAAAACAATCCAACAACGGAAATGTGCCATGTCATTATGGATTTGCATCCTCTCGCTCACCTCCTTTCCCTATGGCCTTATCTTACACCATGGAGCTACCCGCTACTTTGCCACCGTGATGCTATCCAACAGATGTCATGGTATACCGTCATCCAACCTCATTCACTCTCTGTTGTCTCTTTCCTCGCTGCCCGACATCTACCATCGTGAATTTCGCCCAACAGGGTGGATATGAAATTTTTCCTCTCTTTCCCAGCAGGGTCATTTGACATCGAAAATGGAACAAGTTCATGGCAGATTAGGTAGAAACGAGAAAGCCACCAAAAAACGGTCGTTGCTGGAGGTTCGGCTGAGAACAAGCCTCGATAGTGGGTAGTGCGTAGGGGCCCTACACCAGGACACACCGGTGACGAAAAATCCAATCAGAGTTCGCACCAACCGGCCAGAATCTAGTGGTGGGTGACCTAGTACACATGTAGGGTTGTAGGTTTTGGGCGAATTGCATGGGGTTTGACTGGGGGGATGAGGGTGGTGGAGAAGGATAAAGCCGGGGCAGTTAGTGCGTCACCCATCGGAGTTATTTTACACTATCCTAAGGGTTTAAGATATACCTTTCTCCAGACGTTTTTGCAAGACCAAAGGATTTTAGTATTTCATGTAGAAGACCGTTTAAGGTCAATTTTTATCTTTTAACATATTTTGAAAAAATTTTGAGGGTCTCTTAGAATCGGTTTCTTGTGGCATATTTTTATCGAGGAAACCTGCTTAGTACATCCGGCTCGAATAAGACTGATATACACCACAAAAGAAAATGAACACGAAAATATGAAAAAAGTTTATATGAAAAAAGATCCTTTTTCACAAATCTTTTGTGAGAACCATCTCATGAAAGATCAATATGACTGAGATCACTTTCCGAAGGGTATTTGTATATATTTTAGAGTGACTTCTTAATTATGGGTCACTGATCATTATCTATGAGCGACTTTAATAACAGTCATCCTAACGAGTAACGAGTCATCCTTAGAACTATTGAAGGTCACCTTCAATATTCGACTTGATCTACGAATTTCTTCTCTATCAAATCTTCTTCCTCGGCTTCTTCTAACTGATTAATTTGGTACTTACGCTAACCCCAAAATTTAAAGAACCTAAAGGAGCACTGAATACTAGTAGCCCACCTAGTAATGGTTGGATCATTTTTGCAATTTTTCTTTTAGTACCATGAGTGCGATTCGAACCTTGGTAAACAAAAGCCTACATAGCAGTTCCAATGTTATGCCTTGCATCACTCCCCTCTTCCTAGACAATGAGACTTGGAAACCTTTCCTTTTCTTTTCCTTCCACTCTCTTTCCAAAACATTTCATTTCTAAGCAGAAGAGCCTTTTCAATAGTGTTTGATTATATTCTCCGCTTAATCTGGTATCTAGTCAAATTTGATTCCAGAATCCGATAGAAAGCTTGTGATAAATTTTATTTTGATTTAAAGTATAATCTCGAAATTTTTTTATTTTGATGTAAGTATAAACACAATAAGTTATTTTCGAACTCTGTATGTACTCTTGAGCGTGGTCGCGAGAATTAATTATTGGGATAGTAACTGGTTAAACTACAATATATATTAAGTAAGATCGTCTTCTGGAATTCTATTTTTATAGATTAAATTTTATTTAGGTTCTTTTTTAAGCTAATATATTTTAATCTTAATAAAAAAGAACTTAACTATTTAAATGGAATATCAAAGATGTGTCAACAAAGGGAAAAAAAAAGGAGAGAAATCATAGATGCTGAAGAAAAGAAAAAGAAGTTCCACCAAAAAGGAGTTGCATACCAATATAATCAACCGAAAACTTGATGTGCTCAACTTAAATCTTAATTTTGAGTGAATATCTTATATTTGAAGTTTATCTTACTTCATTTTCTTAAACAATTAAATTAATAATCCATTGAAACTACTAAATATTACAATAAGATATATTGCTTCAAGTAAGAACCCAATGCAGCTACAATGTAATGACTTCCAATATAAGGTGTTAACGCTCAACCGAAGAACTTCATAAAGCAAAATTATTGCACAGATGATAAAGAATTATTGACTAGTGTATGTATGTCATTCTTTTTGTTTTTTTTTCATCAATAATTTTATAAACATTCACTAATTTATGGTTAAAACTTCAGTACATTAATTTTGAGGTTTGATAAATATTGTAAAACTTATGTTTCTTTTGCTTCTACATTTCTTACATTCTTTTAAACATGAATTAGAGTAATTTCCCCATATTAAAATATAGCCAATTAAAAACTCAAATAAACACTATTCTAATAATAATTAAAAAGGATTTTTTAAAATTCAGTTTCCTCTTAGTTCTTTCTCCGCTATTCCTCATGTCCAAAAAATGCATGAGATCATAGCCCTTCTCAGGTCACTTAAAGGTTTAGACTTTTACTTTTGTCTTTTCCTTACTTTGGAAAGTTGCATTATCCTCTTCCGACTACCCCTAGCCTAAATATTCACATAAGGCCCTTTAATGGACACTGATAAAGAATACATGCCCTCAATGGCAAGTGATCTTACTTTGAGGTCCTGTTCAAGGCTGTAAATCTCTCTCTCTATGTGTGTCTATATATTTACACACACATAAGTATATTATGTGTATGTATAGGGGTGTAAAAAAAAAAAAACGAAATCGAAAACCAATAAAACCAGACGAAAAACCCGGTTAAACCCAACAAGTTTTCAAAAAAAAGAAAAAAAATTTCATTTTCGTTCACCATCGGTTAACCAAACCGCAAATTTTTTTTTTTAAAAAATTATGCATAAAAATGAAAAATATAGATATGATAGTGCACTTTTTAAAAATTATTTATGACATGGTAATGAAATTTAATTTTTTATAAAAACATTTTATGCCAGAAAAATAAAAATTTTAGGTAAGAAAGAATACTTTTTTGTTACTTAATGAACGGTCAACCGGTAACCGAATTGAAAAATCGGTTAACTAACTTTTTCGGTTCGGTTACAGTTCGGGTTTTGGATGAATCGCGATTGGATTAACCAAAATTTTCGATTTGGTCACAGTTTAGAATTTTCCTGAACCGAATAATAATTAACCAAAACTCTGATTAATCAGTTTTGCACACCCTTAACATACATACATATATATATATGTGTGTGTGTGTGTGTGTGTGTATATACACACATACATATATATAATAATATTATATATATATATATATTATATATATATATATATATATATGCACATATATATATATATATATATAATATATATATATATTACATACATAGTTAAATATATATATATATATAAATAGATATATATATAAATGTGTGTGTGTGTGTGTGTGTGTGTCACTATTTTTGACCCCAAAAAAAAAATTTAAAAAAAGAGGGAAATTGGAATTGCTTCACTTAGGGCCTGTTTTCTTCGCCTTATTTTGTCTAAACTTATTCTGAGCTGAACTTCTCTGCACTTATTCTAAACTTTATTTACTGAGCTTATTCTAAACTATTCTGAATTGAACTTATCTGAACTTATTCTGAAGTTATTATGAAGTTATTTACTAAACTTATTATTCTGAACTTTCTGAACTAAACTTATTTGAACTTATCTGAATTTATTTTAAATTTTTTAAATTAAATTTATTCTAAATTAAATTTATTTGAACTTATTTATCTGAAAATAAATCAAAGAGAACATGCTCTTAGAATGTCTTCCCTAATTGCGGTGCTGCTTTTTTTGTTTCCAGGAGATGATCCATAGGCAGCCAGTGCCCAACAATTTGTAGCAGTGGACGGTTGTTGAACGATTCTTGATCAAAGTATGTCTCTCTCTCTCTCTCTCTCTCTCTCTCTCTATTGATCGCAATTTGGCCGTCCCCACTCCCTCGGACCATAGAAATTTGAACATTTTCGTCTTCCCTTCTAATTTTCTAGGTTTGAAGAGTACACTGTCCTTTTTTATTTTGGGCGTCAAAAATCTGAATACCAAGCTCGTTTGGCTGAAGTAAATTACTAGTATTTGTTAATTTCTCCTTCAATTCTCGCTTGATTGATCCACCGAGGGTTTGTTCCCTCTTCATATGGATTTTGAATTAGTTCGCTAAACCTAATTTCTAGCTGGTACTATGCATCGTGCCCATGTTCACGATTAAATTCGTTGTTTGAATTTCAGGTTTCAATTCGGTGTGTTAGATTTTACTGTGAATTTGGAGGAGCAAGAATGTGGGCAGCTTCTTGTCTAGCATCATGCTGCGCAGCCTGTGCTTGCGACGCTTGTCGGACGGTGGTGTCGGGAATTAGCCGTCGTTCGGCTCGTATTGCTTATTGTGGTCTCTTTGCGTTGTCCTTGATTGTTGCCTGGATTCTACGTGAGGTTGCAGCTCCCCTTCTTGAGAAGATTCCTTGTAAGTTCTCTTTCCAATTTTTGTGATTTTTTTTCCTTTAAAATTGAAATCGATGGTGCACCACGTATTTGCATGTCATTGAATTTCGCGGGACAATTGATGATGTATTAGCTTTTTTTGGCTTATTGTGTCGAGTTTGAGATTTAGTAAATTATATTGGGTATGTTTATGGCTTCTAAATTGAGTATCTCTCCATCTTTATGGACAGTGGATCATAGGACCTACAACGATCACGTCTGGGTATATCATACTCCACATGACGGTCTTAATGAAATTAACTTGGAACCCTTGATGGTTTTATCCCCACCTACAAGTTAGCATTGATCACAATACTGAAGAGGATAGGACTCTGAAAATTAATGATCATATAGGCGTGTCATGGATTCATGGCTAGGTGATTTGTTTGGAGCCAGCTCTTGATTATTGATAATAAAGTTTGTGGCTGCCTCCCTACAAGGGCATCGCCTAAGAAAATCTGTACTACAGCTTCTCTAAGTAAGTTAAAGTAATGTGTTCTTCTATTTCTAAGCTCTGTATTAAACAGAAGATGTTGGTTGTTTTAGTAGAACTAGAACATAATTGGCTTTAGAGATAGATGTGCCTTGTATCAACATCCTTGTCTTTTATCTAGTTCCCTTTTCTATCTCCAAAGAAATTGAACCAGCTTTTCCCATCTGCTGTTTTACTTTTTTCTTAATTTTGTGTTTCATTGCTTCTCTCTGTGTCCCCCCCCCCCCAAAAAAAAAGTGTCACTGTTCAACTTCCATCTGTTTGGGAGTGTTACATTATTCCCCATCAGGCATAAAACTTGCGCTTGGAAGATTTCTTGCACAGCTTCTGCCCATGTCATCCATGTGTTTGACCCACCAATATCTCAACTTGGTTTGGTTGGGCCATCGGTTCTAGCAGGAGTCATTGTTGATTTTGTTGCTTTTGTCTAGTTTCCTTCGAGAGCATCACTTTCATAATTACTTGCTTCAGTGAGTAGCTTCTAGGTGGCCAATCACTGTTTGATATTGTGGCAATTACAATTAACTTGCAACATGATGAAGCACCCTTGAAACATTTATAACCTTTGCTCCTGTGAAAGGGGGATTAGTCAAAAGAAATTGGATGAACAACTTGTGTTAGCATTATTTACACTCCGTTGGCATGTTGGTATGGTTCAGTGGTTCACCATGGAATGGCAGATACATTTGGCCCTTCTATACCATGTTTCTGCTTATTTACCTCCGTTGCTACTATTAAATAAATTATGTGTTGTTGCCCCCCAAATATAAATAAATAGAAGGCCCAGTTATGCTTTGTCCTTTATGATTGAATGGGGAATAAAAGGGAAAAAGGAAAAGCCTAGCGCAGACTAATTGCTCTGAGCTGACTTTCAAAGCTTTGCATCTCAGTATGCACTGAGCATAAGCTGCATCTGTTGACTCAACCTATCCTAGTGTCTGCTACCATTCAAAATAAACAGTAACATGTCAGTGGATTTAATATTTTCATGTGCTCTTATTGATGCTTCCAATACTAGGTTCTAAATTTCCCTTTGGAAATCACCAGCTTTACAGAAAATCCGGGTATGCTTCTAGGAAGTGTATGTTGGAAATCTAATATAAGCGGGCAACGTGCAAGAAGTGGATGTTCTACTATAAAGAAAATACAGAAAAGGCCTATTATGTATCTCCTATTAAGCTTTTAGTACATCCAAGGGGCTTGTGCTGTTCATGGATTGAATTCTCAATTCAACCTTGATGGGGAAGAGGGAAGAATGAGATAATGAGTTGAATGCAAGTGGAGGACACTGAAATCATCCATATCATGTTCATTTGTGGTTGCAAATTGAAGTTCAATGGTTTTTTTTGTATGACTACTTCACTTGAGCTAGCCTTCCACCGATATTTATTGAGTGTGTGTAGGGAGATATAAAATGCAAGAGCATGCAAGTCTTAAGGACTTTTGAAGAATTTTTGGGTTTGTGACTTTGTGTGATAAATCTTCAGTATGGTTGCTTCTGGCTATTTGGTGGATCAAGAGATGAAACTAGCTCATTTGTTGAATGATTGGCTCAACATGGTGGATGCTTGGGAATTAAATTAAAACACTGGAGGAAATAGTTGTAGTAATTGCTGATTGGGGGAACTCTTACAGAGGTGGGAAGGGATACCTAGAAATCAAGAAGCAGAATGGAAGGTTGTAGGATGACATATAATGTACAGCAGACAACTTCTTTTGTTGTTACCGACTTGGAAGCCTTGTGACTTTTGTCAGTTGTATCGTCATGTATCTAGAGTACGTACAGTCATTGTAGGGTCTTTCCAGAGCTTTGGCATTTCTTCTGTTCGTAGATGACACTTAGTTTATTCGAGGCAATAGATTTCTGTCCATATGATGCCTTGCAATTTTTTTTGATTATGAATCTTTTAAAAATGTTTTTATGCCTTGTTGGTGTCTTTTAAATGGAGAACACAGTAATCTTGGCAACTTTTAGGTGTAATATTATTTATTAGTAAGTTATTAAGGATTTATTGGCTCCTAGATTGGCTTATTCATCATATTCTATCTCTTTTTTTTTTTTTTTTGTGGTTGGAAAGATCATCGTGTGGCTGATGCCTTGATAATCTATGCAGGGATCAATTATTTTCAGCACACACCTGATAAGGAATGGTTTCAGACAGATGCAGTGCTGCGAGTTAGTTTGGGGAACTTTCTGTTTTTCACCATTCTAGCCATTTTAATGATTGGCGTGAAAAACCAGAAGGATCCTCGTGATAGCTTGCACCATGGTGGATGGATGATGAAAATAATTAGCTGGTGTGTCCTGGTCCTGTTGATGTTTTTCCTTCCAAATGAAGTCATCAGCTTATACGGTAGGTGTTGATCTACTATGGTCCTTGTTTTGCAATAGTAAAACTGTGTTTCGGTTCCATGTTGTTCCTTCAACTTTTTCTTAATAGTATGAGGGTAACTTGTAAGTTTTTAGGTTGAGATTTGAAACTTTGTGAATGATTGTTAGGCGTTAGGCTATGAGGTGAAGATTTCTCTCATTTTTTCCTTTTCTTTTTTCCCTCTTAACTGTTCTAGGTAGCTTTCAATGCTTTGGAGTATGGACTGGTAAATTTAAAACCAAAAAATTTAAATTCCATAATTAAATCTTAACTTTGTTTCCCCACAAAAAAGACAAAAATCTTAAAATGGCAAAAAAGTAGAAGCATATCCTAAGGGTGATTTTTTTTTTGGGGGGGGGGGGGGGGGAGGGGGTATGCATGATCAAAAAAGGGGCTTCAAAGAAGTTTATGATCCCTTTGGAAATTGGGAGGAAAAGTAAACCGTAAAAGTAATTGCCAAGAGCCAGTCCCAGGACCCCTGACCTACCACTGTAATCACAAAGCAATCGTGCTTTTGTCCACGAGTGATTTCATACTGCCAAGCCATAAGTTTTGTGGGGATGCGAGATGGACGAACCTATTGGCTGAGTGTTATGCGCTATAGAGCCCAGTCCTCTGCACATGACCTATTACCGTAAAGGCATGTTATAATCTATGTTGCATGTGGTGTCTGTTAAAAAATGAATAACTAAATAAAAAAGACACTTACATCCTCACTGCTGCTCAATGGCTGTGTTTGATGACTGATGTGAGGGACAATTCCCCTTATGTGCAAATTAGGCATGATCAGAAAGTTTTTATCAGTCGTTTGTAGTCTCAAATGCCACTTTTTTTTTTTGGGGGAGGGGGTCTGAGTGCATAATTGTCATTTTAAAGATGACAGCTCTGAGACCAATGCATGTGAGCATCCTTGAGGGATGAGGCCCATCTATTATAATAGGAAAGGTCGGTATCTTAGTTTGAAAAGGTGCACCTTAGACACCCTCAGGTGCATTGACTACATTAAGTGACCCGAGGTGCGAGCCTTTTTGCGCCTCAGATGAGGTATGAGGCGAGGCGCTTCATTTGCCTTTTGGAATTGCTCGACAGTGAAGGCACCAGGACAAGGAGAGGAGAGTCGAGGAGAGTCACTGACCAAGACAAGACCAGAATTTCTACTCCCATTTGAGCAAAAGCCCTCATTCGAGCAAAAGCCCTCATCTAATTGCATGAAATAGCTTTGAATTCTTCCATCAAACCAAAGAACCCTAGTTTGCAAATCCTGATTGTCGAATTTAAGTTTGGCCCCTAATTGTAGTGGCTCTAGCATCCCCACCATGACAGATTTCTGTGCATTTCCAGTGGTCAATTGCGACTAGGTTGTCACTAGTAGGCCTTCATTTGTTTCTTCTTCTTCTTCGTGACCATTTTTCTTGTCATGGCTGTTTATTTCGATCTAAACCTATGGCACAGGATTAGATAGCTTGTAATGGTTGGGGAGTGGATGGAATAGTGAGAGGACAGTAAGGGGACTGTGCAGCAACAGTTAAAAAAGTGGCTGGTAATTTTAGCTGGTCAAAAGTAAAAGTTACTTTTTCTATACCTCATGAACTTTTTTAACCTACAGTTTTCTAAGTTGTTATATTTTGTATATAAATTTTTTAAGGTGATAAAAAAATTCTTTCTAAAAAATTAACAACAGTGGAAGTTTTTAATTAAAGTACACTAGCGGAAAGGTATTTTATGTCTTCATACTTGTGGTAGCAATTATCTTGGTAAAAACAGGTTTGGGAATGATATATTTAACCATTTGGCAAAGGTGTGTGCCTTGCATTTGTGACTCTGTGAGCCCTGGGACCCTTTTTGCCTCATTGCGCCTCGTGCTTTTTTTAAACCAAGGTTGGTATGCTGTAGATGTGGGTTGGAATGATTCCAGAAGCTATTTTGGATTGACAATATGACCAGAGTTTGGATTTTTAAAGTATGGAAGATAACAAGTAGCAATACATGGTTTCCGCCTTGTCTTTTAAGGGAAAAAAAACTTTTGCTTGTGTGTATTTGTGTGTGTGCTTTGGGGGAAAAAAGAATGCTTATGAGACGTGCCTAGGTAGGAAGCTCGGTGCCTCAGATGACCCTATTGAATTCTGAAAGCATAGGGAGGTGCGCACCTCAGATGTGCCTTCGCCTTGGAGCTTTGTGCACCTCATAGCACTTCGTGACGCATAGAGAGATTTGAGAAATTAATAATCGAAATGTCAAAATTGCTCCAAGTTAGAACTTTTCCAACCCATGGTTGGCATATTTGAGTAGAAGCACTTAACCAATTGCAGCATATTGTGCCGAGTTAGGGCCTCTTCTTTTGGTGGGATTTCCAAACATCTGAGTCCAGCTTATCCTTCCAACTTCTTCATGCTTTTTTAAGTGCCCTCCAGCTCAATCCCACTTCATCCACCTTTTATCACCTCCTTCCAACTCCTAACAATTATAAAATATAACTATTCCAACTTTGTCCAACTCAATCCTACTCCATCCCACTCCTTCCGCCTCTTACCAGTTCCAATTCCTTCTAGCTCCTACCAAATCCAAACCAACTCCAAAAATCCTACCCAAAAGAATATGCAGTTAAGCTTCAATGTATGAACCCTAATTTGCAAACCCTAAATCTCAACACTAATTCAAAAATCTCAAACTGTGGTGAAATTAGACATAGCGCAACTCTAGGAAGGTATTGAACCAAATCTTCTCTTGTTCTCCTCCTCCTCCCTGTTTTCTCCTTCTTCCTCATACTTCTCTCGCACTTCATCCTATTCTCCTTATTATGCTTCCTCTTTATGGCTTTCTCGTTAATCCTGGGACATCAAAGCTCTTTCTTTTTGCTTCTGATGGTGGTGGTGCTTGTGGCCCTCTTTTTGACTCGGTTTACTCACTAGTTTTGAGGTGCGTAAGAAGAAAGGTAACGGTGGAAGGATTTTGAGTTTAGATGGAAAAGAATCTCTTCTTTTGAAGGAAAGGGAATTCACATGATGGTGAGTTTTGAAGATTTGGGGGGGGGGGGGTTTAAAAAAACCTATGATCCTTTTTTACTTCTTGAGCACTATTATCAAAGTATGTTTCTTTCCTTTTCAATTTTTATTGAGATATTGACATATACCCATATTGAGCTGTTTTGCTTTTATTTTTTTAACCATAGGCTTATGTATTAATTTTCTCCATCTTAACCTTTGTCTAAAATGTTCTTAAACATCCAAGTTAACTGAACATGCCTTTTATCTTTGAATTATTAATTAGATAAGGGATAAAATGGAAAAAAATATTAAAACTAAGAAAAAATTAAGAGAAAAACAAAAACAATAGATGAAATTTATTAAAATTTTGTTGAAATTAATAAAAAATGAACACAAAATAAAGATGAATTTTGATATTAAAAAAATAAAGATGAATTTATATACGTTGATCATATTTTAAAAGGGTTTAATATATTTGTTTCAAATAGGTTATATCAAATCTCACTTCTATTTTGAAATATGTTTTTTGTTGATTTTAGGAATATTAGTAATAATTTTTCTAATTTTCTTACCTTTTCTCGTTTTCTTTTGTTATTCTGCAATTTTTTTGTCCCCTCGTTCATAATTTAAATTTTGAGAGACAAATGACAATTTTGCTGAATTTGACAAGATCAATCACCTGCTTATTTGCCACACACATAGTTCACCCATTGTTTCGGGCCGGATGAATCTGGCGTCCAGTGGATTTGGGTGGAACTACCAGCGCATATACAAAAATAAAGGGTCTGAAAATTAATGTGAAAAGTTGGGGTTAAAAGAATTAAAGCAAAGAAGCTATAGAAGTTATATATTAATATGTTAAAATTTTTTTTTTAATTATTGGGCTGTGCGTTTTTAGCTGGATCTTTTTTTTAAAAAAAAAAAAAAAACCATTTCATGATATGCCTGAGCAATTATTTAGTGTGATAGTACAAATGGTGGTTTTTAACAATTTTTGAACATTTTCAAAGAAATTGCATCGTGCACCTTGCATCCGTGATGCGTGCTCCTTGGCCTCGCCGCTTGGGAATCTTTGTGCCTCATGCCTCTCCTGGCCTTGCGCCTTTTAAAACTAACATATGCCCTGGCAAGTGATACTTGGCATTCAATTTTTCACATTGGGTAAAACTTGTCTAAAACTACCGATTGGAGGTAGGATCATGTTGTTGATGAGAGATGGACCCAGAAAAAAAGGAGGGTATGCTTATAATCTAGAAATGATTCACATTTACATTTCACATAAACAAGATATTAAAGTCGGTGATAAACTGGCCAAAAGACAAGGAAGTGAAGGTATCATTTCTAGAATTTCAGATGGACAAGTTCTCAAGTTAAGTGTTACTTGAGTTTAATTGAGCCGAGCTGATGGAAAATCTAGGCTTGGGGTTGGGTGACATTGTCTAGGATCGGGCTTTGCTCGGTCAGATAAAAGCTCGACTCGAAGCTCGCCGAGCTTGTAAATTAAGCTCGAGCTTGGATGAGATTGCTCGGCTCGGAGTTGAGCCGGGTTCAGCTTGGTGTTCTTTTTTTTTTTTTTTAAATTCTCAAATTCAAGGCTACAATTCAAGTTATATTCTAGATTGTTTGCATTGGATTCAAGACATTAGAGTTGGGATAAAATATCAAGCATCTGACTTCAATTTCATTCAGCTCTATTACCAAACACCCTCTTCCCTTGAGGTGGTCTCTCATGCCTTGCTTATACACCTTGCGATGTTGTCATTTGGAACCCCCACTGAGAATCAAGCCCTGTGATCATTGCCTTTCTTGCATGCTGACAAAGCTAAGGTTTCTTCCAGTGGATTGGTCAACAGTTAACACCCTGCCCCCCAAAAGGAAATAAACCATTGATTGTTTTTTGCTGGTCCCTTGGGGGTAAAGATTGCATTAGGCAATTGGCAGCAGTCAGCCCGTTTTGACTTGGTTTTAGCTCTCGCTCATCAATTCCATGCCAAGTATTTGTTTGCAAGGAATCTGAAATTCTGAAGTCACCTATTTGGATTGGTTTTCTTATCGAGTGATTTAGTTGCTTTATTGTTTTATCCCAAGTGGTGAGCTATGATTATATCTGGCTGCAGAGACAACTTCCAAGTTTGGGGCTGGATTATTTCTTCTTGTTCAAGTTGTGCTCTTGCTAGATTTCGTTCATGGATGGAATGACAAATGGGTTGGATATGATGAGCAGTTCTGGTATGTCATGTACCTTTTACCGCATTTTTTGACCTCTTTTTTTGTTTTCTTTTTCGCCTAGCAAATTTTATGTGGTATCTTATTTATTTGTGTGCTTGCTAAATCACAGGTATATCGCATTGTTTGTTGTTTCACTCGTTTGTTACGTGGCAACATTTTTCTTCTCAGCTCTTCTCTTCCATTGGTTTACACCATCTGGACAAGACTGTGGGCTGAACACTTTTTTCATCGCCATGACCCTCATAGTCGCAATTCTTTTTGCAATAGTGGCTCTACACCCAGCGGTGAGTAATGGGTTTCAATTAGCTGAGAATATTCCTCTTTTTACCTTCTTGTACATCCTTGCTCTGCATGACTTGCAGCAGATAATTTTTTTTTGTCTGTAAACAATGTCTTTATGAAAAGCTAATATTCACATGACATTTAAGTGAAATACATACAGGCAGATGAAAGAAAGTGAAGAATATGATTTAACAATGCATTTGCACTTTAAAATATGAGACTGTATGAGGCGGATTTCTGGGTAGAAATAGGAGAAAATGTTTAGTTGAATATCTCTAGATGTTCTTTTATTTGAATGCCTTCTCAGAGATCATTATGTAGCTTGGCTTCATTGTGTTCTTGCTTACTTGTGATGGTTTCCTTCTAGTTTGCTTCAGTTGACAGGACAGAATCTTCATTGTGTTAGCTTCCTGTTTGCTCTCCCTTTTGATTTATTTTTTATTCTGCTGAATGGGGAAAACAGAATACTTCCTGATACAAAATTTGTCAAGCCTTTTTCTTTTTTCTTTTTTTTTTGGGGGGGGGGGGGGAGGGACCACTGCACTAAATGCTGTAGAAGATTTGCAATCACAATGCACCAGAGAACTTAAACAGATAGGAGGATTTGTTTATGAAGTTCATCTTATTGAACTACACATTGTTGGTCTCATAAGCATCGTTTTCCTGAGGTCTTACTTTTCAAGTGTCAAATTTCTGATTATTGGTTCTGTTGAACTCAATTCTGCAAATATAGGTCAATGGTAGCATTTTGCCAGCATCAGTTATATCATTCTACTGCATGTACCTGTGCTATAGTGGACTGGCTAGTGAGCCCCGGGACTATGAATGCAATGGCCTCCACAAGCACTCCAAAGCTGTTTCAACCTCCTCGCTTGCCTTTGGACTGCTTACTACTGTATTGTCTGTTGTTTATTCTGCTGTTCGTGCTGGTTCTTCTACAACTCTTCTTTCTTCCCCTCCCAGTTCACCTCGTGCTGGTATGTTTTTAGCTGATAAGTTCTACATTTCGATGCATGTCAAATGGCACTAGACTCCCCTTTGGTTGAGTCAATCTTGCTAGAGGCATTTGGGAGGGGATCCCCCTTTTGTCTTGCTGTCCTATGTTTTCTATATCCATGGGAAGGAATAAAAGTGACTTTAATATTCATTTGAGAGTCCATTTTGACAAAAGAGTTGTGTAGGTTGTCTCTACAATAAATCATTTCAAAGAATTTTTTTTAAAGTCTTTTTTTTTTCACTTGGACTAGTATTTTTGAAAAGCAAAATTTGGCAGTTTTTCTTTGTAACTTTTTCTTCAAGCTCATTGTATGTTATTGGGTAGGTTGGGTTTGGTTCTGCTTTGCAATTTGTTTGGCATTATCGATACTCTGCTTTCTGATCCACAAAAAAGAAAAAAAAAGTAAATAATAAAAAATAAAAGAATTGAAATGTGTTGGAAACACTTCAACACTGATCCCAGCACTCAACATATTAGGAGTCCAACTTTTTGACACATTCCTATGCCGAGGACTTCGTAAATTATTCCTAGTAAAGTATGGACTGTCTAAACTCTTACAAGTGTGGGCACCATCTGGGCTCTCTATCAAGGAACCCAGTGGACCTACACCCAGAGGGTGGGGGAGAGAGCTAAAAGAGGCCCAGGACAAAGCCCTGAGCCCCTGACCTTCCCTCTTTCCTCCCGTATTCTCAAGCTGAGAATTTGAGGCTACCCAGGATTGAACCCAGGCGTTCCACGCGACCAATCAAGCTATTGCTTAGTCAGTGGACTGTCTAAACTCTTATTCCAAGTAATTTGTTAATGTTGCTTTTAATTTGACTTTCTTTGTTTCCCACAAAAGGTGCTGGAAGGCCTTTGCTTCCTTTGGACAAGGCTGGTGAAGAGGAAGAAACGGAGAAGGCTAAGCCAGTGACCTACTCCTACTCTTTCTTCCATATCATCTTCTCTCTCGCTAGCATGTACTCAGCAATGCTTCTGACAGGATGGTCGACCTCTGTTGGAGAAAGCGGTAAGTTGGTAGATGTTGGGTGGCCATCCGTTTGGGTCCGTATAGTTACTGGATGGGCAACTGCAGCTTTGTACATGTGGTCCTTGATTGCCCCAGTGCTTTTCCCTGATAGAGAGTTCTGAGTGACAACTTGTGTGTTAACTTCATCTTTGAAAGCGTGTGCGCTTTTGCACTTACGGTGATCTAACATCCTTGATGCTATTATATTGTTTCAGAAGAATTTTGAAAATCAGCCGCCTTGGTGGACTTGTGTGTGTGTTTTAGCAAGTGCTTGCGTACTTGTGTATAAGTGAAAGTTCAAAGAAATAAGAAGTTCGTTTCGTTTGTTTCAACTATGTCAATGCTGTTCATTAGATGATTTTATGATTGCTTTATTACGTTTACATAGCCCCAACCATCTCTTTGCCTACCAAAAATCTCCTAGGGGATCAATTCTCAAAGACTCAGACACCGGCTCATTTGCTATTGTTCTTGGTTGGTTATTAGCCCTTGTTCATTGTTAGTGAATCTTGTGGCCAATTGGAAGATTCTTGTAACCGAGCCCCAATCCTGTACGATATTTCTTCTCCCTATATGCATTGTGCAACTTGATTTTATGTTTGACCCGTATTCAAGTTTCACCAATGCTCTCGATTCAAGACAAATATGATACACCATGTCCATCTGATACAGGTTTGCTTTTATTTGTTTAGGGAGACTCAAATATTGTTTGTTTCCTTGGCAAAGAGAGAGAAAAATGTGCTATTGAAACGAAATTTGTTTGCATTTTTGTTTTGAATTATCAATGAGCCCAGGGACATCAGAAAATGTACAACTCTAAATAATATTACTAAGAAAACCAAAAATACAATGCAATGTACCCTGATAAATACTGCTGGCTGCGTATGTCACCGATACTCCACCTCCTCTTCCTTTGCCCTACGTAATTATCAGCAAGAAATTAGGGGAATTAACTACTACAAGTCAGTGGGAAAGCTACCTAACAAGTACAAGTCAAAGCACAGGCAAGACCAAAACTCCAAGGGATGACGCTGGGGCTAGCTTTTCCACTTGTTGCGCCCGACAGCAACAAATACGAGGCAACTGCTATAGGAGCAGCTTAGAGGAGTTGTTTGTTTACTCTATGCATTTAATGGCCAGTAGGAAAAGCTTTACAAAGTGAATGAATCAAGATATATATATCAGAGAGGCTGAAAATTTTTCTAACAGCATTGGAAAGCTGTACAAGCTGGGATACGCAGTCTAGCAATGAAGAACACTCACACACCTCCAGTGGTCTTAGCAACGTGAAATTTTATTTGGAGCATGAAAGCTACACTAATCTTTGAGCTCTACGATGTGATTTATTGGTGGTATCTGGGAAGGAAAATGATAAAATATTTGAGCGACGTGAGCGAAGTGATTGAGTAGTTGTCTTATTGCAAAATAGAGGGAAGCAGATAGTCCCAAGCATGACAAAGAAAAGGGAGTACCCTAGTACCATCAGACCCATTCTCAGTTGCTTTGCTGATGCAAGGCGTGGCAGCAAGCATGCATTTCAAGAGATACACATTGTCAGAATGTTGATCTTCTTTAGACAAGTGGGTGATATAAGTAGAAGATGTTGTAGGCTCAAAAGTGGAACCATGGCAATGCCCTTCTTGGTGTTTTGCTCCCATCCAGCAGCTTTTTGTTTGTCTTCTCCCGTAGTATGTGAGGACATAGGCTAGCTGGCTTTTTATGGTCTAATTATCTGGGGAGGGTTTTGATAAGGAATCGAGACGCGTTAATGAGAACCTTCATTGATTCAAAAGAATTGCTTCCAGCAATGGATTTAGTGAAGCAAACTATCTCACCCCAAATCTCAACAATTTTTTTTTTAAAAAAAAATAGAAATTCTTCCACTTTTATCCATAAGGAGAGACTCCAAATATTTGTATCCACACTCTTATTTCACAAAATTCAGATCAATCTCACCCGGTCCCATTGATAAACCATTGATCAAGTTCTTCACGATTGCACAAGGCATCTTCCATTTGGTTTGGAGCAGGGAATGTGAGGGTGAACTCAAACCTAATTAATGAGCAGATCGTCGTGCAATATCCAAATCCACTAATCAATGCAGTGGCAAAGCTCCTAGATCTCTTTGTTCCTCGATGTGCATACAAGACTTGTATTCAACCAATCAACAAAATCCAAATTGGCCTCTCCTTGCAGCATCTTTGCATCCTGGACGTCTTCCTGGCTGACCTTGTCAGTCTCATTGTTCTCTTGATTCCACTTGTTTCTTCTCCAAACTCTTCTTCTTGTTTGGTGAGTGTAGTGGTTGCGAGATCTAATATGGATGTGCCAACCTCTTCCTTTTATGGTATCTTTTTCATATTTGGCCATGTAAATTTTAATTCTGCATGCTCTAATGATGGAGTTGTTTAACACCAGGATACTCTTGACTGCCTCCTCTTGCCTCCAATAGCAGACAAAGCCATGTCTTCTAATTCTCCAAACTCTTCCTTTTTTCACTAAATAGCATATAGTGTATTGTGCAATTCCGTCCTGACTTGAATGTTTCATCCTGCAATGACTTGACCTAGATGAGATAGTCTAGGGCCTACGCATACTATGCAAATGGAAGCTCTTAATTTGGGAGGTCATTCACAAAGCATTATTGTAACGCAGAAAGCAGAAGCAAAAGGGTCAAGGCTGTTGTAGGGCATAGTTTTGAAGGACACAAAAAAAAGGGGATTGCTCTGCTGTTGACGAGTAATTTAAAGATAGCACCAATTTTTCTGAGGCTTCTCTGTATCTTAATTCAAAGGACAAGGAAACCAGTCGCAATCGATACCCTTCTCCCTCCACAGGTAAGGTGGTCAGTACAAGCGGATGCTACAGCCCTCAAGATCAGGAAGGAGTGGAACGCAACGATCCAGTCCGGTAGACCTTGTACTGATTACTGTTCTTTAACCAACAGTTGCGGACGATGGTTAATCATTAGGTACTAGTTCATATTTTGGATGAATGGATGCTGTTAGGTCACCCCTGTTGATTTTGGGATGAATGTAACTATGAATATTATGTCTATGGTTTGTTAATGCATTTTACAGTTTTCCTTCCAATCCACACACGCACACGCACACACAAACAAGGGTACAACTCATGATCAAGGTAGGCCAGCTCCATATATTTTCAGTAGATAGACAACCAATGCATATTGACCTACGACCAAGGGTACATGTGAATGGGAAAGATCCCGTATGCAAAATAATAACCTTTCAGATCCGTAAACCACGGATAATTTCGAGGTGGATACATATATTTAAAAAAAAGGTAAGAGGCAAAAATAAGGGAAAAAAAGAAAGCGGAGTAAGAAAAAGAAATTGTCCAAGAGAGTGGCAATCCACCGTAGGTCTCATCGTCCTCCTAACTTAACATGGTGAAACCTCACCAATTACGCTTCCTATGACATCAGTGATTTAGAAACAAATAGACCTTTTCCCCTCTATTCCTCATTGTCGTCACCGTGCTCCAATAAGTAGTTAGCAGCTAATTCTTCATTCCGGTCGCAGGCTAAAAAGGCTTCAATAACAAGTGCTCTATCAAAACCCATTGCCTCAAGCTGAATGGAATGAACAAAAAACCTAGTCAAAATGACGAATGGAAAGCGAGAGTACACACATCAAGACCCAACAAAAAAACATGCAAATAACTAAAACCCATACCCTCTCGATGGCTTCCTGCTCTTCCTGAGTTACACTAATTGCATGGGGCATATCCTGATCAGGTTGATCAAACATATCCCTGCAAGGAAAAGCAAACAAAAGAAAAATTAAAGCTTAATTATGGTAGCCAGTAAGGAAATCAGTATCCAATTTTCTTTTTTTGGTCAATACCGCATAAAATTGGCAAGTCGTCAAATGTGCCGCAATACAGGATTGGGTAAGACTAGGAACGAAGTGATTAGAGATAAAGTGGGGATGGCTCTCATTGACGATAAGACTAGACCGACAAAGTTGAACAGACCCAAAAGCCAAACTGAATGACCTGAAATTAACCCGACCTAAAACCCAATATGTTGAAGTGAAAATTATACATACAGTTTAGGTTAGGTTAAATTTAGGTCGGAATTATATTGCCCTATTTTGGGTCTAGGATGGGCCTGGCATTGGGTCATCCAGATCTGGTAATAGGTAAAGGTTAATCTTCTCAAGTCTAAAGCATCCTATGAATGCTCAAATGAAAATCAGATTACTGCTCATTTTGTCAAAAAATGGTTGTTAATCCAGCATGTTTCCTAAACTTGGCTGCTTAGGGAGGCAATGCACAAATATTACATCAAAATCCAAGGGATGGACCACTACATTGCAACATAGATCAGCTAATACTTTCTCACATGGACACAAACCAGACACAAGCAAACATCACAGACAAGAAATCATATAGTAAAGTGGCATACAGCAGACTGTAATCAGGATGGTAGTCTGAACAAACAACTTCGAGAACGCAAATGGGTCAGAAGAGCGAAAAGATAACGGAAAGAGAGGGCAAAATAGACTGCACTACTGCAGTGATGAAGAATTTCATGAAAAGATCCTCAATCAAATCCATGCTATCACCAGAAAGACCAGAAGACTAACCAATAAATCAGAGAGGGATCAAATTTTATTATCGGTGATCATTCTAGGAGAAATCATTCAGTCAAGAAACAAAGCTCCATCTCACCCTTCAGAGCCATCAAGTGGTTCATTTAGGAGTTGAAGAAACTCAGCATGGTGGTCCTGAATTAATCTTAAAAGCTGTGGGTTCTGCTTTCCCAGCTCCTGTAGCATGGGCTGCATGCAAAATAGATGCTTCATTAAATATAAGGGTCCAAAGCAACAAAATCACACTCGTTATAGATCAGAGGGAACAAAAACCTGCAGAATCTGAGGATTGGTTTGCACCATAGAGCGCAATGCCTGGAACTGAACATCAAAACAGAAGTGTGAAAGACAAAATAAAAATCTACATCGAGATAGACCAAACAATCATAGATGTAGTCAAAAGGAATTCAGATACCTACACAAAGAATTACCCAATATAAGTTACTCATTTAGTGGCTTTCTTACTCCATCACATATACCTTCTCTCTCTTGCAGAGATACTACTGAGAAAATACTTAAATACCCCCCCCAAAAAAAAGAAAAGGGGAAACAAAATACACAATTTTTAAAATTAAAAAAAAGAGGCCCATTAGGATAAGAGTTTTGTGAAGTTAGTCATATCAGGAATGCAGCTTCACACATGACAGAAGAATAAAAATGTCTGCAGAAAGAAGAGACAGAAGAATCAAACCTGTTGATTGTTTCTAAGAAAATCAAGTGACCCCAAGCCGCCACCACCAGCATCAGACAATGGCTCCTGATCATTGTTGTTTCCAAGTAAGAGAATGGATATTAAATCATAGAAAGATGTATAAATTTGTTGTTAGCTTGAGTATACCTGAGGAAACATATTCAATGGAGATGAATTTGGTGCCCCAGAAACAGGGGCAGGAGCAGTGCCTCCTTCAGCAGCAGTGTTTGTCTGGCTGCTGGGAAATTGAGGCACCGGCTCAGCAACCTCAACTGTTTGAGGAATTCCCTATGCAAAAAGCATAACATATTAAAACAACTAACTGCCAAAAATGAAAAAGTGCTGTTCAACAGTTCAATGGATTAAGAACATACAGAATATAGATAATCTACAGCACGTTCTGGATTGTTGTATGCGGCCCTAAGGGCACGAACAACGGTGTCTCTATCCCAACTGCCACCACCCATGTCCATAAGCTGTTGTATGGTTTGCTCAAGACCATCACCAGATACTATGTTGGAAGCAGCCTGACCATAGGTATCAGCGGGTGCACTGCAAAAGAAAAGATAGGAGGTTAGACTACAAGAAATCACATAAAGTAAAAGCTGCCTCTCCCACCAGCTCATAGCAGCAAAGAAAGTCAGGAAGGGGTGAAAAGGAGACAAACCAGCAGTAGAATGGGAATACATTGTATGACACGGCACAACACCGGGAAAAAGGGACAGGTCAGATGATCCTATGTTCAATAGGCCAGCATAAGCATCAAAAAACTAAAGCGAGCCACTGTCTATAGTTCAAGCCGAAATGACGAGAACAAGATCACTAATTTTGTTTAAAAAACACATACCACATAAGAACTGACTGAAGGGGTACAAGAGCTTTTCATCTAATCAAACTTATATTTTATGCTGGAGTTAACCACCTTTTAGAACTTGAAAGCTCCAAGTGCGGCTGCTCTCCCCAAGTAAAGAAATAGGCAAAGGAGTTGATATTCAAAATTATTTTGCAATATTCAGGAGTAATGCCACAATCTTCTTGCTCTTCTCACCATAGCCATAAATACCCATACCTTAAGTGTCCCACCTCGTAGGGTTGGGGAGAGGGTGTTCAATGCAACCACCTTACCCCTAAGGGCTTGTTCGTTTCAAAGGTTGTAAGGAGCGATTAGCAGTTATGAGCGGTTAAAAGTGATTGTGACTTGTGATTAACAGTCAGCTGCTTGGGCAGTTGTGAAAAGTTGTGGGCAGTTGTGAGCTATTGGAAGGCAATTCGTGTTTGTAATATAATATGGGCAGTTGTGAGCGGTTGGGGGTAGATGAGAGCAGCCGGAAGTGGTTGAAAGCAGTTAGAAGTGCTTGAGATTCGCAGTTGGAGGCGGTTGGAAGCAGTTGGAAGCGGTTGAAAGCAGTTGTGGTTACGCAAATGCTGAAAAAGAACAGGCCCTAAATTGCAAAGCTTGATTTTGTCAAACCCTAGATGTGAGAATCATGGACCACCAACCACCACAAATCAAGGAAACAAAGGATAGTTTAAAGAAACATTTTGCCTATATTCCACACCAATCCTGGCCACCGTCGTTGACCAAGATTGGCTTTTTCACCCGTCCAGAAAGTGGGCAATTCCTCTTGTACCTCTCACCATAAACCAAAATTACATCAATACCTTATGCAATTTTATGACCCTCTGTGCCTCAACTTTTGGAATTAGTGTCCCAAAACTAAGATATTCCTAGTTGAGTCATCTTCTTCAAGCACCATTCTTGGCAACTATGGCCCTTTGATAATCAAATGTAAGCTAATTGAATTAGTTGTTTGTATCACCTCTTTCCATTAGATGCTTCTAGAAAAAATGTTTGATGAAATTAGTTGATCTCAAGAAGATGTGAGACAAAAGGCTGACTTTCAAAAACTAATCACAGAACACTATTCAGATTAGCTTTGCTTTTTGCAAACTTTTTGGCGACAAAAAGTTGTACCAAAAGAGTTAAACTAACCAAACACCCAAAAGAGTTGTTTGACTCCCCCCCCCCCAAAAAAAAAAAAAAGAAAACTCTTTTTTTTTTTTTTGGTTGGTGAAGAAGCTATTCAAAAGCCGTTTGTTTCGCTTGCCTTGCCAAACATGACCGATGTATCCTCGCATTCTATTTTACTAGAAGTCATTTTACGAAGGGTGTGTTTGGTGGGGGAAAAATCATTTTCCCAGAAAATCATTTTCTATGAAAAATATTTTCCCAAGAAAAATGATTTTCCACTTACATTTTCAGCTGTTTGGTAGAATGAAAAACTATTTTCTTTCCACTTCATTTTTTGCTATTTGATACAATGAAACCCCGCCCCCCCAGCCCTCACTTCATTTCTTTTTACCATCAATCCCCTCCGCTGCTCACTGCTCTGACCCAACTAACGAATTCTATTTCTCTCCTCTTCAAAATCAAACCCAAAACACCAGCAAGAAATATACCCGATAATAAACCCAGAAAAAAAGAGAGTCAACATTAATGAATCTGAATTTTTCCACTATTCCCAGGGATTGCCCAATAGAATTTGAGTGATATTAAACCCAGATTAAAGAAAATGGCGAAGTCGGAAACGGTGGATGTCTCAGATTGCGAAGTTCTTGAAAAGGGTGACAGTAATAAGGCCAGAAAACTCAAGAAGGAATTGCAGAGATTGACGATGGAAATCATCGATGAAGATGATCGAGATGAAGAGGAGGGGAAGAATGAGAGACAAAATGAGAGTCAAAATGGAGTGATTCTGGGCACAATTAAAAGAAAATAGAATGAAAGACAACATTGGGTAATGAAGGTTGGGCCTGGGAAACCAATTTCCCTACTTTTTCAAGGAAAAATAATTTCCTTCACATGGGGTAAAATGATTTTCCCCTCCACCTTTTACCAAACAGCATAAAATGGAAAAATCATTTTCTTTCGGGAAAATGATTTCCCCCCCTACCAAACACACCATAAATGTGAACTTCCATTGTAGGATCCTGTGAAATTTGAAAAGCATGTGCAAAAGAAATTTCATGCAACATAATCAGAAGTTTAAATGTTTCTTTTTTCCTTTTGGAGGTAGGGAGGCAATTGGAATGTTTATAAGGAGAATAACATATCAAATGTTATGAATCTCCATGGGTTTGGTGTTTTCCCCGCATGAAAAGCATTGGAGATGAAACCATGAGTTTGATAAACTATTTACATCACAATTGTGTGAGTTCACATGCGACAAACCCTAGCAAATGGGTCATTCAGGTCAAGTTTATTTTAGCTGGCTCAATAATAATCAATTTGATTTCATTTATGAAGTGGTCATGTTCAGTTTAGGTTGACTTTGGGTTTGGGTTTGGGTTGATTTTGGGTTGTTGATATTTGGTCCTATTAAGTTAATCTTCAAAATAAAAATATCTTCTAAGGAAGATGTTCAGGTAGGTCTGCTCTCGTTCAGGTTTCGGGCCCATTTTAGGCTGGTGTTTCAGGAGTCAGGTTAGGTATGGATTTGGGTTTTAATTTAAAGGTTAGTTTTGTCATGTCTATATAAATAACACCAAGTAGATACATATTCTAATCTTAGAAAGAACATATACAAAATGACTCCCTATAATCTTAGACTAAAAAAGCCCAAGGCGCAAAAAAGCGCAAAAGGTCCTCGGGTCCGGGGCGCGGGCTCTGAGGCGAAGGTGGAGACTTTTTACACGCGAGGTGCACTTTTGCCAAAAAAATGCTTGAAAATCATTTCACAATCATATTGCTTCGAAAATAAGCTAGATAATGGCATCAAATAAGTGATTTTCACTGACCACCCAAAAAAAAACAGAGAATCAATTAAACACGGCAAACTACAATTAAAGCACTAAAGCATTAAATGTAGCTCAATTGGATTACCATAAATTAAACCCCAAAAATATAACACATGCTGCCAATCTGCCAGGAAGAGGAAGAGAAACAGAGAGAGAGAGAGAGAGAGAGAGAGAGAGAGAGAGAGAGATTAAGAAGCATCAAAAAAAAAAACAAAGAAAAAGCAAGGGCTCTGTACCGTTGTGGTAATGTAGGAGGCACCATTTTCGACCTCCCTAAAGCCCCCTCCAAAAAAAGGGGGAACAAAGAAAAACTTTTCATGGTTGTCGAATAACAGAGGAGGAGGATGAAGAAGGAAGTTTGCAAGAAGACAGGAGAATAAAGCACTTACTAGATTGCTGTCATTAAAGTTAGGGTTTTCAGCTCCAAACTCAAGTTCAGTAGTAGCAACATGCTTTGTTTACTTCCAATAGCAGCTTCATTGAAAGGCTTCCACAAAAAAAAAAGAGGGGTCGAGGCCACTTAAAGGTTTTTTGTTTTTTTTTTTTTTTTTTCCAAATGGTTTGTTATGATCTATCAAGTGTGGGCTTCATAGGCTTTGTGCCTTGATTTGAAGCCCAAAAAAGCCCAGAAAAGCGCGGGCTTTAAGAATTGGCTGAGCCTGACCCATTCCAAGGCGCAGCAAGGTGGGCTTCGGGCTGTTGTGAGCCTCGCTTTTTTGAACACAGCCTATAATATCAAAGCAAGGTTACTACCCCTTGCAAACCGCATCCCTAAACCAAGCAATCCAAACCTGAATTAGGCTAGATCCATGCGATAAAACACTAATCCAAGTTTCGATTTGAGCAATTCAATGTCAATTGTTAGAGTCCTCACCTAAATGGTGTGGGTTGCAATGATTGCTAAGACACCTATGTGGTGATTAAATATAGATTCCACATGAGCAGATCAATAACTTGCAACCTATTAACAAAGTCTCAAAATGACTAGGAAGCAACACAAACTAGATTTAATAACAGGCCATGTTTATACCTCAGTTTTAAAAGCCACTTAACTATTATATATCTGGTGTCCAGGATCGAGGACTACACAAAGGTGTTAAACGTAGAATCCCAAACAAGTTGCAGAAGAGGAGAGGGGCTACAGAAGTACAAGGATACCTTTTGGTCACGAAAAATAAAAGAAATCACCAAAACTGAAGTATGGGATTTATAGATTGGAAATGTTAACCGATGTGTGCCAACATGTTACCCAAATGGGGACATCAAAGATAAAGGACATAACATGTCCAAATGAACACCCTAGAAGCAATCGTATTAGAAAGTCAAGGGATCACCACAAAGTACTACACATCAGAAGATTTCTATTCAGAATTACCATATGCTAGAGAAACCACTCATTCGAGGAATTATCATAAGAACATGATTATCACCAGCACATGGAAATGCTTGAAATGATGCCTTTGATGATGATTCTTACAATAAGCTTTTTCTTTTCTTATGCACAAGACAAATGTCCAATGCTATTCTCAACTAGAGCATAGTATTATATATTGAGTACAAAATGGAATTTCGTTCATTAATATGACCCTTTGTTTCAAAAATAAGAGCGACAATAAACGACAGGAAGTGATGTAGAACACAGAAGAAGAAAAGGAGATACAAAAGAAGAAAGAGAGACGAAAAAGGACAAGAGATGGGATGGAAAGGAAATAAGAGGGCATTTGAAGGAAGATCACTTTTAGGTTAATCCATGTCATTCAACGAAGCACTGCTAGGTAATCAAACACATAGGAATAGCCAAAGCACCAATAATATCATATGAAACAGATCCCATCTACTGATAAGATATGACATAAAAATTAGCAGAAGATCATCATTATCAGACCAATATCACATCCCAATCAGATGATGATCCGATCTAAAATCTAAACAAAATCACAGTCCGATGCGATTACATTCACTTGACATTTGTCATAAGAATTCTTCCATGACACAGCACTGCTGTGAGCATAAGCTAATGGCAAAAGAGTATACTACAAATACACATCAACAATGTACCATAACACAATTTCCAGGACCTATGCACCTTCTTTTGCGCACAAAATCAGAGAATTACCCTGAAGAACAGGGAATATCCATCAAACAACAGCACATATTAACAACACATCCACAACATAGGCCATCACCAATTATACACAAACTCAGAAGGGTAAGTGCCCTTCCTCTAGGGCAAGCACATGAACTGGACTGTCAAGGAAATAGCATATTATGCCAATTTTTCAGATGACCACATTTAGTTAAACTAACAGGTGAGGAGGGTTTGAGCAGTGAGCTGTATTTCTTCTCTGCACAGAATCACATCAACACCTAAAATTGCGCATTAAGATGCAAGATAGAACAGTTCTCCTCCGCATGTCAATAACCTTGTCATTTAAATCAACAAGTGCTTAAAAATGACCTTTCACAGCTTCCGCACGTAATACAAGCAGAAGCTATTGCAATGGAAAGAAGAAAACTGAAGCGTGATTCAAAGATATTATTGAACTTTAACAGAACATCGAAATCCTCCAACGCCTGAACGCCGACACAACCAAATGTCCTTTAGGGGTTAGGAAAATCTACAAAGCAGTCGATGTTTTCTTGGAACAGAGCATAGAGTGCCAAATTTCTCTGAAATTGGTCAAGTAGCTATAGTTCTTTAAATTCGCGACGAGACCTTTGTCAAAAGCTTTAAAAGACTGCAAACAGTCAATCAGCCAACAAGCGTATGATTAACGGGAACAGAGTCAACAAATAACAGCATGAAGCCACCTCACCATATCTTTCCCCTACTTTTCCAAGTCACATCAATCCCTCTACACAGCACATATGAATATGCAATATTATGTAGATTTTCCCCCCCCCCCCCCACAAAAAAAAGAATCTTATCGTCCATTTAAAAAGCAAAGTATACTAAATGGTGGATCAATGAGGCTCATCTCCCTCATTCCATTTATCTTATTTAATTCAATGGTTTGTCAAGTCATGCCAGCAATCTCATCCGTGCTATTTGCTTGAAATAGATGGTGTCTACCCACCAAATAAGAAAAGAGGGTGCAATCTCGCGCTCAGTATAGATAAAATCACAAAGGAGCCCATATATTATTCTAAGTAAACCACACTTCTCTTCCATAGAAGTTTGCAATTTGCTGTAGGTTTATGTTCCTGTAAGGTATCCATACTCTTAGGTTTAGTTCATGGTAACTAACATACACATATACTGTAACCAATTTTACTAGTATAAGTAGAAAAGATAATTTAATAGGACATACTTGGATGATGGAGCAATAGAACCAGTTGCTGCCTTCGAGGCTCTACAACACAAAGGACACCAAGTTGAGCAATTCAAGAAATCGGCAACGTAAAAACACACAGGTAGTGAAGATAATGGATCTCACGTCTGTGGTTCAGGTTGGGAGGCCGCACTAGTATTGGTACTTGGTGCTACACTAGGTGCAGGCTGTCACAATATAAGCAGAAAGATTAGGGCCATCAATAGGCCTCACAGAGCTTAAATAGGATATTAAGAGTACCTGGGCACTAGAAGTTCCTCCCACACTTAAAGTTTTGCTCTACAAAAATGACATGAGAAGCATTACTTAAGAAATATTTGGAAAAACAAAGACAACTTAATTGAGAAAATAATCAGACAAAGTTATACGGAGCACAACTAATAGCAGGAAGATATAATATTGAGCGTTATTGAATATGGGGTCTAACATCACCTCGTAGAACCCAAACTCTGAATTTTTAAATGGCCATATTTAAGTCCAAAGAATTTTTTAATGGCAACATTAAGTTTAACATTACCAGGTCCACATATTTATACAAGAACCACAAAATCTGATATTCACCTTAATAACTGACCACCCGTGAGTCAGGTCATGACCCCCTTGCTACACGAGAGCTACCAAAGGTAGAATGTTTATTTGAATTTTGGAAGGAACAATGCATATTGAGTTCATTGCATCAGCTGCAGCTCTCAAATATATTCCTTTTTTTTCCCACTGTTATCAAATTGCCCCAAAATTTTCAATTCCTATTCATAGAATCCACTAATTTTTTTTCCTTGGGTTTGGGCTTTTGCTTTTTCCCCCTTGGGCCGGGGGGGGGGGGTTGGTTGGTTAGACTAAGACACCTTAAACAAATGGGTACCACCCCATCTTTTTCAACGAATAGAAGCAGCTTCTTCTGCAAGATTATACCGCAGACCACTGCTAACACATTATTTTTACTATTTCAATCCCCATTATCTTATTTATGAATAAGGTGGAATCATAAAATTCGCCTGAAAAATGATGACATATGTCAACATTGAACAACAACACTAAGGAAATGAGCTAATGCGAGACCCACTTTACTAAGCATGACCACAAGGAAGCCATCTTCCGTAACTTTGTTCTCTGCCAATGTTGTTTCATCCTTCAAAACCTTTCCATTATGAATTAGTAACTGCTGTCCACAAGGATAATTATCTTTTCCTTGGAAATCTTCAATATTTTTCTTCACTGCCATTACCTTCAAGTGAAATGAGCTAATTAGTGGTCACAAGATTTCTTTCAATGATGTGAGCAAACAGACAAGCGGCCAAAGTATCAAAAAGCTCTGAAGGCTGCTAATAGCAATTATAAGCTCAAAGCTGGAAATTAGACAGAAAGGAATTAGTTACAGAAACAAAGGAGAAAGAAGGGAGGAAACCATAAAGAAGAGAGACATCAAACAATAAATTTAATTGAACTCTGGCCTTTGGGGACTCAAACCACAGTGGTTATATGCTATACATGCAGTTCAAAGTTGGGGGGGGGGATATCAAGATCACATTCTAACACAGTAATTTTTTTTTTAAAAACTAATTGAGACAAAATGATGGGAGGCATTTAAGCTGACAAATCACAAAGACCCTAGGGTACCCAACAGAGTCATAACTCAGCTTGAGCTTCACAGGGAAGACAAACATATATGTTCCTTCCAGTGTTAATTGCTCAGTTACATCTCATGGGTGACATACACCAAATAAAATAAAATTAACATAAGATTAATGCGACATCACCATCATGTTGAAGTAGACATAAATCACGGGTCTTTACAAGGTCCAAATAGAAAGAAACAGGGGCACCCAAGTTGGTTTGGGCCAAAGAGACTAACGGGCCTGGGAATGAGATTACTGAGATATGTGCTGTTTTCCATGATAGACGCCAACATCAAGAATCCAAGTGCTTTGTCAAGTATCCAGGAAATGAATATGCATAAGCAACCTTTGTCTTAACTCATTTTGATTACAAATATCCACCTCCATAGCCACTCCCCCAGGTAAAAGAATGTGATCAAAAATCCAAATTTTTCACCGAATGACTCTCATGTTGAATTGTTGTCATTTGCCTACACTATAAGTGAGGCTCCCAAATTCCTACTAATTCACCTCCCGCTTCCTAAATGATTCTTTAAGGTAGCAGATTCTATAATTTCTTTCTTTCATTAAGAAGCTCGTAGTCTCAGCTAAACAGATTCAATGACATACTCAATTACCATAGAAGATTACAAGGTGTCAATCCCCCTATTTATGATCCATTTCACCACATTGTAGCATATGAAAAAGAAACCTCTGTCTCCAATCCGCTGATCTCCTTTAGACTATTGAATTAGGAATGCAAACGCTCACCGAAGTGCCTGACAAACCTCATTTGAGATTCAGAATATTGACAACTTTTCTCCTGTCCACTCTCCTCTTTGCCCCTCTCCTCAACCTTTCTCCGCCTTTCCATTGTGCAGCTTGATCTAATAAGCCATAATAGCACCTCCACACTTTTGTTCATCAAAACAGCATTCCACCCTATTATTCATCACTAATTCACTATCAAAGAAAATGCTGCTGCCGGTTGGCACATTCAAAGAGAAACTTCCCGACAGATAGGTAACTAACATCATAAATCATTAATTGCACATTCGCACCTTGTATCCTGAAGAAGCATCGAGAACTAATTGTGTCCCTAATCAGAATAATATTTTAACTCCTACCACCTAACCAGTTTGCAGTGCACAGGGAATGCAGCTACAAATTATAAGTGACCTCAACCACTGGTTCCTTCACTAATGCACATGTTTACAGAACATTGCGGGATAGAGGGAACAACACAATAAATAGCATATGAAAGTGATTAATACAGCTTTTTTTTAAAAAAAAAAAAAAAACATACAAGTTGCTAGGAAACTTTGATGCCATGCTTCCCAAATACCAACTTATCATGTGGAGGGACATATACGACCAGCAATGTCCGCAATTCAACCTCCATACACGCACAGGGCACTCACAAGTCAGCCTCTTTTCAGCTCAAACAATAACATATTGTCATTCACCACAACTACATCATCACTCTCACGCTCAAATATCCAAAAACCAATTCTTTCATCAACCAGTTCTTTGATTGAACAGAAACAATACCTAGTCTTTAACACATTTCACAAAAAACTTCAAATCCAGTAAACAGCACTATAACAACAGCAATAAAAGATTGCATAATCCTCGTCAACAGCTCAATTTAGTCAGTACTAGACAAAATCACAAAAATCACAAAGACACTCACAGTATCATTGGGCTGAACCCGAATCTCAAAATGGCTTCCTTTGAGAGTCTTGACGGTAAGCTTCATCTCGACAAATTTCAACGAAATAAGGTGCTGCAAGATGGGAAGCAGTGAGGGGAGAGAATTTGAATTTAGAGAGATAAGAGGGGGTTATAGAACGAAACCCTAAATATCGCTTTCAACGACAATCTAGACAATTACCAAACCCAAAGTGACTGACGCTGATGACAAAGAAAAGCGCAGCGTCGAGTTTAATTTTGCTTTTATATTCCCAAAGAATGGTCTTTCGTTTTTATGCAGATTTCAACTTGTTGCACTTGCACTCCACCCCTGAACACGTGCTGAGTACAACCACTTGACGAGAAATCCACACTTTGTACTGTCTACCGTTTGCACCTTTGGGAAGCGGTGTAGGGCAGATGAAAAGCAGTTGAGTCTTGGCTGGGCACTTAAGTCTTTCTCTACGAAGATGAGTCTTTGGGTGGTGAATTTTTACCAAACCTTAATTAATTTCCTACTATCAATTGAAAAGTGAATCAACCTATTTTATAAGCTACTAAAACAAAAAGTACACACTTAACTCTTGAAAAATCCTATTTGTGTTAAACATTCCCTCAAGTTCATAGCAAGATCAAAATTTTGGTTGACAATTCTTTGGCAATTTTGGATAATGCCCCCCTCCAAAAAAATTTAAAAACATGGGATGTTCAATTTCGATATTAGATTTCAGTTCCAATTTCATTTCCTAAATTTTTTCCCAGGCACCCGAAACCGCTTATCCTAGTCTAGACTAGTCGGTTCCGAGTCTTTCAAGAGCATTGAGCTCAAATGGCAAAATTGTCCTTCCTTTATGTAAGTCACCCATGTTTTGTTCATATAGGAATGTGTGAGTGGATGTAACCAAACCTTAGGCCTGAAATCGTGGAGGCTTGTTCTACTACCGCTCGCCCTTTCGGTGCCCCCCCATCCTCCAAGGGGGCTTCCAAGGTAGAATTCAATTCTATTTCATCCTAGAGATAGATATTTATTGCCTCGTGCCTACGAAGCAAAGTGTCTTTCCCCAAAATGGATTCAAGGAGAAGTTTTGGATGCCTAAATTAGGGAATAAGGAGAAATCAATAGAACAGTAAAAATATGAGTGAACAATTAATACAATGAATAGGAATGTAGAAGAAGAGAACAAATGTAGAAGGAGAGACTAATAATCATCTAATGTTAAGGAGGGCACATGCCAATATGAGCCTCCTACTAAGGACGTCAGCTTAGAGAATTATTATAAAGGTTGGAGTTGATGGCAATAAATCATGAGTCCCTTTAATGATGACCTTTGTCTTGTTATTATAGAGAATAACAATGGTCAAAACCTATTAATGATGGGAATATTCCATTCTTCTTAGTAGTTACATCATTAATTTGGATAAGTACTAAGTCATACTCTTAAATAAGGACCTAGCACAAGAGACAGCCTTTAAAGTTTACCCCTATTAAACAGTCTGGACATTGGCTAAAGCACTCAAACATCTAGGCTTACTTGTCCTATGCACTTTTACCCTCCCAAACAAACATTTGCCAATAATCTTTGGCACAATCACTTGGATTAATGGCCAATGACAATCATGAGTATACCCTGTTACAACAACATTTGGACTAGATGCTTTGGCATAGGTTGGGGAGGTAGACCTTTGGTGATCATTGTGCCTTTCCTTTTCAGCTTAAATAAAGGGCATTAGACCATATATAGACGTGAAAAAGCTAACCTGAAATCCAAACCAACAATCAAAATAAGTGAACTGACATTGACTTGAACCGTAAAATGAGCCGACCTAGAACAAAATCAAACCTGTGACCCAATTCACACCTACACCAATCTAGAACCAGACTTGTTCAAACTCGAACCAATCCAAACTCAAACTAAATAAGACCTGAACATAAAAAGGATCTAGACCTAACTCAATTTGAACTAATTAAGACTTGAACATAAATGACCTAAACCCAAAGCCGATTTTGACCCAATCTAATTCATACATATTCCAATATTCTAATGCTATATTTCTTTTTGCATTACTTAACCATATTCCCTTTTCCATTACTTGACTAACTGCACATGAATGTACAATACAATGCTATTATTGTCCATGATATTTCTATTCAAATGGTTTAATTCCAAAACAAACAAATTAAAAAAGACACTAAGCATACACATGCAATCTCACTAATGTGTGTCCTATAGTCTCTCGTCTCACTTAAAAGGCATGGTTGATAAGTGATATAGAGGGCCTACTACGACAACAATTGCTTTCCTATACAATCTCAAGGGAGGATAATAGATTGTGAAGGGCTAGTCTTTGGGCTGAAAAAGCTTAGAAGCTAAGTTGTTGAAAAGTAGGCTTTCTAATGACTTAACCCATTGATCGAGTCGTTACATCTAGTATCAATGGATCTTAACTAGGTAATTCTAAATGCACTTTACGCACATGGAAAGGAACTTATAGGTTATTAACCATTAGTGCCACTGTCAAAACTACCAATTCAAGGGATGATCAATGGGCTTAACGAGGATGTTAGTTCTTTAAATGGGGAAGATAGTAACATTCCAGTCCCAAATAGAAAGATCGGGATAGCACGTCATGGTTTATAAGTGATATAAAGAGCAACTACAACAAATCAATTCTTCTTTACAAGCTGAAGTGAGGACAACGGGCTATTAAAGTTAGTTTTGGGGCTGAAAGGCTCATAGGCTAAGTTTTTGGACAGTAGGTTATCGAACAACCTACTTATTGGCCAACAACCTAGGTCTTAATTAAACAAGTTTTTGAATGCAACCTGACTCATGCTTGATAACAAACCATTCAGAATTTAGATTAAATCATAAAGTAATTTGACTCAATGTTGATAAGGATTTTATGTTTAGTTTTGAAAACTCTGTTTACTTGCAAGTGCACAAGATCAATTGTATACTAGTGAGTATAGGGTGTTAATTCCATGAGGATAAATAACGATTTTAAATTTTAACTTTTCCAATTATGAAGAAATTCAAGTGAGGAGTCCAAGTATCAATATGAATTAAAGAAACAAAAGAAAACAAATGAGTCAAGAAAATAGAGATAAATTAAATAAGAAAAAGATCTAGAACTTTGGATTTCACCAATGACACAAATATTGAATTTCTAACTCAAATGAGGGTTTAATTAGCCTCTTGTTCAACCTAAACTACAAGCATTAGGCCATAAATTTAAAAGATGAATTATAATTATCGAATGATATTATTTATCTAGTAGTTAGCAAGAATCATTGTTTTTGGACATAACTCATGTAGTTTCCAACATAAACTATTCAATTTTAACAATTATAATTTTAAGCTCAATGCATAACATTATATTAGCCTACAAGGTCCAATATTCACTAGAGATAGCAAATTAAATTATTATAATCAGTATGAATAAATAATAGTATTAATACGCATAAATAAGTTAGTTTCAAATGTAAACTTAAAAATTATGCAATGTAAGAGACAAAAATAACCTCAAAAATAAATTAGTAATCAATGTTATTAATCAATAATCCGTCCTAATCCTAAACGAGTAACTTAGTCAGCCATAATTAGTGAAAACACCATTTAAGTAATCTAGCCATACCCTCAATATTGGTATATTTTACTTCTTATGTCCAAACTTTAGTATTCAATTGCACAGAATGGTATAATTAAGCACAATCTCTCCAATTCGATTCACAAATGAGATGAGAAGAGAATAGACAAATAGCTAACAAATCTTGTTTCCTTCTAAACTCCTCAACCCAAATTATTTTGTCTTACAAAAGACTCTCTCCAAAAATTAAAAGCTGGAAGATAATCAGAGAATGGAAGAATGCTTCATTGCTTGGAAGATTGGATGAGTCTAATTGAACCTCATTTGAGTTGTAAATTTAATATGTGTGTCATTAGTGAAATCCAAAGTCCTAGATCTTTCTTTTATTGGATTTCTCTCTATTTTCTTGGCTCATTTGTTTTCTTTTGTTTCTTTAATTCATACTGATACTTGAACTCCCCACTTGAATTATTCTTTATAATCAGAAAAGTTCAAATTTAAAATCACTATTATTCCTTGTGGGATCGATAGCTTATACTTGCCAGTCTACAATTGATCTTGTGCACTTGCAAGTAAAAATGATTTTTTAAACTAAGCATAAAATCCACATCAAATTTTTTGTGTCGTTGTTGGTGAGTACTAGAAAGAGGGAAAGGGAGCTGGTTGCTGTTAGGTGCTTGGTGATTGGGCCACACAAATGGGCTGCGTGTGGGAGTAAGAGAACAGGCCCATTTCAAGCTGAGGAATCAAGAAGGGAAGAGGGGGATTGATGGCTAGGAATGTTGAGCCGAGCTGGCCAGGCCCACATGGAAGGGTAAGGGGGTGCTGGGTGTTGTTGGGCCGTGGGTCAGATTGCGCTGATTGGGAGGCTGCTAGAGTCCCTACAGGCTGATGGGCCATGCGCGTGGAGGTTGAACAAGCCCAAATTGAATTGAACCCCTTTTTTCTTTTCTGTTTTTTAGTTTGCTACTGGGCTAGTATTTCTGGGCTTGAAGAAAATGGATTGACTTTGTCAATTTTGAACTCAAATTCATATTTCTTCTCGCCTGAAAATCATAAAAATTATACATTATTTTTCTCTTGAAAATATATTCCAAAAACTTTAACAATAGGTAAAGTTAGAGTGAAATTACGTATAGAATATGAGTTATCAAATGTATAATTGATTTGGTTTCTAATTGACACGAAATAAGCTAAATCCTAAATGAAATCCTACCCCAATCGAAGTTAACCCAATCCATACATGAACTGACTCAAAGTAGCACCATCAGAAGTCAATATGACTCAAACTTCACCCGAACCAAACTCATATTGACCCAATTGTGCTCAACCCGAAGTTGAGCCAAACCTGAACTTCAGTTGAATTGGCCCCATACTGGATCTGAAGTAGGTTGACCTAAACTCACCTAATGTAACTTAATTAGACATACTTGGCCTTAACAATTCTTTCACATGGTTTAGCAAGATTAGAATCCTCAATTTGAGCTTGATGGAACATGAGTTCTGCATGCTTTTATGTCATAAGCCCACATGGCCAAATCCTTATTTTTAATGTTGTGGCTCTATTCAAGGATTTACTTGCAACTATTCACCTCCATACATCTACTATATGGTAATCAATGAAGGGATAGTTCATCGGTTATGATGACATATGTTCTCACTTTCTAGAAGATAAGACTTGTTTTCATTCTTTTTACTTGCAAGCAAGCATTATCTAGAATTTTTTATGTTCAAATTTCTCAAAAAAAAAATATCTTTTCTAAAAAATGTATTCTATTAACCAAGAATGGAGTATAGAGGGTGTCCCACCTAGTCTTAGTTGTGATATGTTCTCTTACTTCTTTACTACCAGAGAGTTTAAACACAGAGTAGGAAGGCCAGCATAGTTTTTTGGCTTATACTCCTTCAACATAAGATGAAGTGATGGAATTCCTAGGGATACCTTTTTCCTCCTAAACACATGTATAAGCCACAACAAATGGGTTTGTTTCCATGTATAGAGTGCCAACATGTTGGCAAGTTGACTCTTATATAATCCCTCTTTTTACAAGCTAAGGACCACTGCCATGGAAGAACATCATCATTACCTCATTCGTGTTACATGATCAACTACTTGCAAGAGGTGCATGATAAACTATGGCTCTATTTTTGCCCCTTTGATTGAGGTCCTCTCAAGTTCACCCTATTCCCTCTTGGCTAAACCATCTTAAAACTAGGATGGATCTTACTTGGTGCTTCCTAGTGAAGGCACTATAGCCTACGGGCCCTGATCCTGCCTCTAGTGAAGGCGATTACTCTTTTGGTGAATGTTTAGGAAAGTTTGAGTTGTGTAAGGAAAGTAAAGTCACCACCATATTTTTAGGAAACTATCAAAACCTTTTGAAAAAAAAGATTTTTATAAAATAGACCCCATGATCCCGAATGAGAGTTGACTTGACTCCAAAGCGCTAGCCAAGAGTTGGATGCAGCGGCAAAGGTGCGAGTGTGTCCGATTGTTGGGACATAAGTTTGCCCACTGACATTGCCCATTCTCCATGGCCTCTATTAAGGATTTGAAAGAAAATATCAAATCTTTAAATTCCATATAATTGTCCATTTTCATGCAATTTTAAGTCTTGTGGTGATTTAGCATATCGATTTTTGGGGTGATCTCTTGGATTAGTCATGTTTACATGCTAGAAAATGATAAAAGAAAGCAATAAACTTTAGGCGACTGCTTAGATCAATTAAATAGTTTTTATGATTACATATGTTCAAGAATGAATCAAGGAGGATTAAACAAGAACAAGATAATAAAAAGTTACTAGTAAGAAAGCAAAAGAAATAACACACAAAAGATTATTTTTTTAATGTTGTTTTAGCCCTAAAGACTTATCTTGGTCTGGCTTGGCAAAGCTAGTGTTTTTGACTCCTTCAAACTCCAAGTCTAGAGTTTGATGGTTGTAGGCCAGTCACAAAGTATTTTTTTAATGAAAAAGGGAAAGAGGATTTTTTTCTTTGTATTTTCTGAGAATTTATTGTAGCAAAATTTTGCTAAGAAAAGTACGAAAGGTGGGGAAGCCAGAGAAAAGGCGGTCTCTCTAGTGAGGGTGAAGAGAAGAGATGAATTGTGAATCTATTAATGTCCATTGAAAAGGATGAGGACCAACCTTTTCTATACTAGAAAGGAGGAGGAGGAGCCCCGCCAGGTTTGGAAAAACATCAAAGATTTTATTCCATGAAACAGTTTAGATAAGACTCTAGGGTTGTTTCAGCTGTAAAATAGCTTAGAGAAGATTTAGGTAGTGGGAACAATAGGGCCAGCGGTAGCTGTAGAGGGTCAGCGACAATTGGCTCAATAATGGTGCTTGTTTTACACCCGATGCCTTTTTCTATCCAAACTCATACTCGATCTACATTGTGTCTAGCGGCTTCAAAACTCGTTCTACTCATTTCACTGGTCATAGTAATTATATCATTGTTTTTAACTTCTTCTTTAACTGTTGAATATCCTTGTCCTCATTCTGATCTTACACTCATGATTCTTAATAATTGGGGATCAAGAGTAATTTTCCATTCTCATCGATGTTATTATATTCTTCTTATTGATTTATGTGGGATTGATGTTCGGTTCTAAACCGGACAAAAGTTTGATCTACATCATGCTTTATTTTAGCTCACAAATAACCTCTAATTTAGCTAATTATTAGTGTTTTGTGTTTTATAGGAATAAATGAGAAAAAAAAGTTCACACTTGGAGCAAGACCCAACCCACTTTGAAGCCTAGCTGAAAAGGAGTGCCAAAATCAATAAGGGTGTGTGGGACTAAAGATTTGGCATGGGGGCACTGTGCCACATGGCACGATCGTGCCCCCCTCTGCTCTGGTGATTTTTAAAATGATGATATAAGGGCTATAAAAATGGAATTTTTGGATCTTTTAGGTTATCATAGATATTAATAGTTGTTTTCTATCTCTAGCTTAGCTTTTGTAAACTCTTTCACCTCTATTAATGAAAACTTAGAAAGTTTAAGCCTTTGATTGAGTTTTTTACAATTCTCTTATTTCTTTCTTCCATTAGTGCATGATATCATTTTTTTTTTTTCTCTCCTCAATCTCTCCAAAGACTATTTTTAGGCAACCTAAATCCACCCCAAATATGGATTTGGTGTATTAGGGGTTGTGGGGAGATATAGATATCAATTCCAAAGGACTTGAGACCTAAATCCACCTCCCAAAACTCAAACTTCCCCTTTCTTCATTCCCCTTCTTCTATCTTGATCATCAATACCACAAGATTGTGTTAATTTCTTGTAAACTTGAAGAATCATTGCTAGAAGAGATAGTTAGGACTCGATGATGGTGTTTGGTGATTGAATGCAGTTAAAAAGTTCATTTAGCCATAGACCTTGATCATCAATGAATGCTTAAGTATGGGTAATCTTCTCTCTTTATATTTTTTTTATTGTATGTCTTAGGATTAGTAGAAATTTAGGTTAGTTTTTCTTTTTGGGGTGACCTCTTAAGGAATGCTGGTGCTATGCTGGTGGCCATGTCGAGCCATGGGCCATGTCGAGCTCCAGTCACCCCATTTCTTATATGCTATGTGTTATCTAAATGTGCTTAGTGGTTGTTAGTTAGGTTAGTCTAGTTTTCATTGTTGTTACTTGCTTTGGATCCTTATTTATAGAAAAAGTAGATTAAATTTGCATGTTAGAGTAGGTTAGTGTAGTTTAGCAAATTGAAATCTCATCTCTTGATTGAGACAGTCTTAAGCTAATCACACATCATCCCTGAGGACGACTTTTTACCCTTCTCAGCACCTTAAAATTACTTTAACAAATTGGCGCCATTTCCGGGGATGATGGTGTTAGATTTGTATTTGACTTACTCTTAATTGTTGTACATAGCTTAGTTTTCGTCATTATAAAAATCCAAAAAACAAAAATTGGAAAAGAAACCCACCAAAAAAAAAAGAAGATGAGAATGAATGAGTGGTTAGACAAGGTCACCTAGTTGTGGGAGGTTAGCTCATGTTGAAGTTTCACCACCTCGCACCGAGGTAACCCCAACCATAGACTTAATTTTGAAGAAATGGTGGAGGAACAAGCTCAGGGACCTCCCCTTCCTCCTCCTCCGGTTCCAAGGAGTCTAAACCAAATCTTTTACCCATCAAGGTCCCCTAATCCACTTGTTTTCAAATCCCGCAACTTGGTGGGGATGTCTAATTCGTCTTTAGCCTTTAATACACGACCATGCTTCCTAAATTTAGTGGGGATGGTGATGCTCACCTATTTTTAAGTGAGTTTGAGGAAGTATGCTCGATAATGCAATTTCCCAATGTGCCCTAAGACATTGTTAGGTTGTGATTCATTCCTTTTTCCTTGAAAGATTTAGTGAAAAAGTGGATGCATAGGGCCTCCGCTTCTTCCTCTTTCGGTTCTAAGGAGTCTAAACTAAATCTTTTATCCACCATGGTCCACTAATCCATCTTGTTTTCAAATCTCGCAACTGTTGTCCAATCCACCTTTAGTCCTCAATACACGACCATGCTTCCCAAATTCAATGGAGATGGTGATGCTTGCCCATTTCTAAGTCAGTTTGAGGAAGTATGCTCACTGATGCAATTTCCCAATGTGCCCCAAGATATTGTTAGGTTACGATTCATCCCTTTTGCCTTGACAGATTTGGTGAAAAAGTGGATGCATAACCTCCTGGCAAACTCCATTTCCATATGGGATGGGTTTGTGAGGGTTTTCTTGAGAAAATATTTTCCAAATGGTAAAACCGTGAAACTAAGGAATGAAATCAATTACTTTGTCCAACTTAAGAAAGAGTCCTCTTGGAAGGGCTTTGAAAGATTTAAACTCTTGCTTACTCAATGTCCCCATCATGGTCTAGAACGTTGGTGTTTGTACTAAATAATTTATGAGGGTCTTGACCAAGCCACAAGGACCATGGTAGAGTCTATGTGCTAAGGTGGCTTCCTAAACAAGAGTGAGACCAAGACATGGGATTTTCTAGAAGAGTTAGCAGAAAAGATTTTGCAATGGAAAACCGCTAGGGATAAGAGTTTAGATGCTAGAATTAATAGCCAAAAGGGAGGGATTCACGCGGTGGCAGATATCACATACATTGACACTAGATTTGTGGGCCTAAAGAATATGTTGAAGGGTTTTTTGTTGTCCCAAGCATCGTCCTACTTTTCCCCTCCCCAAATGGTTTTATGCTCTCAATGTCAATTTACTGATCATTCTCTAAGTGCCTGTCTCTTATTTACTTAAGAGTTGACTACAAGCCAAGAGGAAGGTCAAGTGAATAAGGCCTTCTAAAGGCCAAATTTTGATCCCCACTTTCCTACTTACAACACCGGGTGGGATAAAAACCCTAATTTCTCTTAGACTGGGCCTAATGATTTGATGCCTAACAATCAAGGTGGGGGTTTTAAAGGAAACTCCTCAGTTTCTTCATACCAAAAACCACCCTTTCAAGGGGCATACAATGCTCCTATAGGTCCTCCTCCTCAACCATACATGTGGCTTAATCATATCCCCCTCCCAGTTACAATTATTTAGATAAAGTGAACAAAAAAGTTAACGACATATTGAGGATGATTAGAGATCTTAAGAAATCGAATGAGAGAACGATGAAGACAATAAGTGAATAATTTGTACAACTAGCCATGTCTAATAGAGAAAAGGGGTTTTTCCTAGTCAACCTGAGGCAAACTCAAGAGGCAGATCCTCCTGTTTATTTATTTGTAATGATGTTCGAAAAGTGAATGCTGTAATTTCTTTATGGTCAGGTAAAGAGGTTGATGCCTATGTAGGTGAGCAATATGAGAATGATTCTCCTTCCCTATCATCTTCTCTCTTCTCCTCTTAAACTTATGATGTGCTTGCTTCCCAATTGATTCAACTCCCTATAAGGAGATTGATGAACGGAAGGAAAGTGAGTCAATCAATGATTCCACCCTTCCTGGGAGTGCTCCTGCTCCTTCCCTTGTGCTTCTAATCCCCCTTCTGCTTTCTCTAACTGATTGAAGGGGAAGAAGGTGCAATCTCATGTTGATAAGATTATGGAACTTTCTCCCAAGCCAAAGTCAACATTCCTCTACTTGATGTGATATAACAAATGTCCCCATGTTCGTTTTCTTAAAGACTTGTGCACCTCTAAGAAAGCCACCAATGTCCCTAAAAGGGCATTTTTGGCCTCTAATGTGAGCTCAGTTATTTCAAATCGAGTGTCTCTCAAGTGCAAGGATCTGGGATGCCTCTTACGTTAAAATTTACCGCAAGCGCACGGTGTAGTTGTAGCTAGCAATCGGTGAGTACAGGTCGTGTCCACAGAGAACTCGCTTTCAATTACCAAAACTAATCCAAACACTCAATCTAGGCAAAATAATCTCAAAGGTTTGATATTAACTAACGAGTCAGAAATCAGAATACTAAAGCACCTAGGTTAGAATTAACAACACAATTACGTACATGAATGAATCATTAGCCCCCAACACACAAACCCTAACATGCATCAAGAGTGGATAGATTACCAATTAAGCCTATCTTCTCCCTCTCTCAAGGGTCGAAGACTAATCCTAGAACTATAGTCACCTATTTTCGTTGGACTAAAAGTTGAAGAATTATAAGGTCTACAATCTTAAATCCCAATTAGAACCTTAATTATTTTTATATTAGCATCCTAATCATCTGCTAAATCAGGCTAGGTGAAAGGTTTGTCTCTCAACGCCCCTTAAACCCGAATAACAAAGGATGAATACTCTTTCGAGCAATTCATCAAACACATGGTGTGTATAGTAGAACTCATCAACACAAGCATGGGGAAAAGAGATTTGGGGCTTACACATGATTCAACTAAACGTAATCGGTGTCAATCCCAGCCCAAGTTGGGAGATTAGCCACACATTGACAATTCATATTTTATATGTAATTTTCTCCTTTATTTTACCTACTTTTAAGTCTTTGAAATATATTTTATGAGTAAATAATGCATATGTTATGTAATTCTCAGGTAAAAATAGAATAAAAGAATTTGAGAGGAGTTGTTCAATTTTACTTGGATTTTTCACAAGTGCAATGCATAGAGTCCAAGCCCAAGAGACAAGAAAAAGAAGAAAATGAGTAAAGGATCGTGTGGGCCAATTTTGGCAACCCAGTTCGTGGCCCAGTACCATATGCCAAGCCTGAACGGCTCCCAGCCACTCTCCTTTCCCCTTGCTCTCGTTTGGGCAGCTCGCGGCCCACCAAATAAGTCTTTCAATCTCACAGTTCGTCTCTCTCTCCCTACTACCTTTCCCTCCATCTGGGCCTATATTTAGCGGCCCAGTTCAGTGCCCAAACCCAGTAGTATCAGCTCCCTCTCTTTCACCAGCCCGTGTGGGCCTGTTCAGCCGAGGCCCAACTGGAGCCCAGCCATCTCCCATCTCCCTCACTTCCTCTCTTCCTCTCCGTTGGGCTTGGTCTTGCCACGGCCCACAGCTGCTCCTTTCCAGACCAGTTCGAGCCTTAGCAGCCAAGCTCCTTTCCTGGTTAACAAGTTGAAGTGACCTAGTCAAGGTTAGTTAATCTTGATTAATTTTCAGCTAAAGACTAGCCCCATTTATGCAGTATAACAGCCAAAATAATTAATTGAAATTATTTTTTATTAATTGTTGGGCACCAAGAGGGCTGAATTTTCACTATAAAAGGGGTCAAGGTTGAGGCAAATGGGGGAGACTCATTCAATCATCCACACTCACCCATTCACTCATCTTCCATCTTCAATTTTCTTTATAGAGTTGAGAGTATTTTGTAAGACAAAACCATTTAGGTTGAGAGGTTTAGAAGAAAATAAGCTTTGTTGGCTATTTTTCTCTTCTCTTCTCGTCTCATATGTGAGTCAAATTTGAGAGTGTTTACTTCGTTAGTTTGTAATTGAGTACAAAAGTTTGGACATAGGTAGTGAAATATACCAATTATCATGATGTTTTCACTAACTACGGCCGGCTAAACTACTCATTTCTAGGATTATGATGGATCATTGATATTAATATTATTTTTGCTAATTTCTTTTGGGGTAATTTTTGTCTCTTTGATTGCATAATTTTGAGTGTAAACTTGATCTTAACCTACTTATGCATTCTAATACTATTGTTTAATCAAGTTGATTGTAATAGTTTAATTTGCTATATCAAATGAATGTTAGACCTTGTAGGCTAATATGAAATTATGCAAATAGACTTAAAATTATAATCGTTAAAATTGAATAATTTATGTTAGAAATGAGATGAGTTATATCTAAAAGAATAATTAATGCTAAACCACTAGATAAATAGTTTTACTTGATAATCATAATTCATCTTTTCAATTTGTAACTTAATGCTTGCAGCTTAGGTTGCACAAGAGACAAATTAAATCCCTATTTGAATTAGCAATTCAATATTTACATCAAAGGTGAAATCCGAAATCCTAGAATACTCTCTCATCCGAATTCCCTCTACTTGACACTTTTACTCTTCTTTTTGCTCCTTTAATTCATATCGATAATTAAACTCCTCATTCGAACTATTCTTTATGATTGAAAAAGTTGAATTAGAAATTGCTATTGTTCCTCGTAGGACTGACACCTCTATACTCGCTTGTCTACAATTGACCTTATGCACTTGCAAGTAAAAAGGGTTTTAAAATAAAACATAAAATTCACATCAAGTTTTTGGCGCCGTTGCCGGGGAACGAATAGTGATTTTTGATTTTTTTTCTCTTCCTTTTATTTTATTTCCCCCTTCCTGCTAATCTAATAATTTAATTAATTTTTTTATTTATTTCTCTATCCCCATCCCTTTTATTTCAGTTATTTTTTTTACTTTATTTTCTTCTTTCCCCAATTCCTTTTAATCTAACTATTTTGTTTTTGTTATCCCCTCTTCCCTTCTAATCTAACTATTTTTTCTATCCCTTTTCTAATCTAATCTAATCTAATCTAACTCTTTTATTTCTGTTTTTTTATTTATTATATCTAATCTAACAATCCCCCTCCCTTTTATTCCATTTTTTTCCTTTCATTTTTCCCCATCCCTTTTATTTCTATTATTTTATTTTGCTTTATTTTCTTCAAGTTTTCCCCCTTCCCTTGAATCTTTTATTTGTTTTTTTTCTTTTTCTTTTCTTTTCTCTTCTTATCTCTCTCTTCACTTTTCTTCTTCTGTTTGATGATTATTATTGTGGTGGTGATTTCATTCTATTCTTTCGGTTGTTTGTGGATATATGCATGGTAGATATTCTTTGCGCTTAGATCTCATACCATATAATCCTGAAATTGAATGCTCCCTTCGAAAGATAAGAGCTAAAAAAAGGAATCTAAGAAAAAGATGGCTGAAGAATAAACCCCACCACCTAAGTAACTTAAGGAGTATTTTACTCCCTTTACGTATGACTCGCCTACAAGAACACGCATGCTCACTGTTACGGTGCCATTTGAGATTAAACATTCTCTTATCCAAATGTTACCGTCGTTTTATGGGCTAGAGTCTGAAAATTCTTTCAAACACGTTGATGCGTTCTTAGAGATTTGTTCTACTGTATTCTTGGATAATATCTCTGATGATGCTCTTCGCTTACGGCTTTTTCCTTTTTCTTTGAAAGATAAAGCTAAAGCTTGGTTAGATACTAAGACAAATATCATCACTTGGGATCAATTGCAAAAGGAATTCTTGAAAAAGTTTTTCTCTATTGGAAAACTGACTGCTTTAAGACATGCTATAACCACTTTCTCATAGAATAAAGATGAGCAATTCCGTGAAAGTTGGGAAATATTTAAAGGGTTGTTGCGAAGTTGTCCTTACCATGAGGTACCTATGTGGCAACTTGTCTAGAGTTTTTATTCTGGTTTAGATAAGCATAATAGACAAATGGTTGATGCATCATGTGGTAGTAGTTTCTTGTACAAAACTCCTGAAGAAGCTTGGAAATTGTTTGAACATTTGAGTGAAAATTCACATCTGCATGCTACTTCCTCACATTCTGATTTGCCTAGGCAATTAGGAAGTAAAGGGAGGATTTATGAGGTTTCACATTCAGTTGACCTTTCTAGTAAAGTTGATACTTTAGCTAAGAAATTTGATCAATTGTTGTGCATGAACAAAGTGTCTAATGCCCCTTCTACGCAAGACGTGTGTTCGATTTATGCTAGTCCCATGCATACTTCTGTTGACTGTTCGTGTATTAGTAAGTCTGACTATGTGCCTGAACAAGTAAATGCTACCCAAGGATTTCCTCCTTCTAACAATCCGAATTCGAATACCTATAACCATGGTTGGAGGAATCATCTTAATTTTTCATGAAGGTCTCAAAATGTTGAGAATCCTCAGACCTAGTCCAGTAGACCTACCCCTCCTGGTTTTCAAAACCAGAGATATGCTTCTCCTTCTTCCCATCTAGCTCCATCTAGGAGCTCTGAAATTGACAAGGTAATTTCTGCACTTGGTACCTTGACTTCTGTTGTGCAAAATGTTGATTCTAAAGTTCAAGGAATTGAATCTAAAATACATATTGTTGACTCCCACTCACAATCCATAGGTAAGTTAGAAACCCAACTTGGGCAACTAGCCATAGTTGTAGGGAAAAGAGTAGAAGGAAAACTTCCAAGCGATCCCATACAGAACCCTAAAAGCCAACAATTTGAACAATTGAAAGCTGTAATGGTTCTTAAGAGTGGTAAGAAGTAGATAATAAGGTGAGTGAGAAGGAACATGATAAAAAAGAAAGACTTAAGACCTTGGAGAGTAACCTCGAATTTGAAAAAGTGAATGACCCATCCCCTTCTCCTATTGTGTTTGACTCTTCTGTGACATATAAGCCAAGGGTTCCTTACCTTCAAGCTTTATATGCACCATTCCCTTCTAGGAATGACAAGCAAAGAGATGACATCCTAGAGCCCTTTAACCAAGTTAAAGTCAATCTTCCTTTCTTGGATGCGATTAGACAAATCCTTGCTTATTCTAAGTTCCTTAAAGACATGTGCACTTTTAAAAGGGAATCTAAAGATGACAAGTCTAAAAATGTTCTTCTAAGTGAACAAGTGAGCTCGATTTTGAAACGTGACACTCCACCTAAGTTCAAAGATCCTGGTATCCCTACCATCTCATGTTACATTGGCAATCATAAAATTAAAAGGGCACTTTTGGATTTGGGTTCTAGTGTTAATTTGATATCATATTCTGCTTACTTAGAGTTGAGATTAGGTGAACTGAAACCTTTTAACTGTACCCTTTAGCTTACTGATAGGTTAGTTAGGACTCCTAGGGAGCAGATAGATAATGTCTTAGTGCAAATTGATAAAGGATTCTTTCCTATTGACTTTGTTGTGTTGGACATGGACCCCAGTCATGCTTCTAAGCAAATCCCTCTTATTTTGGAATGTCCCTTCCTAGCCATAGCTATTGCTACCATTAACTGTAGGTCAGGACTGATGGATGTCTCGATCATGAACATGAGGGTTAGACTTAATATTTTCAAAGCTTCTGCTCAACCTGTGTTTGAAGATGAATCTGAATGCTTCTTTGTTGATGTGATTGATGAAATGATTGAAGAAGCTTTGCCTCCTATTTTGGGTAGTGATCCCTTGGGAACCTATCTTCCTTGTGGGGATTTGAGATTGTGTGATTTAAGAAGTACAATAGATGAGATGGATTCTACTCTTGATTTCACTCCTCATCTTGAGTCTTCCTCTTAGGTGTCTACTTAGGAACCCCTTCCCCCTTTGGCTAGTTCTCGTATGCCACCTTCTGTTGTGTCTCTACCTAAACTTGAGTTGAAACCTCTTCCTGATTTACTCAAGTATGTGTTTTTAGGCCCCACAGAGACCCAACCTATTATTATATCTTCTTTTTTATCTTGTGATCAAGAGGAAGAGTTGATTCGTATTTTATCTGATCATAAGGGTACTATTGGGTGGTCAGTGGCTGATTTCAAAGGGATTAGTCCTGCAATTTGTATGCATAGGATTCATCTAGAGGATAATGCTAAACCTGTTAGGCAAATGCAACGCAGACTAAACCCTCACATGAAAGAAGTTGTTCAGAAAGAAACAGTAAAACTTTTAGATGCAGACATTATCTACCCTATTTCCATAGTCAATGGGTCAGTTCAGTTCACGTGGTCCCTAAGAAATCCAGCATAACTGTGGTTAAGACTAATAAAGGTGAATTGATTCCCACTAGATAAATCACAGGGTGGAGAGTGTGTACTGATTACAGAAAGCTGAATTCTGTAACTAGAAAGGACCATTTTTCCATCCATTCATTGATCAAATTTTGAAAAAATTGGCTGGCCAGAGTTATTATTGCTTTTTAGATGGTTATTTGGTTACAACTAAATACTTGTCTATCCTGAGGATCAAGAGAAAACGATATTTACATAGCCATCAGGTACTTTTGCCTATCGGAGGATGCCTTTTGGGTTGTATAATGCACCTTCTACATTTTATAGATGCATGATGGCCATATTTACTGATTATATTGATAATTTCATGGAGGTGTTTATGGATGATTTCTCTATTTTTGGTTCTTCCTTTGATGTGTGCCTTGCTAATCTATCCACTGTGCTAAAAAGATATGAAGAAGTGAATCTTGTTTTGAGTTCGGAAAAAAGTCACTTCATGGTCCAAGAAGGGATTGTGTTGGGTCATAAAGTGTCTAAAAAAGGGATTGAGGTTAATAAAGCCAAGGTTGATTTGATTTTTAATCTGCCTGTGCCTTCCTCTGTGAAGCAAGTCGGATCTTTCCTTGGCCATGTTGATTTCTATAGGAAGTTTATTAAGGATTTTAGTAAAATGGCTCGCCCATTTACTAATCTCCTCACTAAAGATGCTCCTTTTGTGATTGATGAGTCTTGTGTGAAAGCTTTTGAGAAGCTTCGGTCTTCATTGGTGTCAGCCCCTATTGTGCAGCCCCCTGATTTTTCTTTGCCATTTGAGATTATGTGTGATGCATATGATTTTGCTATTGGGGCTGTTTTGGGTCAAAGGGTAAATAGAATATTTCATGTCATTTACTATGCTAGTAGAACTCTTACTTATGCTCAAAAGAATTATTCAACTACTGAGAAAGAGTTGCTAGTTGTTGTATTTGCACTTGATAAATTCCGTCCATATCTTTTGTGTTCAAAAGTAATTGTGTTTACTGATCATGCTGCATTAAGACACTTGTTGGCTAAGAATAATACTAAACCAAGACTCATTAGATGAATTTTGTTGCTGTAAGAGTTTGATATTGAAATAAAAGATAGGAAAGGTTCTGAAAATTCTGTTGCGGACTACTTGTCTAGAATTCTTACTGAGCGTACTAATGACTCAGTTGGATTTTCTGACCACTTTTCTGATGAGCAACTATTTGCTGTGTCATATACCCCTCTCCTTTGGTTTGCTCACATTATGAACTACCTTACCACTGGGAAGATTCCTCCTCACTGGTCCAAATAAGAGAAAGATAGGTTCTTCCGACAGGTAAGATATTACTATTGGGAAGACCTTTATCTTTTCAAACATTGCCCTCACCGAGTGGTATGTAGATGTGTCCCAGAGAGTAAAATTCATAGTATTCTCACCTTTTGTCATTCTTATACTTGTGGTGGTCACTTTGAAGGTCGTAGGACAGCTGTTAAAGTCTTACAAAGCGGGTTCTTCTAGCCTACTCTGTTTAGAGATGCTCACCGATTCTGCCTTGCTTGTGAGCGTTGTCAACATACGGGTGCCCTGTCCTGTAGTGATGTGATGCCTCTTTCCTTTATTCTGATTGTTGAAATATTTGATGTGTGGGGCATTGATTTCATGGGTCCCTTTCCCCCCATCTTTTGGCTTTGTATATATATTGGTTGCTGTTGATTATGTGTCAAAATAGGGGGAAGCTCACGCTACTAGGACCAATGACCACAGGGTTGTGGTTAAGTTTATGAAAGAGTGTATTTTCTGTCGATATGGTACCCCTAGAACTCTTATTAGCGATGGAGGTAGTCATTTCTGTCATCGATCTTTTAAGGCTTTGCTTAGAAAGTATTCTGTGACTCATAAAGTAGGTACTCCTTATCATCCTCAGACTAGTGGTCAAGTTGAGGTGTCTAATCATGAGATCAAGTCTATATTTGAGAAAACGGTTTAACCCGATAGGAAAGTCTGGTCTTTGAGATTGCATGATGCTCTTTGGGCCTATCGTACTGCTTTTAAGACTTCTATTGGGATGTCTTCTTACCGGCTTCTTTTTGGTAAGGCTTGTCATTTATCAGTTGAATTGGAACATCATGCTTTTTGGGCTATTAAAGCTTTTAATTTTGATATGAAATAAGCAAGTTCTAACCATAGGCTTCAATTGAATGAATTAGATGAATTGCGTAATGAAGCCTATGAGAATGCTAAGATTTATAAAGCCAAAACCAAAGCTTTTCATGATAAAATGATTTCTCGTAAATCTTTTGAACCTAATCAGAAGGTTTGGCTTTTTAACTCTAAGCTTAAACTATTTCCTGACAAGTTGAGATCTAGATGGAATGGTCCTTTTGTTGTCCAACAAATGTTTCCCTTTGGGGCAGTTCAAATTATGGATCCCCAAGATGGTGGAGTTCTTATGGTAAATGGTCAACGTTTGAAACCTATTGTGACTTATGATATTGACCCTCATTTGATTGAATCCATCAATCTAGTAGACCCTGTCTACTATGATTACTGTGTGAGACCTTGTCTGGCTGAAGACATAAAACTTAGCGCTTGTTGGGAGGCAACCCAATTTTTTTAAGTGAGTTTAAGTCATTGTTTTTGTTTTTATTCCCCATTCTTTCCTTCTTTTTGGTGTGCTTTTGTATTTGGGTGTGATTCTTCACTTGGTTTTTAGCTTTTGTGGTTGGTGGTGGTTGTGAAGATACAATTGAGAGTTTGATTGTTGGGCTTATAGGGAAATGACTTCCCCGTGCTGTCAGGTTGTGTTATTCTTTTCTCCATTTCCCTCTTTCCTATTATTTTCTGCATTGAGGATAATGTAAGATTTGAGTGTGGGGGGAAGGAAAATTGAAAGTTTTGAGGAAATTTCAACTTGAAAATCTTTGGGTGAATTTGATTTTGGGAAGAGCTTGAGTGCTGTGATTATGCGTGTTCTACTTTTATTATGTGGATTTGATTAATATGATCCATGCTCATTAAAGATTATTTCTAGTTTTGACTAGTTGAAGGCCAAGATTTTTACTGTGTTAATGTCACTATGTAGTCGATTTTGAGTTTGAGATGTAACCCCATTTTCAATGTCACCTTGAGTATTTGATAAGCATTGAGTTCCCCTTTGACTTTTCAATCAATAATTGAAATAAATTGAATTAATCAAGTTCTGATTCCGGTATCAATTTTCAAGTTCTATCTTTATCTATATCTTCAATCGCCTGAATATGTGCTAAATGTTTCTCTAAGTGCCATCTTTACTCATATCTTTATCCACTTAAGAAAGCACATGGAATCAAGTAACTTTTCAAAAACTCAAAGTCTAAAAAGAATAGGAAAAATAAAAAAGATAAGGGGTTGATAAGGTGACTTGGCATTGGGGACTTGATTTTAAAGATGCTCTTGTGATTTTTGTTATGTGGGGTGAAGTTTTGCACTTACGGTTTACTACATGTGTCATTATGCGCTTAATTTACTTGAATTTCGGCCTATTGACTTAGTTGGAATTAGAAGTGTTTGATAATGAGTTATGGGTTAGTAGTGAATTGAAATATGTGATGTGAAGTGGACATTCATAGTTGGACCACTTGATTTTCTTCCTTGATCTTATTCTACTTGATTGTTTAAATGAATATATACATTAATGATATTCTTTGCGCGAGGACTAGCAAAATTTTGATGTGAGGGAGTTGATAATTCATATTTCATATGTAATTTTCTCCTTTATTTTACCTACTTTTAAGTCTTTGAAATATATTTTTATGAGTAAATAATACATATTTTATGTAATTTTCAGGTAAAAATAGAATAAAAGAATTTGGGAGGAGTTGTTCAATTTTACTTGGATTTTTCACAAGTGCATGCCTAGAGTCTAAGCCCTAGAGACAAAAAAAAAAAAAAGAAGAAAATGAATAAAGGACCGTGTGGGCCTATTTTGGCAACCCAGTTCGTGGCCCAGTACCACATGCCGAGCCCGAATAGCTCCCAACCACTCTCCCTTCCCCTTGCTCTCGTTTGCACCGGTTCAGCACAGCTCGCAGCCCACCAGATAAGTCTCCCAGGCTCATAGTTCCTCTCTCTCCCCCTATTACCTTTCCCTCCATCTGGGCCTGTTTTCAGCGACCCAGTTCGGCGCCCAAACCCAGCAGCATTAGCTCCTTCTCTCTCACTAGCCCGTGTGGGCCTATTCAGCCGAGCCCCGATCGAAGCCCAGCCATCTCCCATCTCCCTCACTTCCTCTCTTCCTCTCCATTGGGCTTGGTCTCGCCGTGGCCTATAGCTGCTCCTTTCCAGACCAGTCCGAGCCTTATTAGCCAAGCTCCTTTCCTGGTTAGCAAGTTGAAGTGACCTAGTTAAGGTGAATTAATCTTGATTAATTTTTAGCTAAAGACTAGCACCATTTTATGCAATATAACAGTCAAAATAATTAATTGAAATTAATTTTCATTAATTGTTGGGCACCAAGAGGGCTGAAATTTCACTATAAAAGGGGTTAAGGTTGAGGCAAATGGGGGAGACTCATTCAATCATCCACACTCACCCATTCACTCATCTTCCATCTTTAATTTTCTTTAGAGAGTTGAGAGTATTTTATAAGACAAAACCATTTGGTTGAGGGGTTTGGAAGAAAATAAGCTTTGTTGGCTATTTTTCTCTTCTCTTCTCATCTCATATGTGAGTCAAATTTGAGAGTGTTTACTTCGTTAGTTTGTAATTGAGTACAAAAATTTGGATATAGATAGTGAAATATACCAATTATCATGGCATTTTCACTAACTATAGTCGGTTAAACTACTCATTTCTAGGATTAGGATAGATCCTTAATAATAATATTATTTTTGCTAATTTCTTTTGGGATAATTTTTGTCTCTTTGATTGCATAATTTTGAGTGTAAACTTGATCTTAACCTACTTATGCATTCTGATACTATTATTTAATCAAGTTAATTATAATAGTTTAATTTGCTATCTCAGATGAATATTAGACCTTGTAGGCTAATATGACATTATGCAAATAGACTTAAAATTATAATTGTTAAAATTGAATAATTTATACTAGAAATTAGATGAGTTATATCTAAAAGAATAATTAATGCTAAACCACTTAATAAATAGTTTTATTTGATAATCATAATTCATCTTTTCAATTTATAACTTAATGGTTATAGCTTAGGTTGCACAAGAGACAAATCAAATCCCCATTTGAATTAGCAATTCAATATTTGCATCAAAGGTGAAATTCGAAATCCTAGAACATTCTCTCATCTGAATTCTCTCTACTTGATACTTTTACTCTTCTTTTTGCTCCTTTAATTCATTTCGATAATTAAACTCCTCCTTCAAACTATTCTTTATAATTGGAAAAGTTGAATTAGAAATTGCTATTATTCCTCGTAGGATTGACACCCCTATACTAACTTGTCTGCAATTAACCTTGTGTGCTTGCAAGTAAAAAGGGTTTTAAAACAAAACATAAAATCCACATCACACATCATCATGGAGAATCCTTGAACAATCTTGGATCCATTAATTTGATTGCAAAAATCCCCCTCTAACAATCTCTCTAAAAACTCCTAAAAAAGTCCTAGGAAAAGTGCTTCGAAAAAGCAAGGATGGAATACCCTTAAAAGAACCAAGAAAAGGAATTAAAACATGAATTGCCACGGCGCACAGCTGTGCGCCACAGACTGGGGTGGCATGGTTGTGCCCCCCGGCACGGAGTGACCGTGCCATCTCTTTGGCTGCATCTTGGTGGAGTTTCAGCATGGCACGACTGTGCCGCTAAGCATGGGGTCCCCGTGTCAAATCTCTGGGTCTAGCCGGCTTCTTCTCTTATTTACAGCTCGTCTTCTTGGCCCTCATGTCTATCAATATTAGCGAATTTTCTCATTTTCCTGACAGAAATTCTTGAAAATACGAAATACCACGATATACGCACAGTTTAGACCAAAGGAGGCTAATTTGACCATTTCTGCTCAAGATCAAACATGAAAACAATAAAAAAGGAGATCAGCTAGGGGCTAAAATGAGGTCGAAATAGAGGTTTATCAACTCCCCCATCCTTATCTCTTGCTTGTCCCCAAGCAGGACTAACTCATGAGTGATCATAATAGGGAGATGAACCTCTAAATGCGCCCTCCTCAAAAAATAGATAATAAGCAACTGATTGGAAAACTATGCGTCAAATGCGGCCCAATCAAGGTGTTCAAAATATTTTTTTCAAAACAACACGTACACCACCATCTATATATCACCATATCTAGATGTAACGCACCAAGCAACCCAATATTGACTCATGTAGTAGGAAAAGACAATCCCCAATTCATGGTAAGCAACATGACCGGTAGGACTTCACTTTGGAATTAAGTGAGACACTCTTCTCAATGTGTTTGAAATACGGGGGTGCACTTAATACTTAAACCAATCATGTAAACTACCATATGCTTGGTAAGAGACTCTATTCTGTGCCACTCATACAAAATGCAAAGATGTCAATCATGAGAACTTTCAAGAGGGTTGTAATGGGGCTATGGCTATGGGGTGAGAAAGGGAATCATCATAGGAAATGTGGAGCTACTAGCAAAGGGACTAGGGAGTGCAACACTTCCACAACAACAAAAATCCAGTTCACACCTCTATTGAGAATGAGATCAAACCCCATAAAAACCATGCTGAAAGAGTTGATTAAACTTATTGAATAAAACACCATGCCACACACTCATCGACAACTTTTCCTTTTTTTATCTTTTTAATTTTCCTTTCAAAATTTTTTCCCTTTTTTTTCTTTTTTTTTGAAAAGCAAAAAACAAAAGTGTGAGACATGGAAAATGCAAACTCTCAACTTGTACACCTTCAAAAGAAGCACCACAAATGGAAGGCACCCAAATAGATGGAACTAATCTCACAGCATATCCAACTAGATGTAGAAGTGTTACATCCACTAGACTTTGGCTAAGCTATGAGGTTTATGCAAAGGCCAAAGATATAGTGAATAGGGTTCAACAACAAATAGGGAAAAGACTTAATGGGTTAGCAAAGGGAATAACTCACATCAATGGGTGGCTTTTAGGCTCATGTTATTAAGCAGAACAAGGGGGCCTCAATCACATTAACATAATGCACATCCCAAATCTGACCTCGAAGAGAAAAATGCCAAGTTCTAGAGATGCATTCATGATGAGTCACACAAGAAAGAAAATATGAGACTATACGTAATGAATAGTCATTAGGCTCAAAATCTAACGGGTCATTCTACCCCAATCAGTGCAACTCACTCAAAAATGCCACTTATCAAGGTTAATCACATCAAGCTATATGAATCTCAAGGACGAGTGGCGCATAACACAAGACAAAGCAACTACAGATGGCAATGTCAAACAGTTTCGTAAAATTTTACACCAAGATAAATCGCACCTCAGCATATAATCACTTCAATCAATCAATCAATACCCCTTGCATAGTCATCATAAGAGGGGTTTTTAGAAACTTTTTATTCCAATTTTTTTCAATTTTTTTAATTTTTTCAAAAGCAATAAATCTAACTAAGGAAGCAATTAAGTACGTAGAGGCTAATGAAGAGAAGGGTAGAGATGAATACCTGGAAAGCTTAAGAATGCCCAGCTCGATCATTTCTCCTCTTGTGATGCACAATCTAACCTATATGCTCTAAACTACATGCTCTATTAAATGAGAACAACTGTAGAAACACCTAAATAAACTACGCGAAGTGTTATCTATATGATGCAAATGCAAGAGATGTCATTCAAATCCTACCTAATCATCCACAACTTCACCCAATGAGCTACAAGCTCACTCCCCCATGCTTGAGACTTTCACTGTCCTTAATGAAAAGACAAACGAAGGAGCAAGGGAAGGAAAACTCATAGGACAAAGGAGGAATAGGGGAAAGGGAAAAGAATGACATCTTTTTTTTTTTTCCAAAAGTAGTAAAGCTTGGATTGCCTCCCAAGGAGCGCCTGTTTAAGGTCCTTAGCTTGACCCTTACCTCAGATTTACAGATGATGGCAGGATGAGGGAAGGTGGGGTAGCTAAAATAGTGAATGATGATGCAGTCACTACCTCCGAAGAATGCACAAGGGTGCTTCCCAAGCTAGCTGGGACGGCCGCAGAAAAATCAGAAAAGCCTATAGACCTTATATAGGGCCCTCCATCTCCAACAAATATCTTGATCGCAGAAGCAGCATCAGGAGTGACGGCAGGCATAGGAACCACAGAAGATAGGAGGTTAGTAGGCACTAAAGATGCTGTGGGTCGAAGGAAACAGAAGTCCACCCTCTTCCCACAAAACCGAAAAGATATAGTGCTAGCCTGCACATCGATCACTACCCCAGCAGCAGCTAGAAACGGTATTCCCAGAAGGATAGGCATCCAACGGCTCTCATCGATATCCATGATAATGAAATCACATGGAATGACGAACTTACCCACCTGAACCGGAACATCCTCTAAAATACTCGCAGGTCATTTGATGCTGCGATCCACTAACTGTATAAGCACTGTGGTGGTTTTCAAGTCTAGCAATTCGAGTTTCTTGCAAAGAGAGAGAAGCATTAAGCTCATACTAGCCCCCAAGTCACAAAGAGCGCTCTCAATCTGCACGTTTGCTATGCAGTAAGGGATGGAGAAGCTACCAGGATCCTGCAGCTTCGATGGCAACTGACTCTGCAGAACTGAACTGCACACCTCTCCAATAAGGACCACTGAACCTCTCCCAAGCTTACCTTTCTTGGAAAGAAGCTCTCTCAAAAATTGTAAGTAGGCCGGTACTTTCTTAAGAGCTTCTAAGAAAGGACTATCAGCATATATTCACATCATCACATCTAGAAATCTCATAAATTTGGGCTCAAGCTTGAATAGCTTAGCCTATGCCACTCTTTAAGGGAAGGGTGCAGGTGGGTGGTATGGGCGAGCTGGCGGTGAAGGACTAACCTTCCCATAAGAGCTCAAGCTCTCCTCTTCGTTTCCCTCATCAGTTCGTGTAGAATCAGGAACTGAAACTGTCTCTTGTAGGACTATGACAGGGCTTTCCTTTAACCCCTCGCCCACTGTAGAAAAGGTGTTAATGTGGCCCCTAGGGTTAGTCTCAGGCTGACCCAGTAGATGCCCCTGAGGCCGGGACAGATGACTGACCTGTTGAGCGATCTGGGCAATCTAAGTGTTCATTACCTTTTGGTGAGAGGCCATAGTCTCAAACTTGGAAGTCAGTTGGTTGATCGATACACTAAGAGCTTCATCAGTCTTAGTTTGAGCCGCTGTGAATTGCTTCATGAGACTCTCCAACTTTGATTTGGGTTGTGGGGGTAAGGGAGGTGGGTTATAGAGAGCTCTGTACTGGAAATCAGGCAGTTGCATGGCATTCTGAGGTTGAAGGTTGGGTTCCTGTAAGAGGGGTTGGAGTAGCTCTTCTATCCCGATCTGTGAGCATTAGGGTATGGGTTGTTTTATGGTAGGAGGTTGAAATTGCGCACGACATTGGCGTGGTCAATAGTAGAAGGACCATTGTAACAGTCAACAGATGTGTGCCCCTGCACACCACAGGTCTCGCAGATAGTGTACACTCCAACTGACGACCCTGAAGAACCTCCTGGAGGTTGGAGTAAGGGAAGTACCCACTCTGCCGAGCCTCTTTGCAGTGCATTCACCCTGCTTGCTAGGAGCGTCATGACATCTACATCGTACTTGCCATCGCTCCTCCTCGGGGTGACTTTCTCGCTTGACCAATGGTAATTGTTGGAAGTCATCTCTTCTAACAAGGCCTTAGCTACATTGATGGACTTCCCCATGACAGCTCCTCCTGCAGCGGCATCTACTGAGATCTTCACTGATTGCTCTAGCTCATTATAGAATGTCTAAACTAGAAGCTAGTCAGGAACACCATAATAAGGGCACTGCCACTGAAGGTCCTTGAACCTCTCCCAAGCCCTGTACAAGGACTCCCTATCTCTCTAAGTGAAAAAGGTGATGTCGGTCCCCAGCTTTGTAGTTTTTTCAGGTGGAAAGTATTTGCTGAAGAACACCTTTGAAAGAGCCTCCCAAGTAGTGAACGAGTTAGGCTCCTCATTCTACAGCCAGTCATTGGCTCTATCCTTTAGTGAGAATGGGAAGAGCTGCAGTCAAATAGCATCGGTGGACACTTCGATAAGCTTGATTGGTTCACATTTCACAAGAAACCTAGGAAGATGCGTATTAGGGTTATTCAAGGGATGTCCACTGAACTGGTCTCGCTCCACGAAGGTAATGAGTGCAGGGCTAAGCTCGAAGTTGTTAGGTTCAACTGTCGGGTTCACAATGGATGATGTGATACCCGATGCCTATGATGGGGCATAATCTTGCAACACCTGATTGTCTTACCCTGCCATCACCACTTCTGCCCTCTTCCTTCTTCTTGCTTCTCTGCCTCACTGGCTTACAGTTGCTTCGATCTCAGGATTAAGCGAGACAAGGTTCTAATTCCCTTGCCTCCTCCTGTGCCTACAAAACAAATACTATCCAAGCGTAAACAGTGTCTAGTAAGAGTAAAGAAGAACTAAAAGCTACAAAAAGAAAAATAAAAACCTGGTCTAGAGTATCTTAATCGGTTTTGATATTGAAAGAAAGAAGCTTCGCGTAACAGCGATAAAAACTTATTACGTTAAGATTTACAGCAAGCGCACGGTGAGCTGTAGCTAGCAACCGGTAAGTACGGGTCGTGTCTACAGAGAACTCGCTTTCAATTACCAAAACTAATCCAAACACTCAATCTAGGTGAAACAATCCCAAAGGTTTGATATTAACTAATGAGTCAGAAATTAGAATATTAAAGCACCTATGTTGGAATTAACAGCATAATTACGTAGATGAATCAATCATTAGCTCCCAACAAACAAACCCTAACATGCATCAAGAGTGGATAGATTACCAATTAAGCCCATCTCTTCCCTCTCTCAAGGGTCGAAGACTAATTCTAGGACTATAGTCACTTGTTTTCATGGGACTAAAGGTTGAAGAATTATAAGGCCTACAATCTCAAATCCTAATTGAAACCCTAATTATTTTCATATTAAAATCCTAATCGTCTACTAAGTCATGCTAGGTGAAAGGTTCATCTCTCAAAGCTCTCTTAAACCCGAATAACAAAGGATTAATGCTCTTTCAAGAAATTCATCGAATACATGGTGTGCATAGTAGACCTCATCACCACAAGCATAGGGAAAAGGGATTTGGGGCTAACACATGATTCAACTAAACAAAATCGGCATCAATCCTAACCCAAGTTAGGAGATTAGCCACACATCATCATGGAAATAACCAAATCAATTATAAAAGGAAGAAACATGAATTGCATACAACCCTAGAAATAATGACAAAAGAAAGAGAGATTTAGGGAACTAACTTGAATTAAAGTCAAAGGAGAGTCCTTGAACAATTTTGAATTCAATAATTTGATTGCAAAATACCCTCTCTAACAATCTCTCTAAAAACCCCTAGAAAAGTCCTAGGAAAAGTGCTCCCTAAAAGCAAGGATGGAATAGCCTTAAAAGAACTAAGAAGAGGCATTAAAACGCGAACTACCGCAATGCATGACTGTGCTTCGACGCACCACAGGCTGTGCACCACATATTAGGGTGGCACGGTCGTGCCACCTCTCTGGTCGTATCTTCTCTGACTTGCAACTCGTCTTCTTGGCCCTCCTTTCTACCAGTATCAGTGGATTTTCTCATTTTTCTGACAGAAACTCTTGAAAGTGCGAAACACCACTATATGAGCACAATTTAGACCAAATGAGGCTAATGTGACCCTTTCTCCTTAAGATCAACATGAAAACAATGGGAAAAGGGAACAACTAGGGGCTAAAATAACGTTGAAATAAAGGTTAAACGGTGCTCCACAATCTTAATTGTGATTGGCAATCACAACATTCACCAGGCCCTTCTTGACTTAGGTGCTAGAGTTAACCTTCAATGCTTTATGGAGTATGAAAGATTAGGTTTAGGGGAGCTAAAACCTACAATAATGATCTTTCAATTGGTCGACCATTCCACTAGGCTCCCTAGAGGGATGGTTAAGGATGTGTTGATTAAAGTGGGCAAATTTATATTTCCAGTTGACTTTGTTGTATTAGAGACCGAGGTTGTGATGAGTCCTGAGAATGAAATATCGGCCATCCCTACTGGGCGAATTTATATTTCCAGTTGACAATAGAATTAAATATATTTAACCTCCAAAAGTAACCAATGGGGTTCAATGACATCGAGCATCTTACCCTTAATTGGGTGTGTGACTTTTTGTTGAGGGGAGTAGAGTTTAACCATGAAGAGAGTTGATGTCATGTGTGTATGAGTCATTTTATATGGAGTATGAACCCAAATTCGATACAGTTGCATTTAAGTAACAATATGATGACTTATTACATGCCTCGATTCTTGCATTCCCCTTTTGTCTTCCTTCTCTATCTCATGAGGCACCTCTTAGTGTGCCTTCATCCTCTTCTCTTGAATTAAAACCCCTTCCCAACACGCTCAAATATGCATTCTTGGGTATGAATGAAACTTTCTCCTTGATAATTGCTAATGATTTGAATCTGAACCAAGAGATTCAAGTCTTAGACTTACTTAGGGAAAACCAAGAGGCTCTAGGGTGAACCTTAGGAGATATTAGAGGCATTAGTCCTACCATAGTGCAACATTGAATCCACCTTGAGGATAATGTTAAGCCCAACCGGGATAGACAAAAAAGGTTGAACCCTACCTTTTACGAAGTGGTAAAGAAAGAAATCCTAAAGTGGTTTGATGATGATATTATGTACCCAATCTGGGAAAGTGAATGGGTGAGTCCCGTCCAAGGCGTTCCTAAAAAAAGCGGTATCACCATAGTTAAGAACGACAAGGATAAACTCTTTCCCATAAGAATCCAATACGGGTAGAGGGTATTCATTGACTATAGAAAATTAAACTCTACCACTAGAAATGATCACTTTTGTTTACCCTTTTTGGATTAAAGGTTGCAGAGGTTAGCCGGAGGAGCTTTCTATTACTTTTTTAATAGGTATTCAGCTATACCAAATTCTTATTGCCCCTGAAGACCAAGAGAAAACTACATTCACATGTCCAATTTGGCGCTTACGCCTTTAGGAAGATGTATTTTGGTCTTTGCAATGCCCTAGCCACCTTTCAAAGTTGTATGATCTCAATATTTTCTGATTTAGTTGAGCAATGTCTTGAGATTTTCATTGATGATCTTCTCCTTGTGTGGAGACATCTTTAAGGATTGCTTGATTGATTTGGGAAAAGTTTTAAGAAGGTGTCTAGATAAGTAGTTGACTCTTAATTGAGAGAAGTCATTTCAGGGTAAGAGGGGGATACTAGGGGGCCATATTATCTCGAGTGAGAGGGTAGAGGTAAATAAGGCAAAAGTAGATTTGCTTGCAAACCTCCCCACTTGTGTTAAGATCATAAGATCTTTTCTTAGATATGCCAATTTCTACCAGAGATTTATCAAGGACTTTAGCAAGGTTACTAAGCCTTTATCCCTACTCCTAGCCAAGAATATGCCATTCCACATCTCCAAGGAGTGTCAATTGGCATTTACGAAGCTTAAGGAGACATTGACCATGGCTCCCATCTTACATCCTCCCGTTTGGGGAGGGTTATTTGAACTTATGGGTGATGCATCGGACTCTACGATTAGGGTATTTCTAGGACAAAGGATTGATATGAAATCCCATATAATTTACTATGTGAGTCATACATTGAATAAGGCACAAGTGAATTAGATTGTAACTAAAAAGGAGTTTCTAGCGGTGGTTTTTGGATTTGAAAAGTTTAGACCTCACCTCATAGGGTCTCATATCATTGTTTTCACCGACCATACTGCCTTGATATATCTTGTTGAAAAGAAAGACACAAAGCGTAGATTAATTAAATGGATTATACTACTCTAAAAATTCGACTGCAATATTAAGGATAGGAAGTTCCCAAAAACCCGATAGTAGACCATCTCTCTCAAATTGTGACTAGCGATGTAAGTGAGTCCTCTATTTGTGATCTTTCCCTAATAAGCAATTATACAGGGCTCATGTGGAGCCATGATTTGTCGACATATGAACTTTTTGGTGATCAGAGAAATGCCTAAGGCTTGGAACAAGGATGATAGGGCCATTTTCTTTCAATGGTTCAGTTTTTTGTATGGGATAATCCCTACTTGTTTAAATACTATGCAGACCGAATCATTAGAAGATGTGTTCCCGACGAATAAATCCATAATGTCCTCTCTTTTTGCCATGACAAATCTTACGAGGGCATTTTAGTGGAAGAAAGACTGCGGCCAAAATTCTTCGAAGTAGATTTTATTGGCCTACCCTATTTAGAGATGCCCACGACTATTGCAAAAGGTGCCTATGTTGCTAACAATTGGGCAAGATAGGTAGAAAAGACACGATGCCATTCACTCCCAACATTGTTATGGACATATTTGATGTATGGGGAATAGATTTTATAGGACCGTTCCCAAATTCATTTGGAAATGAGTACATCCTTTTTTGTGGACTATGTATCTAAATAGGTGAAGGCCATCCCCACAAGGACAAATGAATATAAGGTGGTCGCAAGATTCTTATGAGAGAATATTTTTGCTAGGTATGAGATGCCGCGAGCAATCATTAGTGATCAAGTGACCCACTTTGATAATAGGTCCATTGAAGGTATTCCATCCTTTACCGCCTTGCAACCTCTTACCATCCCTAAAGAAACGGTCAGGTAGAGATGTCCAATAGACAAATCAAACAAATCCTTAGAAAGACCGTAAACAAGAATAAGAAGCATTAGGTAGACACGTTGATAGATGCAGTTTGGGCCTATCGCATAACTTTTAAGACCCCTTAGGCATGTCACCTTAAAGGGTGGTCGACGGGCATCCGTGCGATTAACCCATTAAACTCAACCATCAAGCTTGGTAGGCAATTAGAACCCTCAACTTTAATTTTAATGCCACAAGTGAGGAAAGGAAATTGAGCTTGAATGAGCTTGATGAGATTAGGAGAGAGACTTAGGACAACACTCGTTTGAGTAAAGAGAAAACCAATGTCTTTCATAACAAGCACATCAATAGGAAAGAATTCTTTCCCGGGAAAAAAGCCCTCTTGTATGACTATCGCCTTCATATATTCCCGAAAGAACTTAAGTCTGGGTGGATCGATCCAACCATTTTGGTGAAAGTGTTCCGTGATGGGGCAATTAAAATCAAGGACCCCACCAAAGACCATGTATTCAAAGTTAATGGGCATAGATTGAAGCACTTTTTAGAGATGTCAAGCAAGGAGGATGTGAAGTGTCTTCTCCTCCATGAACCTCCTTTATTTGAGTAGTCACATATTAAAATCCTTGTATATTTGTGCGTAGTGTATATATGTGTAAGTGGTGTGTGTTGAAAAATTGGAAAAAAATTAAAAAAAGGAGAAAAACCAAGAAAAAATGAAAAATGAGTGAAAAAAGAGAAGGAAAGAAAAGAACAAAATGAAGAGAATGACGTAAGAAGTGATGTGAAAAACAAGCAAGAAAAATTTAAGGAAAAGAAATGAGAAAAACAGCATAAGAAAAGTTCTCAAAGTGATTTGGCACGGTGCACCCTTGCTATGGAGCATGCGCGTGCCAAATTAGAAAATTAGGAGTGCTGACAAGAGATTTGGCATGGGGCCCTCGTGCCATATGGCATGACCGTGCCACCCTTTGGTTGCACTAAAAACAGATTTTCGGCTCCTTGTTTCTTCTTCTTCTTCTTCCTCTCCCCTATCTCTCTCTATGTGGCATTCCCTCTCACTAGCCCTCACTTCCCTTTTCACTCTGTACTCAAATCCTTCACAAGTCCTTTAATTTTTCACAAATCTCACAAATCCCATTCACAATTCTCCATTTTCCACCAAAATCTCCCTTAATTTCATCCTCATCCTCTCCCTTACCCTCTCACTTTCTCTCTCTAAAATATTGGCCTCCATTGTTGAGGTTAGAGGTTGCAGAGAACAAAAAAGTGCCCTTTTCCTCCATTTTTGCACTTAAAAAAAGGTCATTAGAGCAATGAAAGCTTAATTTCACTTCAATTTCCACAATGGGCAAGAAGAGAGTTGGTGAATCCTTCCAAGCTCCATCTTTGCCTAAGAAGTCTTCAAGGGCTTCATCCTCCTCCAATGCACCTTCAAGTACCAAAGGTATAAAAGGATGCTTTCCCTTTGATTCTTTCTCCTAGCACTAGAGGTTTAGTATTTGTGAATGAGGAACAAATATTAAAGTATGAAACTTTAGGTGCTAAAAAGACTAGTGAACAAAAGTTTTGGCATGTTGAGTCTTTGAGAACATTAGAAATGCTTGATAATGTAGTTACTTTGCTTAGCAACGTAGGGTGGATGGAGTATGTGGAAATGAATTGTGTCTTATATAGCCAGCTTATGATTGAACTTTTAAACACTTTGCATGTTGATTAGGCCAGGTAATACAGGGGTCAAGAGGCCATAATTTCATTATGTATGTTTAACACTGACAAGCGAATGAGTTTAAGGGAGTTCGATGCATTGCTTCCCCTCCCGGTCTATGCGGGTTCATTTAGAGATGTCCCAGGTAGGTGGGGACATGATCCTATTTGGTTGAGCATCACATGCTCAAAACGTAAAACGTATACTGACTGGTTTGGGAGACCTTGAGTCTATGACCCTAGGCAGTCAAAGGTCACTGTTCCATGCAATGCAAGCATCCGCTACCTATAATGTTTAATAGCTAATGTCACCTTTGTGCATAATGATAGCCAAAACGTATATCAAAAAGCAGAGCTATTTATCATTTGGTGTGCCTTGACAGGCACTCATGCGGATACTGAGGCTTTCATCATCTGCCACTTAGTTGACGTGGCCAAAGCCACTCATGAGAATGTGATAGGTGTAGAAGGCACTATCACTGCAATTGCCCAAGCTTTGGGCCATGGTGGGAAGTTGGCACTCTTAAGCCTCACTTCTTAGGCAAGAACCTTTACATTGCCACCCTAGCCCACATGATCATAATTGACACAAAGGGTGGCATCAACAAATATCCCTACCACAAACAAGTTCTATTAACTTTCACTGATATAGCCCAAACCACCGTATCCAACAAAAGAAATTAGAATTAAAATTGGATAAGTGTTCGAGAGGTGGTGTTACCAAAAGATGGGGATGAGGGGTGATGATGAAAACGAGAAGCATAGTGAGGATGATGAGGGTGAAGATGAGGAAGAAGGCCACGATGCCCAACAACCCAGTGAAACCCAAGTTGATGATGAACCAATGCAACAACCCCAATTACAATCACAATATCAACAACAATCCTACTTTGAGATGGGGGATCCTCCTCCACAATTCAAATACCATTTGACTCCACTTTCCTCCAATCTTTCTCCAACCTCCAAGTGGGGGTGGCCGGTCTACAAAAGGGGTATAATGAGGTCTGCCAAGACATTCATTGTATGGCAGGACACATGGAGTCCATTTAGGAAGGGGCAACTTATTTTAGAGGTTTATGGACCGTCAAGAGGAAAGAGAGGTGAGGAGGATGTGACGAGAGGAGGAAAAGGCCATGAGAAAGGCCCGGGAGTATGAGTGGAGACGAGTGAATGAGTTCATATGGCAACAATCTGAGGCCATTCAACAGTTGGAGATCCTTTCCAAAGTGATCAATGGAGCTCGTCGACACTCTCGTCCTTTCTGCCATATTTGTGGCCACCACCTAGCCTGATGGGGCCTAGTGATTGTAAGTTGTATTCCCCACCACTTCCTTACTCTTTATTACATATTATATTTTGAAGGGTGGTTATTAAGTATGAATATTTGTGGGGGATATCTCATTTAGACTAAGAGGTAACATGTGTACATCTCTTCTTTCCCCTCCCTTTCTTGTTATGATATTGTGCTTGTGATGGCCATTTGAGAAGTAATTTGGTTATGATTGGGCTTGTACTTTGAGAATTATGTTTGGGTGTTGTGATCTTGCAATTCATGTATGGTGGATTTGAGTGTTGACTCAATAGGCTCCAAGGAGCATAGGCAATTTGTATAATTACATTTAGAGTAGTCATGTATTTGTATTATTTATGCATCCATGTGTGGTCATCCTCATTTTATCCTAAGGTATTCTTTCTCTTTCTCTCTTGTATATACTTTTTCTTTTTCTTCGCTTCTTTTTCCTTCCTCCTTTTCTTTTTTTAGAGCTTTGTTCCCATAATGCGGACATTGTGCACTTTAAGTGTGGGGATATTTGTTCGGTTATCGGGCAAAATCTTGACCTATATCACACTTGATTTTTGCTCACGAATAACCTCTAATTTAACTAATTGTTAACTTTTTGTGTTTTGTAGGAATAAATGAGAAAAAAGTTTAAACTTGGACTAAGGCCCAACACACTTTGAAGCCTATCTAAAAGGGAGTGCCAAAATCAGCAAGGAAGTGCCAAAATCAGCAAGGGCGTGTGAAGAAGCAGGACTTTAAAGAAAAGCGAGACCAAAGCTTTGGCACCGAGGCACCATGTCACATGGCACGACTATGCTCCCTCAGGTTTGGCATTTTTTAAAACGATGATGTAAGGGCTATAAAAAGGGGGTTTTGGATATTTTACATTATCTTAGGTATTAGCAGCTATTTTCTATCTCTAGGTTAGCTTTTGTAAACTCTTTCATCTCCATTAATGAAGACTTAAAAAGTTTAAGCCTTTGATTGAGGTTTTTTTTTTTTTGGGTAATTCTCTTGTTTCTTTCTTCCATTAGTGCATAATCTCATTTTCTCTCTTCTCAATCTCTCTAAAAACTCTATTTTTAAGCAACCTAAATCTATCCCAAATATACATTTCATGTGTTGGGGGTCGTGGGGAGATTTAGGTATCAATCCCAAAGGTTTTGAGACCTAAATCGACCTCTCAAAACTCAAACATCCCTTTTCTTCATTCCCCTTATTCTATCTTGATCATTAATACCACAAGGTTGGGTTAATTTCTTATAAACTTGAAGAATTACAAGAGGAGCTAATCAAGACTCGATGATGATGTTTAGTGATTGAAAGTGTTGAAAAGTTCATTTGGCCATAGACCTTGATCATAAATGAATGCTAAAGTATGGGCATTCTCTTTCCATTTTTATTATATTTCTTAGGATTATTGGAAACTTAGGGTAGTTTTTCTTTTTGGGGTGGTCCCTTGAGGAATGTTGGCACTATGCTGGTGGCCATGTCGAGCCACGTGCCATGTCGAGCCCTGATCATCCCATTTCTTATGTGCTATGTGTTATCTAAATGTGATTAGTGCTTGTTAGTTAGGTTAGTCTATTTTTCTTTGTTATTACTTGCTTTGGATCCTCATTTGTAGAAAATTTAGATTAAATTTGCATGTTAAAGTAGCTTAGTGTAGTTAAGCAAATTGAAATCCCATCCCTCGACTAAGATAATTTTAAGCTAATCACACATCATCCCTAAGGACGACTTTTTACCCTTTCTCACCACCTTAAAATCACTCCAACTAATTGACAAAAGCTATATATTCAAGGCCAATTGATTTTCATCTCCTGTGAATTGGATTTTATCCTTTGAATTTTTTACATTAGAGTAGAGCTTTCAAAATTTTCTGCCTCTATCATCGTTAACTAAGTCTTTGGATCTTTAGTATTATCTAATTTGTAGTTTATTTTTCAAAATATCCTTAGTGGGTAACCTCCTCTTTTCATATCAATCCCAACTATTTTTATCTTAAGGGATATAAAGTATTTGGACAATTCATCTTTTAGGCTCACATAATATCCAGATCGATAATTAAATCCTATTGAACCATTATACAAATTGGTCTTAATTCCGGTAACAATTTGGTTATTAAATTTGGTATCCCTGATATCATTGAGCTATACATAGAGATCAATATCTTTGCCATAATACTATATTGGTGTAATTTGGACTTGGACACTTCCAACATGGATCTGCATGTACTTTCTATCCTTGTTATGCTTCAGGATGCTTTTTCAATTAATGAGATTAACTTCTCCTACATCAAATTCACCGTCTTTTATCTCTAAATTTCCTCCCACTATTTTACATACGTATTTTTTAATTGAAAGATGGATTTTTATAGATCATGTCTTTTTGAACTATACGAAGGACACAATCTTCTTTGATATCTTCATTCTCATTATCTACTATAAATTCTTCTTCTTGAAGGTCGCCAAGACTAATTGACTTACTTTTCATCATATTACTAGTTTTTTCATAATTATTTTCTTCATATTCATCGTCCACTAATATCTGAACAATTCCCTTGTTTTTCAAAGCTAGGTCTGGTGCTTCTTCCCCTGAGCTCAAAATAATCTAAACTACTCAAAGTTTTAATAAGCTTGTTGTTCTTTCTATTATTGCATTCGTTTGCATAATGCCATACTTATCTACATGTCCAACATTTAAGTTGTTTTTCCCTGTAAGATAATAAGCAACTTTTCTAAAAAATCTACGCCTTTTGCTACATGGCTTATTATAATATTTTATTCGTATTTTCTCCCCTTTGCTTGTTAAAATTTTCTTATAAAATTTTCCTTTTCTTCTCTTCTGATGTACATTTCCTTATTAAAGAGGAGTATCCCAACATGGTAGAAACTATTTTTTCATTGTCTCTTGTTTTTGGGGATGATCATTTACTCATTTTCTTAAATAAGAAATTCTTGTACCAAGAGTATCGATAACATCTTTTTTTTTTTTTTTTCAAGCCATGTACTGTATTTTTTTATTATTATGGATTATCGAATTTATCAGATAAGGTAATTTATCATAAATAATACCAAGATTGGTTTCATTATACCCGATTTTGTAATAATACTAACTAAATTCAGCAATATAATTTTTTAGATATTTCATATCATAACGTTCTATGTTATCAGTCTTTCTTCACCAGTCTTTGGCTTTTTCTTTAGAATCAAGCATACCTTCGATAAATTTAATTTCAATTTCTTTACATTATTTTTCAAACATAGCGTCTGGTGTTTCTATCATCCTTGATACATTTTTGCCTTCATCATCTAATAAGTCATACCAGTCAGCTATATCTTAGGAAATTTTTAGCAGTCGATATGGTATTCAAATTTAAGACAGTACTCATGCCCCTTTTTTAATGTTCAAATATATTTTCGCTATATCTCATGTTCGAGTCTTGTGAATGGAGAAAACTATGACGGAAGAGCTCTACCCCATTATGGGCCAATAGTAAGTCAAATCTGTTAAGACAAAGGCCCAAAGGCCCAAAAAAAAAAAAAATCTTCCCTATTGTTGGGTGAAGTGGGTGAAGTGGCCCAAAATTAATGTGTCTAAATGATTTATGCTAAGCTTTAATTGGTTATAGCTCATGCACATAAGGTTGCTACTGATTAAACCAAAGTAACTCAGCCCATTGTTACTCATGCGTAGCCATTCATTCATTGACTTTGGTTGACTAGAGGAATTTCAACATTGTTTGTTTCAGTCTCCTCCACGATCTACACATGGAGATGGCCACGACCCGTGGCAGAGGCCAACTCTTGGCCTATTCAATTTTGATCAGTTTTTTGCTATCAGTGTTAGGCATAATTCGTGACATGAGTGTTGATTATTGTAGAGCTATGTCATGGATAAGTCATCCTTTTTTATGAGGCTTTATTTGAATGATTTGTGGTCAATTTATGAGTTTTTATTGGGTGAATTATGACTCGACTATTGTCTTCCTTTTCCTTAATTGTAAGAGTTACATTCCAGGATTGTTAAATTGGGCATCTCTAGTAGGCATGTGATGTGGCTATTGTCCCACCATATGTGGCGTTTTGTGGGCAAGCTGCTAGTATTTGTATGGTGTTTTAGGCATTCGGGAGTGCCTTTAGGCACGTCCCTTTCATGGTCATTTTATGAGGCGTTTGTGAGTCATTTGCCTCTTCTATTCAACATCTTAGAGTTGAGCGAGAGTTATGAGAGTTTTTATTCTTTTGATCTTGTTACTGATTTAAGATCTTTGTCTCTCTTTGTGCTGATCTCTTTTAACTCCTCTTAGAGATCATTTTGTACTCTCACCATTATAGTAGATTTTTCGTCATCTTCTGCCTATGGTTTTCTATTAATTTGGGTTTTGACACGTCCCCAAACGCACAGGTGTTGTAGTTTAGATTAAAAGATTGTCTTTAGGGACCACAATAATCTATCAAGTTACGTCCTAATGAAATTACCAAGCGATCAATCTTTCCAACAAGTCGATTTAAATAAACTGTTATCTAATTTGAAATTCAATCAAAGTAAAGCATCTAGGAATTCGATTCTCTAAGTAAAGAGTTGGATCATACAATTAAACATGCACTTTTCATAGGTAGGATGATTCAAGGAATTGCAATCGAATAAAATTTAATCCTTTCTTTTGAAACAAATTAAATTGCTCAAACAAATTCAACTAATCACTCTCTCAAGTGTATTTGATTTAGTCTAGGCTGAAGATTTATGAATTCTAAGTCTCTCTTAACAAGCAATTCTCTCTCGAGTTTTGCTATGTCAAGTTCTTTCAAGTGATCTAGTAGCGAGTTTCACTTTTCAGCACTTCACTCAACTACCTAACATAAGCAAGCAAAATTAGCCAAATTCTACTCACAACATTTCTATCTCAAGATAGAAGTAAATCATTCCAATCATAAAACAAGCACATCATTGTAAAGATTAAGGATCCAACTACAATATTATGACTAAAAAATCCCTAGATTAAATAAAACTACTCACTCATATTTCAAATTTAACTAAAACAATGAGTTCAAGAAGAAGTTCAAAGGGAAGGAGTACTTTGCGACAATGGCAGCCCTTTAATTGTGCAACAATCTTCAAGCTTCCGAGAGCAAAGCTTCTCTCTTCAATTCTCCTTTTGCTCCACACAAAAAAAAAACTAAACTCTAACTAAAAGAGAGCTGGATGTGAGAGTAGTAGTGAGATGGTGATGGGTGCTCCATTCTCTTTTCTTCAGCTAAAAAGGACGCCTTATAAGCACCAAACGGAGCATCCTCAGTCGTACAACGAAGAAAGATGAAAAGGTTAGCAGTTACAGGCTCACCACTATCCGAGGGGGAACACCATGGTCAGACCGTAGTTCTGGCTATTTCTGAAATCTTTTGCTCTTCTCTTATTCCACAGGCATAGGACTTATGTACCTTCGTAATGGGCTAATAAGCACTCAAATTAGGGTCAATTGCTGGGTCAAATGGTCTAAAATCCTGCAAAAAATTACCAAAGAACCATACCCAAGCATAGAACGAGAATAGGAATATAAATTATGATATAAAACTTATGAATTCCCGAAAAAGTGTTACAAAATATCCCAAAAATGAAGTATATAAAAACACTTATCAAATTCCCCCATATTTGAATCATTGCTTGTCCTTAAGCAACACTAAGACCAAAAATTATTTACAAGCTCCTTAGGATAGGCATTGGTAGTAGCTCAATGGCAAAGTTGACCTAAAGTTAGCCCAAAAGTGAAAAAATATGTTGACAAAAAAGCTAGGACATGAAGTTTTCGAAATCATTGACAGACCACATTATCAAGTTTGAATCAAACTCCCCCAAAATTATCAAATACAATCACATCAACATATGAAATAATTAGAGCTAGTAATGCTGGTAGAATCTTACTATAGTCATGTGGCGCTCATCACACATGTTTGAAAATGTAGGAAGGTCCCCTCAATTCTCATTTCCTAGACTCAAATCTACCATAAGCCTAATAAGACTCTCTAATTCTCCATCACTAGTATACAATACAAATTAGACAATCATGAGGACTTTATAAGGTTGCCATGGATAAAGGTGAGAAGGGAACAAATATTTTGGAAATATGGAGCTAGAAGCCATAGACTAAGAGCTAAACACTTCCAATGCGCTTATCATGCACTCCTCGCTAATTAATACAGTTCAACAACAAAATACATGCCCTTTTACAACCACATGAAGAGAAAAAGAGTTGAAAGTCATGTGTACTTTTTGTAATCCAAACAAAGCCAACGCTTCCTTTATTCCTTTTTTTTCTTCTTTTTGTTCTCTTGTTTTGTTTTGGTTGTTTTTCTTTCATATATTTTTTTCAATCTCAAAAAAGAGTTAGCTAAATGAATACATATCAAACTTGAATTTCAATTCTTCTCTAATCTTTATACAATAAGACAAGGGATTTTTTATACAAACACAAGAATACAAATTCCTTCACTAATTGACCAACCAAATCCACTAAAAAGATCTCAATGCACCTTACTAACTCCCAATCAAACTCGATTTACAAGAATGAAACGCTCCTGTAGTCTTGGCTTAAGGGTTAGATAATTGTTTGGCCAAAGGCTGTGTTCGGTGGTTCAAATCAATAAAAACAGATAAAAACTCAAAGGGGCTAGCAAAGGATATATTATGCATAAGGGGGGTTGTTTGGTCATTTGAGTTAACAAGTCAAAGAATGCCTCAATCATTTTACCTAAATACATATGCTAAGAGTGATCTTGAATTAGAGTCAAAGTAAGTTCTAGGGAAATGATGCCGAGGAAGAGTCGCTCATGAATTGACAAGAGACTAAATTGATAAATTAGTCTTTAAAAGCTCAAAGTTTCATGGGACATCTACCAAGGTCATACCTAGCTCATTCGGAGACACATGCCAACATTCATGTAAAGAATCATGGGTAATCAATTCGCACTTAACATATGGTCAAAACATAAAGCTCATTTTTGCAAACTCGTTTTCGAACACTTTTATTCACAATTGGGCAAATCAAAGAATTAATCTAAACCAAATAAGTCTACCTAGTCTACAAAGTTCATCATCGAAGGATTCCTTTTTTTCAGTCATTTTTTCTTATGTTTGCAATTTTTTTTATTTAGTGAATGCATGCTCCTAATAACAATACCAAGAAAATGCAAAAACTATGAAAAGGAACCAAAAGTGAAAAGAAATCTAAATGTACCTCTAACATGCTCTAGCTACATAAAATTAAAACCTAAAATATAACTCTAAATGCAAGCATGAACAATATATACAATGCATACACAAGCGCACACCAAACCAAGTCAGGCATCAGATGCCATCAATTAACTAACTAACTCTCCCATGCTTGAACAAAACATTGTCCTCAATGTGAGCATAGAGTATAAAAGGGAAGGGGAGTAGCAAGAAGCAATCAGAAGGGATGTGGGAAAGGAGGATGGGGAGGTTTACCATAAGAGATATGCCAATCTTGCCATGTCTCAAGACAAGCCTGAAAGTCCTAAAAATATTGGGTCTAGGTAGCAAGCATCCCACGAAGCTCATCGTGTCGTTCTTGGATAAAGTCGCAAAGAGCAGCATTCTCAAAGACAACATAGGTGCGAAGGGACATTTGTTCCTTCTAAATGGACCTAAGGGTGGCTTGGACTTCTTTATAGTCAAGAAGGGTCATTGGGAGGAGGAACTAGGTCCGACTTAACAAATAACTACGCAAACAAGACCAGTAATGAAAAAATAGGGATTTGAAATGCATAAGCCACAAAAACAAACAAATTCCTCTTCCTTTGAATCATCATGTCCACTTCCTCTTCTCTTCTATAGTATAGAGATCCTTCAGTTTTTGGGCTTCTTGATAAGACATAAACATATCTATAAAATGAGTCCATAACTTAAACTGATATTATATCATTCTAAATAATATATGAGAAGGGCCTTTCCTTTTTTCTATTTTCTATAGGAAATTTAGTGAACCAATGTTGTCCAACCCGACCTCAGAATCTTTCTTCCCGACCTAGAAGACTCTCTGGTCACAATTATTTAGGTGGTATCCCGAGATTGAAGAGATCGAATTCCTCCCGGGAACACATGAAACAAAGATATGAACTAGGTAAAGAAAAATAGAAAAGAGATGTTTCCAATTCATCAAAATCAAAAGCTTCATATACATCCATATGATCTACTAAAGTAGATCGATATTGCCCATATAATGAAAGCAGATCTTGGTCTATGCAGTCCTAAGAAGGTAAGAACTCCAACCTATCCGAAATCTTCAAACTACTAATTGAAAGAGAGGAAGACTCCAACTTCAATTAGAAAGCCGTGTCGTCCTTCTGTAAGGAGGAAGGACGGGAAAAGTCTTAGGTTAACGGCCCAAAAGCCCCTTTCTTAGTGGCTTGATCTTAAGACCAGAGGGTCTTTCTAGTCTGACGGCATCAGCCAATAGAATCAATCAATAGGAAGTAACTATCTACTGAAAGAAGCAATATTTATTATTTAGATTATTATGTAATAAAGGAAGCTCCTTTTAAACTAATACCATAAGTCTAATTCGTTAATCATCGCTCTTGTGTTTAATCATTTTCGCTTTCACTTGAGTACAGTAGAAATAGAGAGCTATGATAATTATGTTATGACTGTCAAGAGCTCAATCGATTCTCAAAGAACTGGGCTTTGCCAAACTCCCATGGACTAGCTTCAACGGAGAAGGGATTACATTTTTGACTTCGAACCTTCTATTGATAGATGGAATACCAAAGTCAAACACATCCCAGCATACAGAGAAGCAGGGGTCAGTCTACCAGGATCGGCAAAGAAAGGAGAAAGCTTAGTGTCCCAACTAGTATCCTCAGCCTCATTATTAGAGAATCAAGGTTCAAGTTGGTCAATCATTTGTTGGTAACATCGCCTTCTTCCACTCCTCCAAATCATAATATTAAATAAATGAATCTCCATTCAGTCAAATCCTTTCCCAGAGGCAGAGGGTTGACGTAGGAAACGTTAGAAGGTGTTTTTAGCCAACCAACGTACCGGAGCGGAGCCGGAGTACCGCTAATGCTCTGTTTTCTTCCAATCTTAGGTCTATGCTCAGACTTTGATGAACTTGTACCAACAATTGTACCAGTGTTTGGGCGTATATCGATATTGGACCTTTAGAAGAACTGTCTTATTGATTATGTCTCCTATAAAATGTGCTAAACGGAGGTCTATTTATTGAGGAATGCTCATTCTTAAAAACGTTTTTCCTGGTTCACTTGGAGTCAGTTTTCCTACTTAGACTTCGACCATACAGCATGTGACTTACCTCGTGGAAGTTGACTAAGAAGTTGGGATACAAATCTTTACTCTATCTGAGTGTGAGAACGTCATAAGAAAGAAGGTTTGAGTAAGAGCTCTATTCGGCAGTATCTTTGTATTAGTATGCCACACTATCCTTCAAAATGAAGTTGGAAGCTATGAAAGCAATATAGAAAATGTCTCCTTTTGAAGCAAAGACATTTTTCAACTTTGAGTGAAGTTGGTAAGCAAAAAAAAAAAAAAGGTTGCTGGATCATATGTAGCCGGTCGGCGGAGGCTAGAAATTAATTAGGTCAGGGAGTTGTCTTGAACGTACGTCACTATAGAGATAGATGAGACCGATAAAGGAAACCCTACATGCATAGGATGGAATCATCCGAAATATAGATCTTGCCTCCCAAACAAAAGTTGACTCTCATGAGTCAAATCAAAGAGTTCTCAAAAGCAAAAACCATAGAGTCGAGATTCACTGATCTTAACTGAGGATTTTGAAGTTCGATAGAAGGCTCGAAAAAAGAAAAATATTGATGTAGAAGTCAGATGATAAACTAGTATGGAACTTTTGAAGAGGAACTTTTCATAACCTTATTAATTATGATGATAGGTTTTCTCCATATCTAAAGTAAAGTACGGATTCGAATTCTCCAGCAAGGGCATATGATGGGGAGAGTTTGGATAGTGATTGTCGCTCCTCTTAACTCTTGCTTTACCTGAAATATCATCACAGTAGATATTGCCTTTAGAAGAATAAATTGTAGAAAGACTTAAAGAAAAATCTTATCCAACGAAAGTTGAGCTAACTAGTAGTGACTAGGACCTGTCAAGCGAACAAGCCCAGTTGAACAAAGAAGCAGGCAGAAACTAAAACCAAGAAGCTATTATTCTCTATTACCTGCTGTCAAGGAGAACCGCATTCAGGTATAACCAATCGGGATTGAATGTTCCAAATGCATCCAGCAGGAATGGGATTGATGCCAAAACACTGTAAGGGAGGGTTGTTCTTTTAAATCATAGTATGGTATCGGGGGGTTTGGATTCATAGATCCATAGATAGGACTGATCCCCAATCCTAGAAGGTAATGCAATTCTGGTCGTAAATAAGGTTTGCTTTCGAAGTTATGAGCTATATGGACTGAAAGTGGAAGCCCTTAGGCGATTTACTAATCTGTAAAGCTAGGATAAGAGAATTCTAGGTGGGAAGATCTATATTGCATTGCTAGTCCAATCACATTATCTATTTCTAACTTCGCTCTTCTTTGTTTTCCGATAGGGCGTGTATGGCGATTAACGAGAGCATGGGATTGGGATAAGATCGGGTGCCTATCCTCTTCTATGAATGAGACAATTAGCAAATTGCATTACCATTACCTAGCCAGAAAATGCTAAAGAATAGAATAATACTAGCTTGACGGGGAAGGGAGAGATCCACAACAGCCTGTGTAAGAAAGCGGCATAAGACCCCATAGAATGTCAGTTTCCAACTGATCATCATATTCCACCGAGTGGAATTAGTTCAAATAGCCTATTCAATTTCAGATTCATAAGCACTTAATGATGATGAGTAGGTCGGCGCCAACTTGAGAGCTCTGTTCATTCTCGGATGCAACACTATGTTCTTAATGTTTGCCCCTTCTATCGGCCTGCTCAACTGAAATTTTCCGGTGCGCTGGCGGAACGATAGTGGAATGTACACGGTAGTACGAAAACTAAAGTGAGCGAGTGAGAGTTCAAGTTCAGAGAGAAGTGAAATCAAATGCAGCTACTCTTTTTCCCGGCTTGGTAGCTTCACTGAAGGATCGGAAAGGTCGACCGTTTGTTATAGTAGATGAGCGCAGCGTTATGGCCATAACGAAAGGACAGACTAGCCTATACTATAGGAAAGCGGTGAAGTAAGGTGGTCCGACCAACATTGGGACGCGGCATAAGCTAATCCCCATGATAAATCCAGCATAAAGCTCCAGCCTCTACTTTGCAAAAGTTCATTAGCTCAAAACAGCGTGATCAAGCCACTTGGACCCAGAAACTCGATCCTTAGGATTGGGCTCAACACTCAAAATTCTAGCAATAATTGTGATTACAACCCCAATGACTATCCTGCCCTTAGTGCTAACAGCCGCACTATACAATTGTCGGGCCAAGAACACTCCAGGATCAGTTTGGACACCATCTAGCACATAAGATAGGAGGTATAACTCAGATAATCTTGGGACATTCAGACTATCATCCCGAGCAAAAAAAACAACAAGTGAGAATACGCTGAGCTATCCGAATGCAAGGGTTCCTGATATGGGTGTATTTGGAAAAACTAGTGTTATACCTAAAATTGCCCGAAAGCTCACCCCAAAATGCACTCGAGTTGAATTCATGAGGAACTTGATGGTTTGGTAAGTCCATCCTAGGTGGAAAACCAAATATGCTATTAAAGGTATCTAAGTTCAACTCATAAAACTGCCCTTGCAAATAAAATGAAATATATCCTGCTTGACATTGAGCCTCGAGTGACCTCAACATGCAAAGTACTTAGAAATTCTAGAGTGAGGTCCCGATATGTATGCTCTTTCATTTCAATAAATTGGACCATACCCCCATGTGCAAATAACCATAGTATATCATCCAACAATCATAAATTTCCTAAAAATTCCTCATCATAATAATGAGTTGCCACAACAATTCGTTATTCAAGCAAGTATATCTAACAACAGGGTCAGGGTTAGTCAAACCAAGGGGATGAGGAACATATACCTTGGGTGCATGCATTGGTGGAAGTGCAGGAGGTTCGTGGAAGTCATGATGGTGCTTGGCTAAATGTCCCCGCCTCCTTGATGCTTCTTTGTCTTTTGGTGGGTGCCGTAGATGTAAAATGTAAAAAAATTGAAACAAAAACCTCAAAAATAAGGTATGAGAAAAGAAAATAAAGAATTTAAGTGAAAAAGATAAAGAATTAGAGAAGGTGAAAGTGAGATGAACTTGGAGAAGAAAAAGTGGAAAGAGAGAATTTGTTGGAGAAAGAGAAAGACTAAGAGAAAAAGGAAGATTTTGAGTGAAAATGGGAAAAAATGAGGAGAAATTGAGGTTTAACAATGGAGGGCTTAGAGAGAGAAAGGGGAGGTGTAGAGAGTGTGTGTCGAGGTAGAAGATGAATGTGGGGAAAAGTGGACGGTCACCGCGGTCAAAATCCTTGATTATGGCCCGTAGTAGTCTACCACGAACCGTGGGCGATGCCACGGTCGGACTGTGGTGGCTGCTGGATACCTGATTCTCCATTCTACTAGGTGGACACATCACGGTCCGTATTAGAAAGTACGGACCGTCCGTGCCCATCATCTTTCTTCTTTTTGTTTTTGTGTTCATTTTCCCTTTTTTTTCTTCTCTTTTTTTTCCCATTTTCTTTTCTCTTTTTTTTTTTTTCATTTATGAAAACTACCTAAAAATGGAAATCAAAGCTATAAAAGGGCTTGGATTGCCTCCCAAAAAGCACTCTTTTAAAGTCAAGAGTTTGACTATACTTTTATGTGTGCTCAGGATCGGTAAGCGTATGGACGTCCTTTTTGTTGTGAACTACAAAATTGAAATCTTCCAACTGGAGGTGCTACCATAGATACCCAAGTTGGAGGCCTTTCTTCATCATCAAGTGACACCATAATGAATTATCAGTGTACTAGACATATCGATAGCATGGTCCATCAAACTAGCCACTATTATCATGTTCAATCCCTAGATCAAAGTCTAAATCGACTCCTTCCATAAGAGGCAAAGAGAGACCTGCTTGAGCAAACTTACAATAATCACTCATAGGAGATTCATTAGAAGCATAGGCCTCAACCTTGGGTACACTAGAGTACATAGGAGTAGCAAACTCCACCTTAACATACCCTTGGTCGGGATCCTTAATGGAAATCCAATCAAAATCGGAAGGGTCTTGACAATTCAAACCATCCTCCATGTCAATATCAGGAGAAAGGGGGAATGCATCTGATTGGGAAGAATTAGGGGAAACCACCCTCTCATCCATAAAACAGAACATAGCATAACACCATTCTGCTTCAAATGTTATCTGCCCCCTTTTTACATCAATATTGCAACATAAAGTAGCCAAGAAAGGATAACAAGAATAATTTGGGCAGCGTCAGTCTCAGTCATATCAGCAATAATACAGGCTTCTAACACACAAATATCTCCTATTTTGATTGGCACATCCTCTAATTTACCTAAAGGCTGCGTTTCATAATCATCTGCTAATTAGAGTGAAAAGGGTGCTGGTCGTAATCCTATGAAACAAAGAGTAGGGCATCAAACTGACACTTGTACCAAGGTCACATAAGGCTCTTTTAATTTCCATTTTTCCCATGACACAAGGGATAGGAAAGCTACTTGGGTCAGGAAGCTTAGCTGGAAAGACTGTGGGGATCTCTAAGCTATCATTTCTATAAAAGTCATGGGCTTGGCGCCATCATTTCTCTCCTTACTCTCAACCATGATCATTTCTCTACCCTCCTCAAGTGTTATGTCCTTGGCGTCTCTAGGGTCCCCTATCCCTTCCTTCAAGGTAACACAATTACAATGCTCATGGGGGTTAGTTTCAAGTTTACTTGGCAGTTTACCCAAAGGTGTAGATGAAGAGCTAACTTGTTGGGCTATTTGGGCTTCCAACATCTTATTATGAGTAGTAAAAACATCAACCTTAGAGGCCAATTGTTTTATATACTCATCTTGCTTTTGTTGTGCCAAAAGCATACTCTCCATTATGGCCTCTAGGTTGGACTTTTGGGGAGCTTATTGGGGAAAAGGAAGTCTCTGAAATCCGAGGGGTTGCCTAACATTCATTTGGGGCATATTGGAAGGGTTAGGCCTATATGAGAAATTAGGATGCTTCCTCAAACCCGGATTATAAGTATTTGAATAACGGTCATTGATCGGTCTCAAGTTGAAATTATTGACATAATTGACTTGGTCGCTAGCGTTTTTGGCAAAAGGACTCCCAACTTAGCAATTTTCAGTCAAATGGTCAATGGGACCACATATTTCACATGATGGGGGAGGGGCACTAGAAATCACAGCATTCACATTTAATCATTCCAACCTTTGAGTCATAGCATCTACTTTAGCATTATGTAAAGTAAGCGCATCAACTTCAAGCTTACCTCCAACCCGCCTGTGTTAGTCTTGTTCGTTGGACCACTAAAAATTGTTGAGCACCATCTCCTCAATCAAATTATAGGCCTCATCCTCAGTCTTATTCATCGAGGTTCCCCCGCCGCCGCATCAATAGTGGACCTTACAGGTTGGGTCACTTCATTATAGAAAACTTAAACAATCATCCATCATTAAAGGTCATGGCGAGGGCACAACCACAACAAGTCTTTGAACCGCTCCCAAGCCTCATAGAGTGTCTCATCATCCTTTTGGGTAAAGTTGGTGATTTGGTTCTTCAAACTTGTCATTTTGCTTGGTGGGAAGAATTTAAGAAAGAAGGCTCTAGTAAGCTTATCCCATGTGGTAATGCATCCGGGAGGCAAGGAATGAAGCCATGCTATCGCTTTGTCCCTAAGTGAAAAGGGAAATAGCTGTAGTCGAATGGCATCGGTAGAGACTCTATTGAGCTTCAATGTGTCACATAACTCTAAAAAGACCGATAGGCGTAAGTTCGGGCCTTCCAATATGGTGCCCCCAAATTAGGATTGTTGCACATGGAAATAAGAGCCAGCTTGAGCTCAAAATTGTTTGCCTCAACGTTAGGACGAGCAATGCTTGAGGCGATCCTGGGGTAACAAAATCTCTACGCGTCCTTCTTTACTCACCTCTTCCTCCTGTTATAATTGGTAAGGTCCCTCTAGCCTTGCACCTTTGTTCCTCAAGTCTTTGCTTCTTCCTACTTAAACGGAAAGTCCTTTCAATCTCAGGATTGAGTTCGTATAGAAATGGACTTCGTATAAAAGGGGAAAAATTCCTTAATTAAATCCGAAAGGAATGTGGGAGAAAGATAGAAACTAATCTTGAATCTTGGATACAGAAACACCACACAGATCAAGGTTAGCACCCTTAACCTAGGATAAAGAAATACCAAATAATTAAGAGTTAAGACTCACTTAATCACCCCTTAACTTGGCTTGAGCTACGAAGCAAATAAGAGTTTGGTTTGTTCAAAGGAGCAAAGCTCTCTTTCTCATTCAAAGCAAATGCAATTTGGTCACAAAAGAAATCTTCCTAATACCTTATACACACATTTACAAGCTGCCTAGTGTGGTTTCTTCAAGGTCAGGAAACCTCTTAATTCTAGCTTAAATTCGGCTTAGCCTAAACATTTGAATCAACAAAGTACAAGCTTGCTTAATCACACTAATCACAACCTTTGAGTCCAGCTAACCTTTATGTTTAAGCGTAAACTCAATACCAAGCAAGTAATTAAGTAAGGAAGAAGCTAGTTGCATGTGGTAGGGAAGAGAAAAAGGATGTTGGTTCCTTTTGCTTTACGGCATACCAATAGGATTATTCTTGCCTTTTCTTCCTTATTTCTCGTTGGATCTTCATTTGGTTGAGTTGAGAGGCCTATGATTGTGTCCCAACTTCCTTTAACTACCTAATGATGCTACCAGACTAGGATTGGATGCCAAAAAGAAGGAGAACCACCAAATGCACCAATCGACTCTAATCGGATAGTTTGCAAGCAGTTTTTTGGACGCCACATTTCTCAGCCCAAAAGTGAGCATAATCTAGATTTCCTTCCATGGAGGGAAACCTTAGGATGTCTACTAACTCCCCAAAGTGATAAATTAGGCTTATCACTTCATTTACTAGTTAAAATCCCTAGCTAAATCAAATCAGGTAGAACTGGGCTCCAACCAGCACGGTTTGTAAAAGGGACCTGGTTCTTCAATGTGCGCTTGACTTAAATTGATTTTCTTGGTTGGACCAGGTAGCCAACATCTTAGGGGTCCAAAATATGGAAAAACTAAGGACTTAAACCTCAAGAAAACCTAAGTAATCAAGAACACAAAATCGGGCTTAAAATCTACCTTGAACCCGGATGAATTTGTTTGTGCCCTTTTCAAAATATGAGTAATCCTTTGGACTTGGGATGTTGAATTGAGACTTCTTGGACCTATTTGAGCATCCTCAATGGCCTCGCTAGATGGGATTTCATTATCCTCCCCTTGTTAAGAAGATTTGATCCTCAAATCGGCTAGGTAGTCATCTGGAAGGTAAGCACTCAAATCTGCCACATTAAATGTGGCTGAAACTCCAAAGTCACCTGGTAAATCAACCTTATAAGCATTGTTGTTTACCTTTTCTAAGACCTCAAATGGACCTTCAACTCTTAGCACCAACTCATTTTTGCACTTTGAAGTAAAATGTTCCTTTCTTAAGTGAATCCAAACGAGATCTCCTGGCTGAAATACCTTTCTCTTTCTATGCTTGTTAACTTGGCCTTGATATGAGGCATTGGTCTTCTTTATTTTGCGCTTAACTAACTCATGAATCTTTTGGATTTCTTCTACCCTTCTATTACTTCCGTGCTTGACTTTTGGTCTAAGGCTCGTGGAGTAAGATCAAGTTGACTAAAGGGATCAATTCCATGGACCACTTTGAAAGGGGATAGACCAGTAGCCTTGCTAGGGGCCTTGTTAAAAGCAAACTCAGCATATGGTACAAGCAAATCTCAAGCTTTAGCGTGAGGTTTAATCAAAGCTCTTAGGAGAGTTCCTAAGGTTCAATTTGTAACCTTAGTTTGCCCATCAATTTGTGGATGACAAGTGGTATTATACTTGAGTTTAGTACCTAATTTCTTCCCCAAGACAATCCAAAAGTGAGTAAGAAACTTAGTATCCCTATCAGAAATAATAGATCTAGGAATACTATGTAATTTTATCTCCTCCTTGAAATACAGCTCCACAATGCGTGTAGCATCGTTGTATCCCTATCAGAAATAATAGATCTAGGAATACCATGTAATTTTGTCACCTCCTTGAAATACAGCTCTGTAATGTGTGTAGCATCGTTCGTCTTGTTATGAAATGAAATGTGTCATCTTGGAAAACCTATCCACCATAACAAAGATTTAATCCTTGCTCCTTTGGGTTTTATGCAAGCCTAGAATGAAATCCATGCTTACATCCACCCAAGGAAATGTAAGGACTAGTAGAGGTGCATAAAGGCTGTAGGGAAGACAATGGCTAATAGGCACTTGGCATGTGTTATACCTCCTCAAGATGTCTTGAACATCCTTTTCCATTCCTAGCCAGTAGTAATGTTCCCTCAGCATAATCAAGGTCTTGGATTCTCTATAATGGTCAGCTAAAGATCCTCCATGCAGCTCTCTAATCAAAAGCTCACGGGTGCTATACTTGGGAACACACAATTGTGTACCCTTAAACAAAAATCCCTCTTGAACTAAGAAATCACCTTTAGGGTGCTTCTGACACATAGAAAACAGCTCTCCAAAGTCTTCATCATCAGCATATAAGCACTTTTGATGCTCAAAATCAATTATGCAAGCATCTAACTGGAACTGGAGCAAATACCTCCTAAGTAATGCATCGGCTCCTTGATTAAGTTTTCCGAACTGGTGCTTGATTGTAAAGTGAAATGACTGGAGATATTCAACCCATTTGGCATGGCGTGAGTTCAGTTTATGCTGGCCTTGAATGTACTTCAAAACCCCATGATCAGAATCAAAATAAACTCACTAGCCATAAGATAATGACTCCAGTGCTCTATGCATCGCACAATCGCATAAGATTCCTTATCATAGGTGGAATACTTTCATCTTAAATCACACAATTTCTCGCTAAAGAAGGCTAATGGCTTACCTTCCTAAGTAAGAACACCACCTATACCAACTTTAGACACACCGTATTCAACCCCAAAGACCTTCTTAATGCACAGCAAAGCAAGTACAGGTGCTTGAGTTAGTCTCCTTTTCACTTCCTCAAAGGTAGATTGGGCTTTAGGGGTCCATTTGAATGATGTACCCGTAATCACCTCTATCATGGAAGCCATAATAGTACTGAAGTTCCTTATAAACCTCCTGTGAAAAAATGCAAGGCCATGGAAACTTCATATATCATGTATGCTTTATGGAATTGGCCATATCCGAATGGCGTCTAACTTGCTCTCATCTGCGTTAATGCCTTGACGACTAACAATATAACCCAAGAAAGTCACCTCATAAGTGAAAAACGTGCATTTCTTAAGGTTACCAAATAGCTTTTCACATTTAAGAACTAGCATAATCTGGATAAGATGATCATGATGCTCTTACTCGTTCTTGGAGTAAATCACAATGTCATCGAAGTATACAACCACAAATTTCCCAATATAAGTCTGAATACTTGATTCATTAACCTTATAAATGTACTAGGAGCATCGAAAATACCAAATGGCATGACTAGCCACTCGTATAACCCTTGTTTAGTCTTGAATGCCATCTTACATTCATCTCCTTCTCGGATTCTGATCTGGTAATATCCACTTCGAAGATCAATATTTGAAAACACTTGTGAGCCATGTAACGCATCTAACATATCCTCAAGTCTAGGTTTGGGGTACCTATACTAGATAGTAATCTTGTTTATAGCTCTGCTATCCACACACAAACACATGTTGTCATCCTTCTTAGGAACTAGTAAAGCTGGTACAGCATAAGGGCTTAAAGACTCACGAACTAGTCCTTTTAACATGAGTTCCTCAACTTACCTTTGAATCTTTGTGGTTTCCTTAAGATTCATCCTATAAGCTAGCTTGTTGGGAAGGATAGAACCTGGAATAAGATCAATGTGCTGTTGGATATCCCTTTTAGGAGGCAAACCCGTGGGTATCTCCTCTGGAAACAGGTTACCGGATTGGTTGATTAGGGAAATGGCTACGGGGTGACTTGGTAAGGGAGCTTCTAGTTCCTCTTGAAAATTCAAAATCCACTCCTTAAAAGCTTTAAACTCATGATACGAGGCATTTCAAAGTGGCTCACTAAAGATGAGAAGCAAATTAGAATGTTCAGGCCTTTTTTGAGGTTTACTTTTGTGGAGCTCGGATGAGGATAAAGGAACCAAGGTAATCTTCTTCCGTCCTTTAGAAAAGGAGTATGTATTCAAGAATCCATTATGTATTACCTTCCTATCATACAACCATGGCCTACCTAACAAGATATGGCATGCATCCATAAGGATAACATCACACCATAACTCATCTTGGTAGTTTTTTTTTTTCGATAGAGAAAGAAATGAAGCACTAGGAGCTAACTCATAATTCCTTACTTTGGTTTAGCCATTGGATGCTGTAGGGATAGGGGTGGGCTGTGGCTTGCAAGCCTAGTTGCTCAATCACGCTAAGAGAAAGTACATTATCACAACTCCCTCTATCTATAATCAAGGAACAAACTCTCTCTTGAACTGTACACAGGGTATGGAATATGTTTTCTCTTTGCTCATCTTAGGCACCTTTCTGGCCACTCAAAACCAGCATTTTACCCTTATGTACTTCCTCCTCTACCTCCTCCTAATTTTCCTTTAGATGACCCTCAACATCCTCCTCATTTTCCTCCTCAATTTCATGCTCTTTCACGGCCTCCCATTTGGCTAGTGTGATCACTTTTCTGTTTGGGTAGTCCATGGCAATGTGTCCAAGCCCTTGGCACTTAAAGTATCTTCTAGTGCTTAAAGGATTAGGATTAGGTCTATTTTGAGGTGGGTGGCTCTTGTGTAGAGTTTGGGTTCTTTCTGGGGTGAAAAGGGATGGATTTGTAAGTTTAAGAGGTAGGTTAGAACTCCCCTTATCAAAGGGTGGGTTCTGGGGTGGAGGCTTTGTAAACTCATGTTTAAAGGGTTACCTGGTTTTCCTTTGTTACTCGACCTCATGAGCAAGGACACATACCTCATCAAAAGTAGTCAACTGTCGCAATTCAACCACATTAGCATACTTAGGTTCAAGCCCTCCCAAGTATCTAACTATGGTTTGCTCCTCAGATTCCTAAATGTTACATTTGATCATGATTTCTCAAACTCACATGTGTATTCTTCAACATTGAGGCTACCTTGTGTAAGTTTGTGGAGTGGGGAATAGCTATCTTGAATGTAGGTAGGAGGAAGAAACCGTGACTTAAGCTTGGCCTTTATCTTCTCCTAAGTTCTGATCTTGCTTTTCCTATTCCTCACCCTTTTAGCACATAAGTTAGTCCACCATTATGAGGCATACTTCCTTAGCCTAAGAGCAACCAGCTTGACCTTCTTATCTTCAAGAATTTCCTTGTACTTAAAGATCCTCCCAATCGTATGTGTCCACTCAAGAAACTCATCTGGATCTAGTTTGTCCTCAAATTCAAGAATCTCAACTCTAAAGTCATTAGAGTTGGCTTGGGGTCTTTACTCCCTCCTTGTTCTTATCAATGGTTTCATCCTCAGTAGATGAACTAAGAGAATTGCTTGCTGCATCTTCTCTTTCATCGTGTTCAGAAATGGTGGGTTCATGCATCTTTTACTTCTATTTCATTAGTTCACCAAGCTATTTCTCAAATACTCATTTTGAGCTTTGAGTTCTTGATTGGAGGTGAAAATGGCTTGGTTATTCTTCATTACAGTTTCAAACTTTTCTTCTAATCTCATGCTAGCGCTCATGGTGTAACCGGGCTTCCTTAGATAGAATAGGGGGGTTTGTGTTCGAGAATGTATTTAGGAATGATTCTGGAACATGGGGGTGATTATTAGGCCCAGAAGAAACTTAGTTCTGATACCAAATTTGATGGATATGTCCATAAACTAAACTCACACTCAAAGGGGAGTGCAAACTAAGCTAGAACAAACTGAATTTTAAGCTTAAGTTCGATTGAATCTGAAAGGACTGTGGAAGAAAGATAGAAACTAATCTTGAATTTTGGATACAGAAACACCACCAAGATAAAGGTTAGGGCCCTCAACCTCAATTAGGATACAGAAACACCACCTAATTAAGAGTTAAGACTCACTTGATTACCACCTAACTTGGACTAAGCTAGGATAAGCAAGTAAGAGTTTGGTTTCCTCAAAGGAGCAAAGCTCTCTTTCTCATTCAAAGCAAATGCAATCTTGTTATAAAAGGAAGCAAAAGGCCTTATACACACATTCACAAGATTCCTAGTGAGGTTTCTTTAAGGTTAGGAAACGTCTTAAATCTAGCTTAAATCCAGCTTAGCTAAAACATCCAAATCAACAAAGTACAACCTTGCTTAATCACACTAATTACAACCTTTGAGTCTAGCTAACCTTTATGTTTAAGTCTAAACTCAATACTGACCAAGTAATTAAGCAAAGAAGGAGTTGGCTGCATGAGTAGGGAAGAGAAAAAGGCTGCTGCTTCCTTTTACTTTACGGCACACCAATAGGATCATTCTTGCCTTTTCTTTCTTATTTCTCATTGTATCTTCACTTGGCTGAGTTAAAAGGCTTATGATTCTGTCCCAACTTCCTTTAACTACCAAATGATGATGCTGGTCTAGGGTTGGATGCCAAAAAGAAGGAGAACCACCAAATCCACCAATCGGCTCTAACCAGACAGTTTGTAAGTAGTTTTTGGATGCCAAATTTCTCAGACAAAAAGTGAGTATGTTTTGGATTTCCTTCCATGAAAGGAAACATTAGGATGTCTACTAACTTCTAAAGTGAGAAATCAAGTTTATCACTTCATTTGCTGGTCAAAATCCTCAGCTAAATCAAACTAGGTAGAACTGGGCTCCAACCAGCACGGTTTGCAAAATGGACCTGGTTCTTCAATTTGCACTTGACTTAACTTGATTTTCTTGGTTGGACCAGGTAGCTAACATCTCGAGGATCTAAAATATGTAAAAATTAAGGACTTAAACCTCAAGGAGGCCTAAGTAATCAAGAACACAAAACTGGGCTTAAAATTTGCCTTGAACCCGGATGAATCTGTTTGTGCCCTTTGCAAAATATGAGTGATCCTTTGGACTTTGGATATTGAATTGAGACTTTTTGGACCTGTTTGATCATCCTCAATGGGCTGGCTAGATGAGACTCCATCAAAACTGGCCAAGAAAGTAGGTCAATTGTTTAACCAATCAGACCATTTATGCTAGATTGAACCAATTGACTCAGTCGACTTTCAAACTGGATTAAACCGGTCAGACTCGGTTGCTCACATCACCAATACCTGGAATTTAAGGAACTACATTTAATTATATTAAATACCCATAATACTTAATAGGCAATATTTAATATTTAATATAGTTAGATAACTTTAAAATATATATATATATATATGCAATCTGATAATTACAATGTAAATGGGCATGACATTTTGTACCACAATGAATCAACTTCATTTTTTTTAAATGTTTGCAAAAAAAAAAAAAAAGCAATTTGGCCATAATGGACAAGCAACCAAATGTTCTGGCATTAGAGCATAACCAATGGTGAGCCAATTTTTTGGCTCACTAGTAGGGGCCTACCATTGCTACATCAATTCTCTCTCTAACTTTTTAGCTCACAGTCATCACTCTCTCTAATGCAAGGCTCACAACTTTGACTCACCATATAAAATGATACCCATAAATTCTGCCACTAAATATTTTTTTTTTTTATTATTGGTATGAATAAGTTATGGAAAATAATTTGTGAATTTTGTAAAAATTCAATAATAAATTTAAAATGACAAAATTAGAAAAAAGGTAATATAATAATAATTAATTTAAAAATTGCAGAAAAAAAGATAGAAAAACATGCGTGCGTTTTATTTGAAATTTAGAGTAGGGCAATGTACCAAAAATAAGCAAGCAATGAGTCTATGGTACATACCCATGTACCATGTTAATATACACACCTATATAAAGGACCTTCCACTACCTTGCCTAACAAACCTGAAATTTTTGAGCCCAACAAACCTAATTCGAATTTGATTAGGCTGAAGGTTGACTTAATTGGGCCCAACAAACCTAATTCCACTATCCTTGCCCATGCTATAATTGGACCTTCTCTTTTTGAATTTGGACGACCCACCATGCAAATGTTCACCATGATTCAGCCATACAAAGTAGCAGATATATAATTCATCCTCAAACAAACAATTATAACTCAGGCAGAAAACTCTCTTTGAAAATTAGCAAGAATACATACTTAAATCAACGGATTTTGAGGAACAAATTATAGCTGAGGTAGAAAATTTGCTTATGGAAGAGTTACAGCTGTTAGGAGTTCATGTCGAAGGTATGTCTGATAAAATTTCTCAAACAAACAATTATATATCAATCTTTAATGCAAAGTATGTCTGCCTAGTGTAACTTTTAAAATCAACATCCTTTGCACATAAGGTGTTCGACAAAATTTCCTAAAGGCATGGTTGTAATAGCAAAAATCGTTGCACATAAGCTGATAAAAAAGGTACACTGATTTAGTTAAAAGGTTCACTGCAGTATACAAATGTTTCACTGCAGTCTACAAAGGTTTCACTGCATTTTTGAAAAGATACACTAAAAAATAAGAACGGCTAACAGTCTCAAATTCTGTTATTCGAAGAATAACTATAAGTAAATGAACATAACATTTATTGAGGTATCACTATACTCAAATTCTCAAAAATTAATTAAAGAAATAATGGAAAAGTTTCACTTTCACTTTATAATTAAAGGAGTAACTTATGTGGTTTTTGAAGGCAACAAGTGATCCACGGCCTCCGGAGGATCCCAGCATATCCAACACTAATGTTGAAGCTGCAACTACTGAGGTAATAAACTACAAGATCACTTTATATTTTAACAAGTATAGTTAGAAAAATTTTATAATTAACAGACAAAATATTTGTTGATGCAGGTGGCATGTACCACGGCGTCTGTCGGAGATGGTGCACTTGGAAATATTTGGTGACACTATGAATGTCAAAATTGATAGCATGAGGACACCATCATTTCTTTTTACACAATTTAATATTTTGTAGATATTAGAGCTTGTTGAATTTGTTGATGTTAGAGCTGTTTGGTGGTTGTAGATGTGCATGCTACTATTGATTCCTATTTAGTGACAAGGTATTGTTTGTAACTGTACATCTTAATTTTGATCGAATGAATTCTTTTATACAATGCAGTGAATCTTTTCCCAACTGCAGAGAACCTCTCCTCAATTGCAGTGAACTTTTTGCACCAAGAAGCAAAATTGAGATGTTTTATGCAATTTAGTGAATCTTTTCTGAACAGCATGGAATATTTCTCCAATTGCAGTGAACCTTTTGGGTCAAGAAGCAAATTTAAGTCCTTTTTTAAGATAGATTGGCCATTAATCTCCTCTTTTTTGAGGCTTTGTCTGAGAATATTGTGATTGCTATACCACGAAAAGCTCTGAGGATTGTCGACAGATAGGGCATTATAGAGCTATAAGGAGTTCTCCATGGAGGAGCCTGAGGATTTCAAGCCTCAAGCCATATTTCTTTTTGTTCGATACATAGCTGATTTATGTAACTAGACATATGGACCTTTACTATATGTAATTATACTCTCAATCCATCTGGACGTGGCCCTTGGTAAGTAGACAGGATAGATAGGCTTCTTCAACAAGGGTGCCTGTTGAGAGCAAAAAACTTGTCAAAACTTTTGATGATATAATTCACTTAATTATAACAAGGGAAAAAAAAGTGGACTGACATTGAACTTCTTAAACCCGGTATTCCATTTCTCAGCATCTCCCATGTACATCTCCAAGTGTCGCATTGCATACACCCCTGAGTCGGGATAAGCTTTTCTTGAAACTTCCATCCAAGGTAGTTTCAGTTGCTCCAATTGCAAACTTTCCATAGAAATAGCTTTACCCCTGGCTAATTTGGGAATTTTATTAGGAAAATACTTTGAGAAGCACCGAACCTAGGGAAAAAAAGTAGTATACGTTTATAATAGGTAACTTCAAATATTAGACGATTAGAATATCAAAACGACGAAAAGGTAATATAGAAAATTACCAAGAGGCTGACACAAACAAGGATAGCACCATTGCCCACGTTGTTATGACTAACAGAATGGATAATCTCCACCTTCTTTGCCAAGAAATTGAAGCACACAATAAAGTAATATCCATTCTGAAACACTGGAAAGAATATCTGCATATCAACACAACTATATAAGCATATGTACACCATTCACCTATATAAGCATATGTAAGCCACATTGCGATTATGGTGCAACAACGGCAACAGTGAAATATGGACAACACCAGCATTTACTCCATAGTTTTACATCTTAATTTTGATCCAATGAATTTTTTATGCAATGCAGTGAATCTTTTCCCAACTGCAAGGAACATTTCCCCAATTGTAGTGAATCTTTTGTGCCAACAAGCAAAATTAAGTTGTTTTTAATTACTATAGGTCTGATGCTGTGCACTGTACGCGCAGCATATGTACCTAATAAGGTACATACATTTGTAAGGTAATATTTTCCCAAGTACAGTGCCCTCTCTCTCCTCCCTTTCTCTCTCATCCCTTTCAACTTCAGGCTGCTCACTTTCTTCTTCTCCATCCCCATCTCCGCTTCCTCTTCTCCTTTCTCTTTCCTCCATTTCTTTCCACCCACCTTGCTTCTCAGAATCCTAGCCCAACCTTTTATTTTTCACCCACAAAAAAAAAAGGAAAACAAAAAGAAAGCCAAAAAACAAAAGCAGAAAAAGGGAGGGGGCGAGCGGCCCGTGTCTCTGAACTGCTTGACAGGCCACAAGCTATGAGTGTTCTGCTGTGCCTCCACAAGGGGCTCGCCCGCGCACCAACTCTGTTTTCTCGCCCGTGAGCCTATCGTTGGACTTGCTCTTTAGGCTTTTATTCCTTTTCTCTCATCCCTCTCCCTCTTTTTCTCTTTCTGCTTGCAATTCGAGTTCAAACTTTCAATTCACGAATGAACAATGGTTAATGGAGCACCTGTTAATGAAAAGAAGAGAGAGTGCTAGAGAACAATGGATCTCTACAAAGCTTCTGAAATCCAAGGCTCAACAATGGAACATACGGTTGACCCGCGGTTATGCTAAGTCCATCAAGTCACCCGGGTTGACCAAGTTTGGGCGAGTCATTCCGCTCCAAATGTTCAAACAAGTTTCAACCATTTCTAGCCCGCCAAGCTAACCGGTTCCCAGTCGGACCTATTCAACCGATCCGGTATGGTCCGGTTCTCTTAACACTGCCCTGCAGACGAAATATGAGTAGAAGAAACAAATCCAACCCTATGAATGAAGGTTTGACTGCAATGTAGAAGCAGAATCAAAGAGAACTAAGCAATATTCTCACTGTGAACACTTGCTTTCACCATTGGTCGAGAACTACAAACATATTGCTACCAAGATCCGTGCATGTTCGAGGCTACACCCAAGTGCAACTGTCCTGCTTCCGCCATCTTCAAAAAGCTTAGAGGTGCAGGTTGGCAATTCGAACTAAACCTGCACCAAGAGCTTGGCTTGAGGAAGGGGAAAGTGTCCAGTTTCATTCTTGGAGCATCCACTTTCACATGCTGAAGAAATTTGCTTGAAGTATTGACTCTTGAACCTCGTATCCCACCTCTTTATCTGGAGCCCCAAACTAGGCGTAGGTGGGGGGCCCAACTTATTAACCGAAGTAAAAATATAGTCCGACAACATTAGTCTAGTTTCTTTAAACAAAATAACATAAATAGTAATTGAAAAAAGATGCGAGACATACACTAGAGTCTAGTGGCTTTAGAGTAAGTAGATCGAAAACTCAATACCTAAATTGCTGTTTCAGTGGAAAGGAAGATACGAGGGGATAAGTCAACATTGATGGGATGATGATGCCAAAGGTCGAGAAGTTTAAATATTTAGGTTCGAATATTCAACAGAAAGGAGATATTGACAAAGATATTAACCATAGCATAAAAGTGGATTGGTAAAAATGGAAGTATGCTTCGGGTGTACTGTGTGATAAGAGGATGCCTGTAGGATTAAAAGGTAAAATTTATCGTATGGCAGTACTTAGTGTTTATATGGATCGGAGTGTTGGCCTATAAAAAAGATACAGGTTCAAAGAGTAATGGCAACAGAGATGAGAATGATTAGATGGACGTGTAGTTATACGAGAATAGATAGAATTAGAAATGGAGTACTTAGAGACTTAATTAAAGTAACTCCAATCGAGGATAGGTTGAGAGAAATAAAATTCAAATGGTTTGATCATATGAAAAGAAGGAGTATGGACGCTTCAGCGAGGAGATGTGAGAGGATTAACATCCCCGAAAGTAAAAGCGGGAGAGGACGACCAAAGATGAATTTGGACGAGGTAATTAGAGAAGAATTGAAAGTTGTAGGGTTGATAGAAGGCATGGCCCAGGATAGGAGATTACGGGGGGATAGGATTAAGATCTTAGATCATAAAGAGTTAGCCTCGTAGTTGTCTCTCGGTTGCAGTAGGGTAGATTTGGTTGTAGTTTTTCGTATGTCGTATTTGCATGCAGATAGTACATGCATATGAGAAGAGACATTGTTTACATACTTCTGTTTGTTAAGATAAAATACATTCCTCTGTTATGTTGTACTTATATTTACATAGTTACTACCACCTGATTTATTAGTATTTCTTAGCTCATTCCGTATTACTTATCGTTAGTTTTTCTCCATAAATGTTTTTACAAAATCAATCCTTCTACAAAAGGTTTTCACAAAATCTTATTTTGTGGGTCTCTTGGAATCAGCCTCTCTGTAAGCAGGGATGTCGGCAGAAGTAAGACTACCTACATCTGAATCTTTCAAACCCCGCGAAAACGAGACCCAATTGAAAGGCGGTGGTTGTGGTGTTGAATAATTGAAAAAAGATGAGATGCTTGGCCAGCCAAAAAAATAAAAATAAAAATATAAAATTAAAGATGAGATTCTTCAATTATTCCGAGAGCATTTTGTTTTTTAAGCTGCAGGAACTTCTTATCCTTGATCAAACGTTGAAGTTGAACCGCACGCTTTCTTTCGAATAAAGTACTATAATGGTAAGAACGGAAATACATCGCGTAATGGAATTGGCACAAAATAATTTGTGAACGTATGAAATTCTAAACTTCAATTTTCATTATCTAGTCACATAAACTCTCACACCAATAACCCGAAGAAACGACACTATGTATTCAGAGTCTCAGTTACTATCCCGGCATACAAAACATTTTATCGGAATGCGCATCCAATCTTCCTAGAGAATGTTATACAAAATCAGCTAACCGTCAAACTCTATATTCATGCCAAATGAAGAATACACAACCAGTTGCAGCATCAAAACAAGTGGTGTGACATCATATCCCCAGCAGATTTCAGATCCTCAGCCAACCAATAATCAATCAATCAATCGCGATGATGAGGAAACCAACAGATATGTACATAAGGAAGACCGGGTAGAGGGCAAGCGCTTTTCTCCTGGGGTTCACAGCAGAACTCATAAAAGGATATGCAGCCCAACAGCTCCAAGCCAAGGAAACTGACACAACCACCAGCTTGATAATCACATTGTCCTTCAACATGCAGATGAGAGCTCCGATGTCCAGAGGAAAAAGGCAGTAACCTAGAAGACTCAGACTCTGGAAGAAAATTATGTGCCCACCCTGAACAAAAATTACAGACCCACACGTGAATTTGATGGAAAAATAATGACTCCCTCCCAGGTTTACGTAGTTGAAATCGTCAATTTTTTTCCTTTTCCTTTTTTTAACGGAAAGAGTATTGAGAGGGGCTGAAAGAAGGAGATAATTTGTGGCAGAAGAGGTGTTCTCACCAACAGCAATACGTTCAGTGTCAAGATTACAGCACCAGCAGCAAGAAGTGCAAATGCAACAGCAAAAACTTGGGACTGGAAAGATTGACATTACCAAAAGGAAAGAAAGGTATCAGCCATCATAAAAAAGTTAAAGTCACCATTGAAAAACGATAGTAACAATTACAAAACAACAAAAAGGAGTTACACAGCTTACAATCCTGACATCAGGTAAATAGACAAGCACAGAAGCAGTTCTGGTTCTCAGTTCATGATTGTTCAACTTCTACTACCACTTCTTTTCGTCTCTACCGTTTCGTACTTGTTTTTTGGTTTCGAGGAGCATACAAAGAACATAGTCAACAGTGCAGTGCCAACATTATGCAGTACAACTGCAGAGAAAAGCGAAGACCAACAAGAGAATTTTTCTCCCCTGGGGTGGGGTTTTTTTTTGGGTTCAGGGGGGAGGCCCTAAAGAATATATTATTCCAAAGAAATGAAAAGGTGAAACGCCTATAGTAGACTGACCATTCAAACAAGTTTTCCAGCTTCTCTCATCATTAAATGGTTAGAAAGATACTAGTGAAATACAGGTAAAATCTCAGGAATCAATAATTTATACGTCTCAATAATTGCATATAGTATGACCATAAATGCAACATAAAATACAAACTTGTCTCAATAGACCTTCAAAAATAATGTAACCTGATTGCGGCCCCCACCCAGAGGCAAGAAGTGAAATAAAATAAAATAAAATTCTGTCACTAGACATTATTTTTTTTTTTAAATCAAAAAGCCAAGCAGACAAAATACATAAGGGTGGAAGTTTTAACCTTTAGCTGGCAAAGAATTATGTGAATTTTTGGTTTGAAGAGCTCGCATAGAAAAGAGAAGCTTAAATTGTCACAATGAATACTTTTTCATCTAATATGGCCAGAGAAGATCAGCCTCAACCTTGGATATCATAATTTTCGACAAGCTTAAGAATGACACCTGCCCATTTCCTTATCTCACATACTAGCTACTTCGTAATCTAGAATGGACAAGTCCATATCCCCACACATTCGACTTAATTGTGGCTTTTCTTAGATCATTCATTTAAGAAACTGGAATAGGACAATGTTTCTTGCAATAAATGCTCCGAAGCATTCCTTTTCTTTTTACATAGAATCGCACAATGAAAGGATGAAATACAGGTTATGAAATAAAGCCATTCATAGTACCCTCAAAGCCTCCTTGTATTATTCACAACAATGGAAGGCAGCAATTCCCATTTTGTTGGTCAAAAGGATGAACAGTTCTCCGACAAAAACAAAAATCTATGGCTCCCTAAGGACAGATACTTGGCTTTCTTCTCAATCTGAGCTTGATCTAATTTTATTGATATACATTTTATTCCTGCGACAGTTAAATCAACGCAACGATATTTCATCTTACTGAGTATCCTTACTTTATAGATTTATTTAAGTTCCTTCCAATATACATTTGTGTTTAAAAAAGTGCACCCCTAGGCTCACAAAAGCCCGAAGCCCACCCTCTTGCGCCTTGGAATGGGTCAAGCTCATCCCATTCTTAGAGCCCACGCTTTTCTAGGCTTTTCTAGGCTTTAGACCGAGGTGCAAAGCCCACGAAGCCTGCACTTTATAGATCTTAACAGACCATTTGGATTAAAAAAAAAAAGGAAAAAAACCTTTATGGGGACTCTACCCCTCTTTTTATTTGTGGAAGTCTTTCAATCAAGCTGCTACTAGAAGTAAACAAAACATATCGCTGCCACTAGACTTGAGTTTGAACCTGAGTTTGGAGCTAGAAACCCTAACCCTGATGACAACAATCTAGTAAGTGCTTTGTTCTCCTGTCTTCTTTCAGACTTCCTTCTTCATCCTCCTCCTCCTTTGTCGAATGACAGCCATGGAAGGTTTTCTTGGGTTCCTCTTTTTTTTTTTTTTTTTGGGGGGGGCTTCAAGGAGGTCGAAAATGGTGGCTCGTCCAATGCTACAATGGTGTCGAACCCTTGCTCTTTTTTTTTTGTGCTTCTTAATCTTTCTCCCTTTCCTTCTGTCTCTCTTAGACTCTCTCTCCCTCTCTCCTCCTGGCAAGCTAACAATATGTGTTATGTTTTTGGGGTTCAATTTATACTAATCTAATCGAGTTGTGTTTAATACTTTAATTGTATTTTGTCGTGTTTAATTGATTCTTTTTTTTAATGGTTGGTGAAAATCACTTATTTGATGCCATTATCTAGCTTATTTCCGAAGAAATATGGTTTTTGGAATGATTTTCAAGCATTTTTAAAAGCAAGAGTGCACCCTGCATGTAAAAAGCTCTCGCCTTGCCTTGAAGCCCGCGCCCCGAGCACTAGGACCCCTTGTGCCTTTTTGCGCCTCGGGCTTGATATACATTCTATTTAACCATGCAACAGTTAAATGAATAAGGCAATATTTATCTTACTGAGCATCACTACTTTTATAGATTTATTATTAAGTTCCTTCTAGTTAGTCAACTGTGCTCAATTCAATAGGCTATGCTGAAGGCAGCTTTATACTTTCTTACAGAACACTTGATATTGATCATAGTATTCCATCAACCATTCCAACCTACCCAGAAATTCAAAAAGCAAAACCTAACACCCAATCATTGGCTATTACATAATAGCATTTGACATTGTAATATATCAATGCAGTCAATTATCCTACAGACGGTATTGTATCTATCAGAGAATTTTCCTTGACCAAAATTTTAGGGTTTAGAAAATTTTGAGATGTCTTGTTTCTCTCATAATTGATAAAAGAGGTGTTACAATGTACATCACCAAGCAAAACTTTTAAAAAATGGTTAGAATGGCTTGAGGTATAGTTTTGTAATTTGAACTTTTTAAAAATGACTACTTCAAATTGCAACAGTAGAAGCCATGACATAACATCTGCACGATCCGGTGCTTCTGTAAAAATTTTAGACTGTTTTATTTTACTTTATTCACTTGGGTAAATATTTGTTTTCTTGTCAAAGGAGCTATTTAATTCACTTATGTTAGGAATTTCGCAACTCATGCACATAGTAAATTCGTACATACAGACGTACAGTACGTTAAAATACTAGAAAACTAGCACATTCGAGGATAGCATTTTTATTTTAACTTGGACTACCCTTTTCTATATTTAATTCGAAAAAGATGGACAATCAAAGAGTTTTTGAGCATAGGAAATATTGCCCAAACTTAGTAGAACACGCCCCCCCCCCCCAAAAAAAAGCTAATAGCAAATACAGATTCATTCTATGAGCAGCCTTTCCGTCCTTTAGGCTGCTCAAAGTGTGTTTCCCTTTTCCCTCATTCTTCCTGTAAATCAGGAGGTTGTTTCAGGCATGAGAAAATTGAACACACAGCAAAGGTATGTCCAAAAGGAGGTGAATAACAAGCCTCTTCGAATCTCTCACCAGCAAAGCTACATATTAGACATCCATCAGCTTGACAATAAGCAAACACAGATTCATATTAATTAATACGTTTTCAATTATAATTTCTCAGGAGAAGCTTAGATTAAAAAAACCCGAGGCGTAAAAAAGCGCAAAGGGTCCTTGCAGGATGCAGGCTTCAAGGTGAAGGCATGGACTTTTCAAACACAAGGCTCACTTTTGTAGATTAAAAAAGCTCGGACGCACAAAAGCGCAAAGGGTCCTGGGGCCAAGGGCTCAGGCTTTGATGTGAAGCGCGGGCTTTTTGGACACAAGGCGCACTTTTACTTAAAAATGCTTGACAATCATTCCCATACCATATTTTTGACAAATAAGTTAGATGATAGCATTTAACAAGTGATTAGACGTCACATCAGACCATACCATAGTATATTATATTGGATTCATCAATTCTGAAGGCATTTTAGGAAGGAGAGAAAAAAAGGAAATAATATTTGAAAGCATACTAGGATGGAAGAGAAATATATTCTTTAATCCTTGTTTCTACATTATTGGCGTTAGCAGCATCATATTTCGCATCTAGGTAGAGGCAAAGATCAATGTAGATCAGCCGCCAGAAAAGTATGGGAAAAGATTTGTCAAACTATGTCTTTATTAGAATACTATACAAACCTTCAACTATAGCCAACCCTCCACCCAAGAATTAGGGTTTCAAAGTTACGGTTTCTAAATTAGAGTTCTTCAATTTAGTCTATCCTCGAAGCAATTGCATGCAATTGGATAAGAATTTCTACTAAAGATTGAATAATATAGCAAAGGTAAGAGTCAATCTAAAGGTATCTGTGTTTTTCCATGATGTGTGTTCTCTTCTCTGTCTCTCCCATGATCTTTTCCATGAAGTGCAAGCTCGAGTCATTTTGAACCTCAGTCTGAAGCGCTGAAAAGCGCGGGTTTCTGTGGGCTTAAAGAATGGGTTGGGTTTGACCTCTTACAAGCTTAGGTTTAAAAAGCACGCCTGTCTCGACACACTGAGGCGCGAGGCGACCACTGTGGCGCATCACAATGGGTGAGGCAAGGCGAATCCCTTAAGCGCGGCGAGGCGTGCGCTTCAGCGAGCCTCAGTTTGAGGTGCGAGGCGACCAACGCGAGGGCTTTATTGATCTTAATCGATAAGTGAAGCTATAGGACAAGGAGGAGAACGTTTGACCATTAAAATCACCAACTTTGTTAAAATTAACACTTATGTTAGTCTTATATCGCAATTTCGAGCATAATCTCTCATGCAATTGACAAACTCTAAGATTAAAAACCCCCAATTTTCGAACTGTCAAGTATGGAGACCCAACGGTGCCAAAGGGGGGTCGAATGTCCATCTTCATATTGTTCCGGTGGTCGATCTTCACTGGAATTAATGTAGTGGGCTCTGGTTACCAGCTTTGTTCTTCCATGGTGTGTGGGGGATCGTTAGAAGTCTAGATGGGAAGGGGCTAGGCTAGAATTTGTGCATATTATTTCCTTTTTCATTCATAGTTTTATTTAGTAAAGATTTCTTCTCGTCTTAATTTGTTATATTGTGTAAAATTCTTTCCTTTTCCTTTTATCTTTTATTTAGGAAAGAATCAACCATATTTTTTTTATTTTGTTATATTTTCCTGAGTTAAAGAAGCCATTTCTTCCTTCCTTTCTCTTAGTTTTGATTTTTTCCTTTCCTTTAAAAACTTATAGCAAGAATGTTTGTTACTTATTAGCATTTTGATTTGTATTTAAATAATATAATTTACGTTTTATCGCATTTTAAACTATTTTACGAATGCTTTAACATTGTATTGGTTTATATTGACATCTAATTCCATATATATGCAATCTCATTTGGGCAAAATCTATCTCCTAAGTACATTTTAGGCATTTCTGTGTAAAGGTGCGCCTCGCGCCTTTATAAACTAAGCTTGCAATGCGCAACAAGTTACGCTTCAAGCTTTTGTGAGCCTAGGGACGGCCGGGGCGTGCTTTTTTAAATGCAATACACTTTTGCTAAAAAATGCTTCAAAATCATTTCCAAACCATATTTCTTTGAAAGAATGCTAGATAATGACATCAAATAAGGAATTAAACACAAAAACACTCTGCAAATAGTCATAAAACATGATAACATAACATCATAGTGTCTCCAAGCATCACAGCATAAAAACAGAATCAATTAAACACGGCTGAAAATACAATTAAAGCATTAAATACACAACTCAAGTGGATTACTATAAATTAACCCCCAAAAATATAACACATGGCTACTAGCCTGCCAGCCAGAAAGGGGTAGATAGAGACAGGAAAAGATAAAGAGAGAAATGGACAGTCTGAGAGAGATAGAAAGAAATGGAGAAAGATTAAGAAGCAAAGAAAGGAAGGAGTTGGTAGCACTATGCCCACCACAATTTTCGAACTCCTAGATTATTGTCGCTTGGGTTAGGGTTTCCAGAAGCAAAGCTGAGTTCAGCAGCTTCTAGTAGCAGCTCAACTAAAAGGCTTCCACAAAGAAAAAGATGGGTCGAGGGCTCCTTCAAGGTTCTTTCTTTTTGTTTTCCTTTTCTTTTTCTCAACTGGTCTATTATGATCTATAAATCGCATGCTTCATTCAGTACAAACCTTGGTCTGAATCTCAGAAAAGGACAGGCTTGAAGAATAGAATGTGCCTAACCCATGTCAAGGCACAACAAGGTGGGCTCTCGGCTTACGTGCACCTCTGCATGCGGGGCGCGCTTTTTTAAACACAGATGAGAAACACAAAGCTGATCTTATGATGGCGTACATGGAACAAGGGCTAAGACATAACCAAAGTTCAATTACATGAGAAACGACTACAATCTGCTTCTGTCGGTTAGATACAGGGTAAACCACCCCCCGCCCCAAAACCAAAAAAACAAAGCCTTGGTTGCTGAAATTGAACCAACCTTTCTGCAATTTAGCAACAAGGCTTGTACATCTAATTCCCCGTACCCCACTTAGGTGGGACATTTAGGTTATGGATTTGTTGGTTGGTGTATAGCTGGAAGCTCCTTTCCACCGTCAATTGTATCATTAATCCAGCTATGCTTTGCTTACTACCAAGCACAAACGAGCCATTCTCCATTCTTGTCAAGCATTAATACTTTATCCGACTTCAGAAGAGAACAAAGACAAAAAAAAACTTTACAAAATGAAAGTATGGCATGAATTGAGAAGCCTTACATTGATCAACCATGCAAGAAGGTGTATGAAAAGAAATAATTGTATCCTCGAGCAGATTGCTAATAGCATTTGATTCAAGGATATACCAAAAACTCTACAGATTAACTCTTAACCTTTTTTTGATAAGGAAAAGAATAAATATATATTATTAACAAAAGATTGGATGCAAAGATAGCATCCCACAAAAGGCTATACACATCCCATATGCACAGTATCCACAAAATCTAAGAGATCAAGAGAAGAGTAACAAAAACTCCCTTTGTCCCAAAAATAGAGAGCCTTGATGAAATAATCTTTAAGACATTGAAGTGGCATCTCCACACCCTCAAAGACTCTTCTATTTCTTTCGCGCCAAATGCTCCAAAATATTGCATGAGGAAATAATCTAGCATTCTTCTTTTTCGCTTTCCTACCAAAAAAGCCCTCCCCTGCATAGAGGTGATCCGAAATAGAATTGGACATAACCCAAGAAACTCCCAAGCAACTAAAGACTAGATCTCAAAGAGCTCTTGCAAAAGGGCAATGAAGCAATAAGTGGTTCACCGATTCTGCTGCAGCCTTGCATAATGGGCACCAGCCCACCAAGATCTTACCCCTCTTTTGCAAATCATCGTAAGTCAAAATACTGTCATGGGTAGCCTCCCAAACAAAGAAAGACACTCTAAATGGAGCCAGAGATTTTCAAATGATCTTCCATGGAAAACAGATTCCCCATATTCGATGCAATGTTGTAGAAGGCACAGAGGCAAGCCTCATATAACAATACTTCACCGTGAAGCTTCCCTTAAGATTGAGATCCCATCTGACTAAATCAAGAGAGGATTGACCAATAAGAATCTCATTCAACTTAATAAGCAAGCTTATAACAGAGGCGTCATCCACTAAGGCATCACGAATAAAAATAGGTGACCAAATGCACAACCCAGATACATTATCACAATATGTAGCCATAGTAGCTTCTTTATTCTCCGCAAGAGTATAAAGAGAAGGCAAAAAGTCCCTCAAAGGAGCACCTTCACACCAACAGTCATGCCAAAACAAAATGGCAGAGCCAGCGCCCACCTCAAAAAAAAGATGAGGAAAAAATCTATCCCATCCTTTACAAATAAAACTCCAAAGGCTTACTCCATAAGGACCATTTGGTCTAGAGGGAAACCACCCAAGCCCCTCCTCACCACACTTAGTACAAATCACCATCCTCCAAAGATTGGTCTTCTCATTCATGAATCTCTATAGCCACTTACCAAGCAAAGCCTCATTAAAGAGCCTTAGGTCTGTGACTCCCAACCCTCCTTCTAACATAGAAAGCTTAACAATACCCCATCTCACTAAATGATACTTGAAATCAGCATCGAAGGAGCCCCAAAGAAATTTCCTTTGAATGGCTTCAAACTTGGCCGCCACTAACGCCGGTATCGGAAAAAGAGATAGGAAATAAGTGGGAATGCTAGAAAGGACGCTTCGGATGAGAGTGAGTCTACCACCCTTGGAAAGATAGTTGGCTCTCCACCTAGATAGCTTTTTCTCAAATCTTTCCACTACTGGCTCTCAGATAGATTTATCTTTGAATTTTACTCCAAGAGGGAGACCAAGATAGTAGGTAGGAAAAGAATCTACGGTGCATCCTAACACACCCGCTAGCAATTGGATATTATCCACCTGGCCCACGGGCAAAATAGAGCTTTTAGCCAAGTTGACTCGTAGATCAGACATTGCCTCAAACCAAATGAGAATACAACACAGGTTCACCATCTGCTCACAATCATTGTCACAAAAAATGATTGTATCATCAGTAAAGAGAAGATGGGATACATTAATGGTAGTTGCGTTCCTTCGGCCCACTGAAAACCCAGATAGGGGACCTGCTGAAGTGGCTGCTAGCAACATCCTGGTGAAAACCTCCATGACCAACAAAAACAGAAGAGGAGAGATTGGGTCCCCTTGGCGAAGGCCTCTAAAAGTTGAGAAAAAATATGTAGGAGAACCATTGACAAGTATTGCAAAGGAAGCCGAAGAGACGCTTTGTCGAATTCAAGTGATCCGACTCTCCTCGAACCCCATTCTACTCAAGACATACATCAAAAACTCCCAATTGACATGGTCATAGGCCTTTTCAATGTCCACCTTGCAGACAACACCTGGAATCTCGGACTTGATTCTAGAGTCAATAAGCTCATTAGCAATGAGTACGGCATACAGAATCTGACGACCACCAACAAAGGCATTCTGATTCTCTGAGATAAGAGACCCTATCACACCTCTCAATCTTTGGGCTAAAACTTTAGAAAAAAGCTTGTAAATACATCCGACTAAACTAATTGATCGGTAGTCTCTAATATCCTTTGCATTGGCTTTCTTAGGAATCAACCCAATAAAAGTAGCATTGAGGCTTGCCACAAATTTTCCAGTGTGGTAAAACTCTGAAAACATCCTTAAAACATCACTCCTAAGAGTGTCCCAATTCGCCTGGAGGAAAGCCATAGTCATACCATCTGGGCCTAGAGATTTATCGCCAAAACAATCATGAAGAACTACCATGTTACTCCAACGAACAAAATGATAGCTTCTTGAACTTTCAATCTATCTATTTGCTACCAAATAATTTGCAGCTTTCTATTCATTTCTCATGATACTAGTTCTTGAATACGAGCTATATAATAGACCATACTATATAAGGATTAACTTAGCTGATCCCAATGGCTGCATTGAGGTAAGATTCTAAGTGTTGATACTACTACATCAGTACTGAATGAACCTAGATCCTACACCATGATGACGTAACTTTCATCCCACCACAGCTAATCTTAAGCCACCTTTGTGTCTACATCTTCAGCATCCATCAATGATCAAGGTCCAAACATCCATACCAAAAAACTACAGCTTTGCCAATGTAGCACCAATTTGCACTAAATAGAAATGATGAAAAACATTAATAATGTAATATGTACCATTCAAAACAAATACCATCCACGTTCACAAAGTAATGCATTTACAAATTACCAATATAATTCCTCATGGGAAGCACAATGCTGATGTTGATGATGGCATACATGAGCAATTCCTCACGGCTCACGCATACAGCAAGGGCCGGAAGCTACTCAATGTCTAATCACGGAAGAACCCACTGTACTTAGCATCCCTCCGATATAGGGTAATAGATACTACCCTCCTACCCCCCCCTCAAAAAAAAACCTCTGCATATGCCATGGTTGCTCGATAGCTGGATGGCTAATCCCAACCACCTATTAACCTATCCATGCTTTGCTTACAACCATTGAGCCATTATGGCCAAGCATTAACCCTTTGATCTGTCCAGAGGACCACAAAGACTTTACAAAATGGGAGCATGGAAAGAATGGAGAAGTCATGAATTGATCAACCACAGAGAGGGGAGTACAAAAGGACATATTGTAGATGCGCAGCAGGTTGTCAATAGCATTTGGTTTAAGGATACACCAAAGAACCAGCAAAATCTGATTAACTATTGACCAAAGCAGAGCATCATAAAATATACAAATCAATAAGAGAGGTAAAGCCAATCCACATTAGTTCCATCCCCATATTTCCAACCAACAATAAACACATTTTGCATACACCACAACGTAGCTATTCGCTACCAAATATTGGTGGCTCCTATAAAACAGTCGATTTGTCATGATCTTGGTTCTCAACCACAAACTAAATGATCCTGAACATCGTCCTGTATAAGCAATAAGTTATTTGATTCCTACCATACATTGTGATCATATACAAACTGCTAATACTAAATCAGAGTACTCAAAATCAGCTTCAGCTACCAAATCATGATAGTGTAACTTCTACCTTTCCATTTTAGATCAGTAGATCACCCTGAGCATCCATCAAGATTCAGACACTCCATCGGCAAAATGACACAACATGATCGCAGAAAACACCCAACCCACATCACAAAAGCACAAATCAAGCATTCATTTTAATTCATTTCCAAGGATAGAAAGGCATACCTTCTTAACAGAGGCAGACCAAGACAAAGCGAGGCCAAGAAAGACAATGAAGAAGAAAGGCCCCCACAAATCCCAATCTCTGAGAGCCTTACCAGGGTCTTCTCTATAAGGGTTAGGGAAGACAACCAGCTTCAAATTGCTGACAATCCTGGACAGATCTCGCTTAACGGTGTCCCAGACGGGCTCGGTCAGAGTGTTGGGCGGGGACCCGAAGGCGTTGGCGGCGATGCCAGCGGAGGAGGAGGCTGGGGGAGGAGGAGGCGGCGGAGCAGGCTTGGTGGAGGACGGCGGCGGCGGAGGGAGGTTGGACTGGATGAAGGGGGAGGACGTGCGGGTGGGGGTGGGCGTGGAGGAGACAGGAATGGAGGCGCGTGGAGGGCTGGGAGGACGCGCCGGGAGGACGGTGGAGGGGGCGGATTGGATTGAGGAGTGGATCAGATTCTCGATCTCATCGATGTCCGATTGGGACGAGGAATGCAGGGGGATCGTATCGCTCTGCGAGTGTGTGTGTGACATTCTCTCCGTCTCTCTCTCTCTCTCTCTGATCTTCTTCTTCCCCTCTTCTTCTTCTGGAGTTGTAATAAGAGAGCTTTTTTGGATCTGATGAGAAGAGAAAGCGCGAGCTAGAAACGAGTTTCTGAGAGGGGCAACGCAGATCGGGAGGGAGAGGGGTCCGAGGGTGGGGTGTCGTGGATCCTTCGTCCTTTTTCTTGTTCTTTTGTTTGCCAACTGTTTGTTTTTTTAAAGTAATGTTCCATTTTTTTGTGAAAATGATGATGATTGGATAGACGAATTGAATTTTTAGAAAGTGAAGCTTACATTTTTTTATTTAGGCCCTATTTGACATAAAGCTATTAGTTGTTAGCTATTTATATTAGCTATTAGCTGTATTAACTGTTTGAATTAGATATTTATAGAAAAACTGTTTGGTGAAATTAGTTATTTCTAACAAAACTGTGAGACAAAAAGCCCATTCTTCAAAAAGCTCTTTCAAAAAGCTAATCAAATTATCTTTTTGGAACCAAAAAACTCTTTCAAAAAGTTATTTTAGCAAACACCTAAATTAACTTTTTAACTAAATCAAACAGTTAATTTTGATCAAAAAACTCTTTTTGGTCAAAAAGCTCTTCAAAAAACTGTTTACCAAACACCCATTCACAATTGAAATATTCTACTATAATTGAATTTCTTTTTAATTATGGTAGTTAACAAATTTGGACCGTTGATATAAAATAAGTAAATCTAAACCGTTGATATTAAATACCTCCAACTTGCGACATGGGTTAGCCATGATCTCTTCCCACAGTTTTTTTGTCTGCTCAACTAGTTATTCTCTCTCATAAAATTTCATCAACAATGGAGACTTTTTTGTCTATCTCTAATTCTCTATTGCCTAACAGACAAAGCCCATTGATATCCTCAACAATGGAGACCTTTTTTTTGGTTTTCAGGGAAAAAATCGATCTATAATCTCTTCAATTTTGTCAAATAATTGGATGAGATATGGGGAGGAGACAAAAGAAAAGTGAAAGACTTGTGATTTGGAGATAGTTAGCAGGATTGTATTGGAAAAAAATGAAGCTGGGCAATTCGACTGGTTTCACCGGTTTCTGCTCAGCACCAAAATAGTTGTTTTAATAGAGGGAGGAGATAGAAACAAATCTACGAGTGCTTTTACTCTGTACAAGTTATTATTGATAGAAACTGGTCACAACCGGATCGGCTGTAAACTAAAGAATGGCATCGAAGTTTCAGGAGGAAAGACATGGTGGACCTGGATGGCTGTTAATTGTACTCTGGATCTGATGAAATTTCATACGCTTTGCAGTTAGCTAGAAAACTAGGCATATGAGCGAGAAAACTTGGCAAGGGGTTTTGCTCGTGAATCCTACCTCATCTGAGATGGATTCTATGAAAACTAGTCTCTTCCTCTCTTTTTTCATGCGTAGAAGATAGAAGTGAAGCCCCTGTTGTCTGAGCAGGCAGCATCTACTTGTGCTAATTCAAATTAGCCCCCTCCTTTCTCTGTCTTGAACTTTTGTTTCTATAGATGTCATAAAAAGTGAAATTTGGGAGCTTTGCGATGTATTGGCCTATGCATGATGGTAGAGAATCCCATCAGAGTCATTGAAAATAATAGACTCAGCCCCACAAAACAAAGTTTTAAAAAAAAAGAACATCCATCGGTTACTAGTAACCTGCCACAGCAAGTAACTCAATAATAAATTAACGGATGAGATTAATCCATATAAAATCTACGATCATGAGTAGATTTAATTATCATAGTAGAAAAAAAGTTATTTATGGTAGTTTTATGTTTCAAGTTTGAACAGAATTAAGGTTTTTTGATATGAATATGCATAAGTGAAATATAAAAATCTCAATTTTAAATTAGACGTTGGGTGCGAATAAGTTAAAGTTCATGAGCAAATGAAAAATCTAGTTGGGGATAGTCGTAGACTGCTAATTCAAGTTACGATTCTTTTCTCAAAGCTTATATCATACATTCGAGTATTTGTACTCTCATATGACACATAAGCAATTATATATTTAAATATAAAATATATGACAAATACATCCCCAAAAACATATATAAAATATATATGAGAGCATGTGCTCCCGGGTGTACATAATAATTTGCCTTCTTTTCTTGGTAAGGAGGAGAAAGGGATATATGACTTTTACATTCAGAGTGTGCCTGGTTGGGTGGAAACACATTTTTCCAAAAAATTATTTTCCAATCTTCGGACATTTGATGCCAAAGTTTCGGAAAAGAATTTTCAGTGAAAATGAATTTTCCCCAAGTAAAGGAAAATATTTTCCAGAGTTTTTTTTTTTTTTTGATATAAGTTGATTTTCACTCAGAATTGCAAGTGAAGGAGAAACGACGGCATGTTCTTTTTGACTTGTCATCAATCCTTATCATTAGCAATTCAGCATTCAACAACTTTCAGCATAATCCATCATTCAGTTCAATTCAACACAATTCAACATTGTTGAGTATTTATTGAAAATACCTAGTTATATGGTATTTAATCATTCAGCATGTTTCAGTATATTTAAGTTTGTTTCACCATGTTTCAACAATATTTTTGTATGTTTCAGCATGTTTCAGCAATAAATACTAATAAATACTTCTCGTAAGTTGAATAGAACATGGCCGGTGTGGTTAGCCGAAATTTATGAGCAAAATCCAATTTCACCTGTTTGGATAGTTGACTATCCAATGCAATTCTCCAACATAAATTTTGAGTACAAAATTCTTTTACTGGATTAACATTTATCTCCACTGCAACAATTTAATTAGCTTTTTCACCACTAAAACAATTTAATTGACCTTTTTTGTCACCAGAATGACTTCAATGGTTTAGATCAAGACTTGATTATCCGAAGGAAAATATTAAAAGAAACCAAAAATCTATCATTTCGTTAACATTTTTCTCCACTACGACAATATCATTAACATTTTTTCACCATTAAAGAAATTTAGTTGGTATTTTCTTTTTTTCATCTAATGCCTTCATTATATGTGTTTTTTCTCTCTTCCTAAATATCAATTAGCTACTTTTTTTCCCCCTCTTCTTCAGCTATTATGAGCTATTTTTATTACTTGACTCAAGCCTAACAAAAGAATGTCACAAAAATTATGCGTGTCATGTAATATTATTTTAGCACGCAATATTATTTAAGTCTTGTTCTTTTCGTTGATAAATCTAAATTTACAAACTTCAATCAATTTCAACTTACATCAACCCTCTTCAATATACTTCGCAAACTTTAATAAAAAAAATACCAACTTCAACCCACTTCAACCAATTTCAACCCACTTCAACCTACTTCAACCTACTTCAACCTATTTCAATAAAAACATACCAACTTCAACTCATTTCTACTAACTTTAACTAATTTCATCCATTTACCAACCTATATTTTCCAACGAAAAGAATAGGCTCATACCTTATACCAAACGACCCCAAAAAAAAAAAAAAATTCCCTTTTGTGAGACACGGTTGTTCTTTCATAGTTAGCATTTTATTTTATAAGGATATTTCTTTTGGTACCCCTGCATTTTGAAAAAATCATTTGATGCATGGTGTAGTAATAAATATAAGCACTAATAATATTATTCAGCAATTTAAATTTATAGAACACATAGTTATTTTTAGGATAAAAGACACGAAGGTACCTCAAGTTTTGTGTAAACAATAAAAAGGACCCTTAATTTTTAAAAATAGCGACAAGATACCTCGATTTTTAAGAACAGAAAGGACCCTATTTACTATTCACCTTATTTGCATGAACGCTCTAAACTTTTCATATTTGCAAATTTACACTCAATCCTTAAAAACTTACTTTCGAAGAATATAATTTGTGTTTGTGATATTTTGCTCGCTAGTACTATACGAAGCCCTCTTTCAAATGGTATCAGAGTCATGTGACCAAAAATGATTAAGATAACTAAGCTAATTAATGATTAATTAAACTAATTAACTATGATTAAGGCATTTCTCTAGTAGCATCTCAACTAAACTATATCACTAATATAATTTTAGAATTAAAAGCAAAATCAGCTAAAATTAAGACTGAAATCAAGGAGCCTAAGAAGCAATTATCTGTAATTTATCTTTATCTAGTTAACGAAGTAAGACATAATGGAAAAGCTACTTCTAATATTAATACTCCATTTCAACATAAATAGCCTTTCCAAAACTAAAAAAATAAAAATCCATTTCCTTTACATGATCTAAGAATCCAAAAAGAAGTAGGAAAAAAATCAAATGAAAAATCGGCTGAAAAAAGCAGAAAAGAAGAAGATGGAGTATAAGCAGTATACTCTTGAAGAACTATAAAATATGTTCGAGAAAGAATAAAATGCAGAAGAATTAAACAAAATTATAGGTGCAATTAGTGATAAATATGATATGTTATCTCATGACAATGAAGAGACTAATAATGTCCAATTTGGAGAAGAAATATATCCGTAAATGAACCTTATTAAACTAAAAGATCTGAATGTGTTACCTTTGGAAGAAATTAGAAGAAAATTGGATAAAAAATATAGTAAAATAGCTATTGAAGATGAAATTGATGAAATTGGAAAAGAACTCGACGGTGAAATAGAGACTAACCTGGTTAACAATGTTGTTCCTAAGTCTGAAGAAATTGATGAACTTTCCAGAAGAAACACTCATTTTATAAGACCTAGGTACGTTCTAGCAGGACGTACAACCAATTTTTTCTTTGAGTTTATCCCAAAGAAAACTACAACCTTTGAAGAAACTGGTCTTACTCTAATTAATCAGATGAGATACATCTTAAATATAGATGGAACTCGTAATAGAGAAGAAATATTTGAACATTGGAAAAGAGGCATGGATAGTGTCTTAAATCTAAATACTTCATCGACTGCTACCAATTTCCTAAATTATATCGAACATCGTTTTTCTGCACTATAGCTAACTGGTATGATCGATTCATTAAATGAAGACGGTAAAAATACATTAAGAATCATAGAAACGTCAGCTGCAATGTTTTAAAATCTATGTAAGGAAATTGAAACTGAATTTATTGGAGTCAAACTTGATTCTGAAGAAAAGACAAGACAATGACATAGAAAGATTAATAACATAGAATTATGAGATATGAGATATCTAAAAAATTATATCGCTGAATTTAGTCAATATTATTACAAAATTGGGCATAATGAAACTAATCTAAATATGTTCTATGATAAATAATTAATGAAAAATACATGCATGGCTTGAAAGAGCAGATGTCATTAATACCCTTCATTCAAGAATCTCTTATTTAAGAAAATAGATCAATGATCAATGTCTTGATTTCCAAAAGCAAAATAAAATTGAGAAACAATTCCTAACTTACTGGTATTCATCTCACCAATGGGGAAAAGAACCTGAAAGGAGAAAAAAAAGAAAATTTTATAAGCAAAGGGGAGAAAAATATAGGAGAAAATATTATAACAAACCAAGTCCTAAAAAACGAAGATTTTTTAGGAAAGCCGCTTATTGTCCTGTAAAGAAAAACAACTACAAATGCTAGGTATGCCGATAAGTAGGACATTATGCTAATGAATACAAAAATAGGAAGAATAACAAGCTTATCAAGACCTTGGGAAGCCTAGATTATATTGAGCATAGTGAAGATGAGACATTAGACCTAGCCCTAAGTAACAACAAAAGAATTGCTGAAATTATAATGAACAATGAATATGAAGAAAGTGGTTATGAAGAAACCAGCTATATGATGAAAAGTAGCTCGATTAGTCCTAGTGATCTTCAAGGAGAAGAGTTTGTTGTGGACAATAATAACGAAGAGGTCAAAGGTGTTTGGGTCCTTCCCATAATCCAGAAAGACATGATCTACAAAAAAATCATCTGTAAATTAAAAAACAAATACGTATGTGAAATGATTGAAGGAGATCTAGAAATCAAAAACTATGAGTATGATGTAGGGGAAGTGAATCTCATTAACTGGAAAAATATCCTAAAGTATAACAAAGATAGAAAGTACAGGTATATCAATGTTAGAAGTGTCCAAGTTCAAATCATCCCGTTACAATATTATGATAAAGATATTGATCTTTATACTTTGCTATGTTATATTAGAAATACCAAATTGAATAATTAAATTATCACAGGAATTAAAACTAATTTATGTAATAGATCAGTGAGATTCAATTGTCGACCTGGATATTATGTGAGTTTAATAGATGAGTTTGCTAAAAACTTCTTATCCCTTAAAATAAAAACAGTAGGGATGATACGAAAAGAAGATGATATCCATTAAGGATATTTTAAAAAATTATCTACAAATTAGATAATACTATAGATCCAAAGACTAAGGTCACAATGATAGAGGTAAAAAAATTTGAAAGTCCTACCCCTATGGAAAAGATCTAGAGAATTAAATCCAATCTACAAGAAATAAAGATTGATCATTCATGGACATCTACCTTTGCCAACCCTATAAAAATCAACAAGAAAAATGTGATAAGAATTGAAGAGAATGGTAAAATAACCATTAAATCCCAATTATTAAAAAGTATGAGTACGAGATCATAATGGGAAGAAGGATGCTCATCAACTAAAGAAGAACTTAAAGAAGATGATATAATTAGTATGACTAGTGAAATGAGTAGAATGAGTTCTGAATTTACAAGACCTAGTGTAGACTGAAGCATGAATCTAGATAGAAAGGTAATTGGGTACAAAACAAGAACTGTTAATGAGCCAATTTATGAGGATGAATTAGTCAAAAATATGATTATGTAGATTTGCTATGAAGCTACCAATACAAATCGTAATAGAATCTATATCTCAATAAAGGTCCGTTTAGAGGGATATAGTCAATATGAGTTATGCACCTATATAAATAGTGGTTGTTCTGTATGCTTTAGAAAAAAATCATTATTTTCAGAATTTATGTGGACAAAAGCCAAAAATTTTTTATAAGTAAGGATAGCTGATAATAGTATTATGAGCCACAATGAGGCAATAGAAAAGTTATACATAGAATTAGGAGGAGTTCAATGTATTATACTAGTTTATGGGCTACTGATCAACCCTCTCATTATATAATTATTGAAAATAATTTTCAGATATTATATTCTTTATGCACACAAACCATACACCAGATAATATTCACAATTAATGATCACTCAGTTCCAATTAAAAAATTAAACAAGGCTTACACTCATCAGAAAATTGAGTTTACATGCAGCCAGCATGGTGAGAAGGTAATGCCTGCACAACGTGAAATAGCATTGACAATGTAATAGCTCGATCCGAAATCATGTTTATTTATTTAATTAATCTATGTTATTAATTTTTCACATTTATTTTTCTTATTTAATCATCCCAATTGAGAGAATTCATTTTAGGTCCCACTTCGTAATTCAAGTTTCATTCACTGTAATAATTTCGGACGAATCAATATTAGGGCCCGGTAAATATGAATAGATGATAAATTATTTTTTATAATATCACAAAAATTTAATTTTAACCATGCAAAAATTTGGGCCCAAATTTGTTAAGTTTGGCCCAATTTATTTGGGCTCGATTTGCAGCCCGATTCATTTTTGGTTCAATTTGTGGCCCGAAAACTTTGATGTAATTAAATTAAGTTGATTATCGTCATTACGCCTAATTATCATTAGTAAAAGGCCACTTTTTGAGTTGATAAAATCAGTCAAACTTATCAACAAAAGTCAAGCTAGTAATGACCAAAAGTTTATGTACTTGATTTAGCAAATTGTCATTATGAATATCTAATGAAATTACCATAAAGCCTTTTTATGCATAAATATCATCCAAACATTAGGATAGTATCAAAATTATTTTCTACAAAGATAAGTATTAGCTTTCCTCTTAGTCTTCTCCACACATTTCTCCCTCCATCCTTAACCACTTTCATCTCTCTCCTTTAAGGTTGTAACTGTGGTAAAAACCTTAACCCAACTATGTTTAGTTGTTGGTTTTATGTTGGATATGATTATGGATCATGTTATCTTGATATAAACAAGTGTTATTTTGATGTTTTAATTATTGATTAAACTTGAAAATATGCAAGGGTTGAGGTTGCTCATGATTATGCAAGCTTAAGTTTGAAGTGATGGATTTGGATTATTTTGTATTTGATTTTGTGATCTTTGACATTAGTAATGGATATCATGATGTTTATGTTAAGTTCAGATGAGTTTAAATGCAAGAATAAGTTGGTCATAAGTTAGGATTTTGGTGATCAAGCATGGGTTGATTTATTTCTAGCATCAAGTATATTATTTGTGTATAATTGGATTAAAAAAAATAAATCTTCGATGTATTGTTTAACTTAGGAAATCACTTGAGGCAATTTTGTATCAAGGGGTGGTTTATTGAAATTTCCCCAATTTCTTATAAAAAGTCATTTTGCTCATTTATACAAATAACTAAGCTTATGGATGTGTTTTGAGTGATTTTAAAATAGAGAAGAATTAAAATTTGATGTAGATAATTATGGAGTAAATTTGAGTAATATGACTTTGTAAAGTGATGAGAAGGAACAAGACTTTATTAAATGATTTTAAGAAGTGATTTTAGAGAGGAATTATATGAAGAAAAGAGAAAAAACAAGAACAATAGGGCTATAAACAAATCAAAAATAGGGGTCTTTTTGAGATTACACTGGTACTGTTTGGCCCATCAAAAAATTGTGATTTAACTTATCTTTCAAATTCCTTTCGAATCACTTCATTCCGAGTGTTGTGGACAAAGTTATGGCTATTTTCCTAAGACTGCGTAAGACAAATCTGAGATGTGCATAGTTGTGTTTCAGCTCAATTTTAGGGGCCCTGTTGTGGTAATTAGGTTTTGCACTGTAAATGAAATTGTTATGGGACTTCCTAAGCTTTGCATATTGGGGTTTTATAGCTCAATTGGAGGTCGAAAGTGAAAGATATGGATTTTCTAAAGTAGACCTTCAAATGGTAATATGAGGGAAGAAAGAAATCAAGATATTTGCAAATATTATCAGGAGTTTCTATATAATTATGGATATTGCAAAGAAATTACAAATTTTAGTGAGTTCAACAACTTTGATTATGTATAGAAGATCACATAGGTTAGAAAATCGAGTTACATGGGCATGAGAATGAAATTTGAGAAGTGGGGAGAGTAATTACTCAAGATTGGTGTCTATCGGGCCAAAGTGTGGTTATATGAGCTTTCATGAACCTCGTAACACCTCTCTTGGCATTAAACTTTTTATTATTCATTTCAAAAATATCAGAAACTCATATTTTATTTATATCCATTAAAGTCCTTTCGTTATCACCTGAGTTGTTTCATTTTGGTCTATTTTGCCTTAATTTGTTTTACTTCGAGCTCGATGACCCTAACTTATTTATTTTTCAAAATCATTTTAGTATAACTTATCTTATATTGAATTTTTTGAATTGTGGATGCCTTTTTTATTAATCAATTTCCATAAAGTTATAAATTATGGGAGTGAAAGTTGTTTGCGTACTGCATTTACCTATAATTACATTTCTCAAGTAGAAAAGGGGCCTACTCTATCGTTTCGTGTTGTGCATAAGTATTATCAAGTAAGATTGCATTTTAAAGGCTTCATGAACATCCATTGCCTGTATATTTGGAAATCGGTACGTATTTATCAAAATTATAATGTTTTGGTAAGTATATCAATGAATCAGTTTAATCAGTGATTTGTCACATAATTAGTGATCCCATCAGTTATCAGTTATAGGGTATTGCCCTTCAGTTACCCGCGCGGCTTCAGGCTAGATCCTCCAATCGACTTGGTAGGTGTACATCTATCCATAAATCATAACAGTATCAAGGAGTTCACTATCAGATAATAACTACAAATGAAGCTTTACATTCATCTCATTCACTGTTTTAACTTAAAATGAATTGTAAAGGGGGCGCCCAACCAATTTATGCATGGATCTTTTAACAATATAGGAATTCATGTACTGAGCTTTGACTCACAGTTCAAAACATTTTTCATGTTTTGTTCTTGGCAAATGCTCAGTGAATCACCCTCATGCTAGCAAACCAGCTGAAAAAAATAAGTTGAACAAGAAAATCTGTATGGATCAATAGTGACACAGTGCATGCATATTTTAAGGCTGTATTTTCAAATTTTTAGTGGACGGATGTGTAGATTATATGGTGAATTGTTTTACTATGATGTATAAACCTTATGTTGGTTAACGGTTGACTGTATCTGGTTTGATCGTGTATGAATGTGTATGGTTGAAGCTATGCCTAACTATGTTATTTATAGTGTACATGTTTCAAGCCTTGACCTTTTGGATGACAGTAATGCTCTGATTATTAGGTTTATCAGTTGTAATTGAGGGAATCAGAATAGTAATTGCAAACAGTAAAACATGCTTAATTAGGAGGCATTACAGTTTTGGTATCAGAGCCATGTTTGATCTTCCTTAATGGAATATGAAGTGTGGAAAGTGGAGTTAGGAGAGTGAGAAAGTTGGTTAGTGAGGGTTATTGTGATATCATTGGGGATTTATGACATTAGAGACTTATGACAGCAGAAATGCCTGTTATCTCTCCTATGTTCTTCACTTATATTCCTCCTTGTTGGATGGATCCATATGCAGTGCATATGATGTCAGGTACTTCTGTGGCCATTCACATCTCTTTACTATATGCTAGTGCGGTAGCGCACATGTAAACCCTATTTTTGAGTTTCATATATGGTCCTTACACGTAGGCTGTTGCGGACCTTATCTATAATTGGCCCCCGGGTCGAGTTTAGGACCCGATATCATGATTTTGTGATGACTCGAGCCTTCGGATGGGATGAGCTTAGATTTCAGTTTCGCGAGGCTTGGGCTAACATTATCACCGAGCTGTTATTAAGGGAGGAGTTTGAGCCGAGAGGGAATAACATGGACATTCTACAGTGTATATTTTCATTACACTTTGTATCTCCCCCACTATTACCACCTGCACCGAGCACTCCTCAGCCGCCTGAAAACCTAAAGCCATCGGGATCTGGAGAAGGGATCCTTGTATCTGATGGATCAAATGAGATCCATATTGTTAAATATCTCCTTGATACACCATAGCTTAGCTCTGATAGTGACCTCATGGAAGACTCAGAGAAGGACCCAGAATTAGAGGAGCATCAGCTTGATTATGATGATAAGAATGCAGAAATTGGTGCTTCAGATAACAGTTTTGACTCGGGCAGGAAGCCTGGGGATGAGTCTGACCTGGACGATGATACATTTAGGGATCATTAGATTTATTTATACTATATATAGACATCTTAGATAGATTACTTTTTGAGCCCACATGCATATAGTATAGCCAGTTGGATAGATGAATTTTGTATAAGTTATGACATTGCATATAGTTAGACAGGTCTTTCTGATTGTGTTGACTAGTCCCGCCTACTTCTGAGCACATTGCGGACTCAGTCTATTGGGGCCAAGTAGTATTTTAGTTTGGATATAGGTGTAAAGGTTGACCTTGGGTGGTCAGTTGGATATGATATTCTTTGAGAAACTATGCATATGTATGCGCCCATGCAATTATGGCAATGATATAATGAAGCTTGTGTTATGTTTTAATAATACTTGGGCCATGCTAGTTATATCTGTTGTGTAAGTGTATCTTATATATTGGTTGTAGTCCGTTGACTAAATTACTCAACTGAATGAATAGTCAGAATATCAGAATATGCGTAAAACAATGTAGAAAGCCACATGGAAGAAAATTCAGATCATGGTCAGGAATCAGGTGGCCAAGTTTTGTGTAATGTGTTAATAACCCTTAGTGGAATGCCCTAAATTCTGCCTGAGTTGGTTAGCAATATGGGAACTCTAACTATTAACAGACCTTGATGTCTGATCTTATGAAACGAATAGCCCCATCACCTTCTGAAATACCTCATAAAGTCAATAAATTAGCAGATAGGGCGAGCGATACAACCCTAAAGTAAATGATGGAAAGTATGACCCCGGGGGCTACAAGCATGAATTAGAGGGATAGAAAAGATTTTCACAACAATGGAAGTTCTAGAGGATAAAAAAAAATAAATAAACATTGGGATGTTTTATCTAACTGCTGAACCCGATATTTGGTGGAACACTGTTAACGATAGGCTCTTAGGGCCTGACCTCACTTGGAATAGATTTCTAGAAGAACTGAGAGCCAAATTCTACCCAATTGTGGTTCAATGACAGAAGGAAAAAGAATTTATGGAATTAAAGATGAGTGGTAGTATGACTGTGATGTAGTACGCTAGCAAATTTATAGAACTATCCATATTTGTTCAGGAGTTTGCATCATCTGAAAGACTGAAGATGAGGAGATTTGAAGAGGGATTAGTTTTTTATATTCACGACCAACTAGCTCGTCAATCAATCCTTACTTATCAAGAGTTACATGAGCGAGCAGATGAAGTGGAATGAGTGAAGGCTGAATTGAGGGCACTGAATCCGATTAGTAGAAAAGGAAGTGGGCCGAATGGAGAGCTCTGAGCGAGAGTGTAAACTAGAAGAAATCTGCTTCCGCTCTTCCCAAGAGTCGTTCTGTAGGCTTAACAGAGCCCTGTGGGAAATGTGGAGGAACTAACCACACCATTCCTGAATGTTGAGTGGGAACTAATAAATACATGTGGTGTGGTAGTTGGAACACCTCATTGTTACCTGTCGTAGAAGACTCAAGGCTAGACAAGGGCTCCCATCTCCAAGGCCCCTAGTTGTAGGGCGTATATATTGACCAACAAGGAAGTTGTCACCTCTGATGCGGTAGTTATTAGAACTCTCTTATTAATGTCAAAACCATTTTATATATTGATCGATTCAGTTGCCACTCATTCATTTACATCCATTTGATATGTCATGCAACTGAACCTTGAAATAAAGGAGATAGAAACTAATTATAAAATCAAGTTATCCAATAACTCCAGAGTTTAGTGTCCTATCTCTTGTAAACATATTCCAATTACTATTGGTGGGATAGTATTCCCGAGAGTTTTAATTCAATTTGACTCATTAGACCTTTATATCATTTTGGAAATAAGCAAGTTGTGCACTTATTAGGTCAGGATAGACTGTGAGGACCTTAAGTCTATTTCAAGGAATGAACGAGGGAGAGAAATATGTTTTATGGGCAAAGAGTGGAAATATCTTGTCCTTTAAATTCTATTACGAAAGCAAGTGAGCTCTTATGTCAAGGATAAATTAGGTATTGATGTTATGCTATTGACACTCAACCACAGGAAGAAGAAGCAGAAGATATCCCTGTAATTTGTGAATTTAGAGATGTTTACCTGAAGGGTTACTAGGAGAAATTGATTTTGAGATTGAATTAATCCTTGGTGCCCCACCTATCTCTAAAGCCCCATATCGTATGGCCCTAACAGCGCTTAGAAAACTAAAATTTTAGTTGGATAAGCTATTATGGAAGGGATTTACCAGACCAAGTTTGTCACCATGGGATTCCCTAGTTCTATTTGTAAAGAAAGTGGATGGAATCATGAGGCCATGTGTCGATTACAGAGAACTGAACAAGATTACCATCAAGAAAAAATACCCATTGCCCTGATTAGATGGTTTATTTAATCGACTGTAAGAAGCAGGAATCTTTTCTAAGATTTATTTAAGAGCAGGATACCATCAACTTAAGATTCTACTTGAAGACATTCCCAAACCGTATTTAAGACCAGGTTTAGCTATTATGAATTCACTGTGATGCCTTTTGGCATTACCAATGCCCCCGCAGTTTTTATAGATCTTATGAATAGAGTTTTCAGACCCTATTTAGACAAGTTTGTAGTGGTATTTATAGATAATATCTTGATTTACTCCAAAGACAGAGACAAACACATTGCCCGTTTCAGAATGGGGCGACAAACCTTGAGGGAGTATCAATTACGTAGCAAATACGAGAAGCGTGAGTTCTGGTTAGAAAAAGTGAAGTTTTTGGGATATGTGGTTTCAAAGGAAGGGACTAAGGTCGATTTGCAGAAGGTGAAAGCAGTTATAAAGTGCCCAAGGCTCACCAATGTTACTGAGACTAGAAACTTGTTGGGTTTAACTGGGTATTATCAAGTTTTGGGAAGAATTTTCAAAGATAACATCTTTCCTGACCAATTTGTTGAAGGAAGCTACAAAGTTAGTAAGAAGATAAATTGATAGCTTATACCTCCCTACAATCCAAGCCTTATGAGAGAAATCACCGTACCCATGACCCAGGATTAGTGGTTGTAGTTTTTGCACTGAAAATTTAAAAACATTACTTGAATGGAGTACCTTACGAGAACTATACTGATCATCAAAGCTTGAAGTACATTTTTCACTCATAAGAAGCTCAATCTAAGACAAACGCGTTGACTAGAATTACTTAAATATTACGAGTTGTAGATGTAATATCACCCAAGAAAGGCAAATAATGTGGCAGATGTCCTGACACAGAAGGCACAACATACCCTTAATACTGTAGTCATTATTCAATTGAGCCTCTTGAGAGGGCTTGAGAACTTGGATGTTCAATTGGTGTCACATGGGCAAGCATCTAAAAATATAAATGGATCTAACTCTTTTAAGTTAGAGCATGTAGTACTTCACAACCTAGGACCAACATTTGTATGAAGAAAGCATGGAATTCCCAGTGGTCAGTGTTGTGAAAATACTAACAGAGAAATTTACATGAAACATAAGGGTAAAATGATGCATACATTGATGACAAAATTATCTTTTGGGTCATAAAGATTTTCTTTAACATTTAATGAGGTGACATACATCAAAAGACTCTTAAAAACAGACTATTGTAACTAACAGAAAAGCTATGCTGATAAAAGAAGAAGATTCCTGGAATTTCAGGTAGATGATAAGGTTTTTCAGAAAGTTTCGCCAACTAAGGTATAAGGAGATTAAACTGCGAGCTAAATTGAGGCCAAGATTTTCATTAACATTCAATGAGGGTACAGTGTTTGAAGAGCACCTAGTCCAGACACTAGATCATAGGATTAAGTAGCTAAGAATCAAGCACATACCTTTAGTCAAAGTACATTGGGCAAATCATACCTCCTCAAAAGCCACTTGGGAAAACTGTGGATGAGATGTAAGGCAAGTACACACATCTATTTGAGATGAACTTGCATGTTTTATCAAAGCTCATAAGTTTCGAGGACGAAACTCTTTAAGGGGGAAGACTATAATAGCTCGACCTAAATCATGTTTGTTTATTTAATTAATCCATGTTGTTAATTGTTCACATTATTTATCTCACTTAATCATCCCGATTGTGAGAATTCATTTTAGGCCTCATTTTGCAATTCGAGTTTCATTTACTATAATAATTTTGGGTGAATCGATATTAAGTCCCGGTAAATATGAATAGGTAATAAATTATTTTTCATAATGTTATAAAAATTTAATTTTTAACTATGTAAAAGTTTGGGCCCAAATTCATTAAGTTGGACCCAATTCGTTTAGGCCCGATTTGCGCCTTGATTCATTTTTGGTTCAAATTGTGGCCCAAAAATTTTGGTGCAATTAAATTAAGTTAATTGCCATCATTATGCCTAATTGTTATTAGCAAAAAGTCACTTTTTGAGTGGATAAAATCAGCCAAACTTATCAACAAAAGTCAAGCTAGTAACGGTCAAAAGTTTATGCACTTGATTTAGCAAATTGTCATTGTGAATATCTAATTAAAATTACCATAAAGCCCTTTTTTTATGCATAAATATCATCCAAGCATTAGGATAGCATCAAAATCAGTTTCCACCAAGATAAGTATTAGCTTTCCTCTTACTCTCCTCCACACATTTCTCCCCCCATCCTCAACCACTTTTATCTCTCTCCTTCAAGCTTGTAAGTGAGGTAAAAACCTCAACCAAACTATGTTTAATTCTTGGTTTTATGTTGAATTTGATTATGGATCATATTATCTTGATATAAATAAGTGTTATTTTGATGCTTTAATTGTTGGTTAAACTTCTGGTCATGATTATGCAAGCTTAAGTTTGAAGTGATGGATTTTGATTATTTTGTATTTGATTTTGTGATCTTTGGAATTAGTAATGGATATCATGATATTTACGTTGAGTTTGGATGAGTTTAAATGCCAGAATAAGTTGATCATAAGTTAGAATTTTGGTGATCAAGCATTGGTTGATTTATTTCTATCATCAAGTATATTATTTGTATATAATTGAAATAAAAAAATGAATTTTGGATGTGTTGTTTAACTTGGGAAATCACTTGAAGCGATTTTGTATCAAGGGTTGGTTGATTGAAATTTCCCCAATTGCTTGTAAAAGTCATATTACTCATTTGTGCAAACAAGTAAGCTTATGGATGTGTTCTGAGTGATTTTAAAAAAGAGAAGAATTAAAATTTGATGTAGATAATTATGAACTAAATTTGAGTAATAGGGCTTTGTAAAGTGATGAGAAGGAATAAGGCTTTGTTAAATGATCTTAAGAAGTGATTTTAGATTGGAATTATGTGAAGAAAAGAGGGAAAACAAGAACAGTGGGGCTATGAACAGACCAAAAATAGGGGCCTCTTTGAGATTAAACTTGTACTGTCTGACCCATCAAAAAATTGTAATTTTTGGTGGTAGATAGATCCGTGACTTATGTTTCAAATGCCTTTTGAATTACTTCATTCCGAGTTGTGTAGACAAAGGTATGACCGTTTTACTAAGACTGCACAGGACAAACTCGAGCCGTGCACAGTTGTGTTTCTGCTGAATTTTAGGGGCCCTGTTGTGGTAATTAAGTTTTGTCCTATGAATGAAAGTGTCACGGGACTTCCTAAGCCTTTTATATTGGGATTTTATAGCTCAGTTGGAGGTTGGGAGTGAAAACTATGGATTTTCTAAAGTAGACCTTCAAATGGTAATATGAGGGAAGAAATAAATCATGACATTTGGAAATATTATTAGGAGTTTCTAAGTAACTATGGATATTACAAAGAAATTACAAAGTTTAGTGAGTTCAACAACTTTGATTATGTCTAGAAGCTCACATGGGTTGGAAAACCGAGTTACATGGGCATGAGAATGAAATTCAAGAAGTGAAGAAAGTAATTGCTCAAGATCGGTATCCATCGGGCCAAACTAGGGTTATATGAGTTTTTATGAACCTCACAACACCCCTCTAGGCATTAAACCTTTTATTATTCATTTCAGAAATATCAAAAACCCATATTCCATTTATATCCATTAAAGTCCTTTCGTTATCACCTCAATTATTTCATTTTGGTCTATTTTGCTTCAATTTATTTTACTTCGAGTTCAATGATCCTAATTCATTTATTTTTCAAAATCATTTTAGTATAATTTATCTTATATTGAATTGTTTGAAATGTAGATGCCCTTTTTATTAATCAATTTTTGTAAAGTTACAAATTATGGGAGTGAAAGTTGTTTATAATTATATTTCTTAAGTAGAAACGGGGCCTAGTCTATTGTTTCCCATTGTGTATAAGTATTATCAAGTGATATTGCATCTTAAAGACTTCAGGTACGTCCATTGCCTGTGTATTTAGAAATCAGCATGTATTTATCAAAATTATAATGTTTTGGTAAGTACATTAATGAATCAATTTAATCAGTGATTGGTCACATAATTAGTGATCCCATCAGTTATCAGTTATAGGGCATTACTCTTCAGTTATCTACGCGACTTTAGGTCAGGTCCTCCTATCGATTTGGCAGGTGTGCACCTATTCATAGATCATAACAATGTCAAGGGATTCACTAACAGATAATAACTACGAATGAAGCTTTACATTCATCTCATTCACTGCTTTAACTTAAAATGAATTGCAAATCGGGCGCCCAACCAATTTATGCATGGATCTTTTAACAATACAAGAATGCATGTACTAATCTTCGACTCACAGTTTGAAATGTTTTTCATATTTTGTTTTAGGCAAATGCTCGTGAATCACCCTCATGCTAGCAAACTAGTTGAAGAAAATAAGTTGAACAAGGGAATCTGGATGTATCAACAGTGACATAGTGCATGCATATTTTGAAGCTGTACTTCGAAATCTTCAGTGGATGAAGGTGTAGATTATATGGTGAATTATTTTGCTATGGCGTATAAACTTTATGTTGGTTAACAGTTGACTGTATATAGTTTGATCATACATGAATGAGTATGGTTGAAGCTATGCTTAACTATGTTATTTCTAGTACACATGTTTTAAACCTTGTCCTTTTGAACGACAGTGATGCCCCGATCATTGGGTCTATCAGTTGTAATTGAGGAAATCAGAATAGTGATTGCAAACAGTGAAACATGCTTAATTAGGGGGCGTTACAGACAATTTCACTGTTTAAGTTATCTATAAAAGAGCAGATTACTGAATAATAAGAGCAATTATGCAAGGAACTATGTTTTGATAATCCACTAAAATTTTGGAATAAAGATAAAACATATGCGAAAATTACTTTGTTTAACCTCAATATTATTATTTGAGTCAAACAAATGGTGTATGCACACCAGGATATCCAGGAATTTGATAAACAAATCAAAGAACTTCTAGATAAGGGATTAATCGAGAATAACAAGTGTCCTCACACCAGTCCCGCTTTCATGGTAAGAAATCATGCAGAAGAAAAAAGAAAAAAACCAAGAATAGTGATCGACTACAAAAAGCTTAACAATAATACTATCTTTAATAGTTATTATATTCCTAACAAAACTATCCTTTTCAATAGAATTCAAGGAGCCTCTTGATTCTTGAAAATGGACTGAAAAAATGGTTATTGGCAGATAAAAATGGATGAGGAAAGTATTCTTTTAACGCATTTAGTGCCCCACAAGGACATGATGAATGGATAGTAATACCATTTGGTCTTAAAAATGCATATCAAATATTCAGAGAAGAATGGATAATATCTTTAAGGACCTCAATCATTGCTGGTTAGTTTACATTGATGATATACTTGTCTTTTCCAAAACCATGGAATAACACAAAGATGATTTCTTAGCTATCACCTAAAGATGCATTGATCATGGTATTATACTTGGTAAAAACAAGTGCATTTATGCTAAACAAGAAATTGAGTTCTTAGACTTAAAGATAAAAGCTGGATAAATCATCTTACAAAAGTATATTCTAGAAAAAATAGAAAATTTTCCTGAAAAGATTGAAGATAGGAAGTAGCTAGAAAGGTTTCTTAGATGCCTTACCTATGCTTCAGATTTTATTAAAGATCTAGCTAAACTAAGAAAGTCGTTGCAGCAGAAACTCAAGAAAGAAGCAAGTTAGACATGGACCACTGATGATACAAAAATTGTTCAAAATTTCAAAAAGATGTGTAAAAATCTTCCTGTTCTTAATTTGCCTAATGAATGAAACGATTTAGTTCTTGAGACAGATGCCAGCAGTGAGCACTGGAGTGCAGTACTCAGAATCAAAGAAGGAGAAAAACTCTGCAAATATTGTAGTGGAAGTTTTAATAAGGCAGAATGCAACTATCCCATGATGGAAAAAGAAATCATTGCAGACATAAGGGAAATTGAAAAGTTTCTAATCTTTTTAGCCCCAAAACCGTTTCTTATTCCAATAGATTGCAAATGAATACTTGGTTTTGTGAAAAAGAATTTATCAAATATGCAAGCGCAAGGGCGACTGCTACATTGACAATTATGGCTTAACTAATTTTTCTTCTCTATTGAATATATAAAGGGATCGAAGAACTCTCTAGCAGATAGTTTAACTCAAGAACTCGCCAATGGTGATCATCAGAGCAGAATTCCTGCTAGAGAAGAAGGAAATCTATAATAAAATGCCATTACTACTAGAACGGGTACTCCTTCTAGTAAAGTCCTTATTGATAATTTGAAATTCCATACAAAAAGTAGATAATGTTTTAGTCTACAAGAAATGTTGCATCTATCCAAGATTAAAATTGCCCCCTTCCATGCTTATACTTGTGATAGGGTCTATTTACCATACTTAAGGTAAGCGTGCATAGGATATCAGTGGAGAAATATTCGCCACACTTAACAAGCGTGGCAAACAGTACATCGCCCATGCTTACATCTGCGGAAGACTACATCATCTACCACACTTATAGGTGTAGGTAGATTCCCCTTGCTTGTATTCGTGGTTAGATTACCTTCAAAGCAAAAAAATCCTTCTCATCACTCCCTCACTTATAAGTGTGGCATTATGTATTTAATAACTAACTTTCGAATGATTCATATAGATAACTAATTTTGACGGAAAATTTTTATATAAAAGAAATAAAAAAGTTATTGTTGTAAACAATACAAATAATTTATATTTAATAACGCATCGTAATCCTTTATGGATATATATATATATATATATATATATATATATATATATATATATATATATATATATATATATATGTATACACATACATACATATATACAGAAACACACATGCAGAGAGAGAGAGAGAGAGAGAGAGAGAGAGAGAGAGAGAGTACATATTTGGCCAAAATTCAAATGATGCAAAAAAATACGATAACTTTATAACTACGAACTGATTAATTGTCATCAATTAAATTGAAAAATAACTAGTATTCAACCACATAACTAAAAATATGAGATCTATGCAAACAGCTATTACTAAATTGATTTCAATATACCTATAAAGTACGCATCCACTGCCCAAAAGTTAAGTTTGTTTTCAATACACATATGAGGTTGAAGCTAAAAAGGAGAATGGGATGGTGTAGAACTCTATAGTTCCAAGTGAACACTTTACGAACCCGAACTTTATATCCGATTTTCTATGCTACCCTTCGTTTCAACTTGATACCACCAAACGCATACATTAGAGTTAAGTATAACAAACAACGCTACTAATTTTGATAAAAGATCTAATAATCTGAAGTGAGATAGAGGAAAATACAATGAGATAAATACTTTTAAGAGGATCGCAAGATGTAATATCCACATTAGCCTTCAAACTAGATACTTTTGCTCTACAAATATTATGTAACATCCCTGCCCTTAGGCTAGTCTTTTTAGTACATTCCATAATTTTGAAAAAAAAAAATTCGATAGAGTTCCGCCTAAAACTTAGCTATTTTGCTTTTACAACCTATCATAGATGCAATAAGAAATAAAATAAACTTTTAATGGTCTCAACAGCCACACACTGGAGCAAATCAACACAACAGGCCACATGCAAAAAGCAAAAGTTTACTAAGGTGTTCGTATTCAAACGATGAATTAAAAATACAAACATAATCAGTAATTAATAATAACTCTTACCTTGAACTTATTGGGAACACAAAGATCCACAAATCCAAAACACATTGGATCGCCAACTCCCTTAGGGCGAGCAATCTTTTTCTCTTTTGCAACTCAGGTAATGGTAGTTCTTGAAAGATTTGTAAATAATAAGATTGAGGTTTGTACGTCCTTCTCTCATTTTCAGGCACTCTACTATCATTTAATGCCAAAACTAAACATTAAGTAATCGTATAAAATTTTTTCGATATCAAAGTTTAATACAACGGGTAGGTCTAATAATCTAATGACATCTTTTTCACCAAAAATATTACATACAATCACTATCAGTAGCACTTATTCAACCATTCTAGCCAATTTAGCTAAATATCAATAATGTCAGCCATGAAATTTTAGCCAATTTAGCCAGCTATCAATAGGAAATTTAGCCAAACATCAATAATTTCAGCAATGAAATAGAACAACTTGGACCATTACTCCTGCTAAATTTCGAAGATCACGCCATACAATTCAGAGAGTGAGGGAAAGAGGGTGACTATTGTTATAATGTATAAGGTTTTGATGATAACAAATCCAAGTGCTGTAGTTGTTGTTGTTATTCCAAACAGGCTTTACCAACAGGGCCTTACTGCTGTTTTTCAATATATTAAAACTGCTTGACTAATGGTTTATCAAGAACAGGTACTCAAGTCAGCGATGTAAGAACAACCATGAGGAACAGGCTCTGTAAGGTGTTTGAAACATGTCCTATGAAGTGTTTGAAGCATATGATATAAGTGCAGCCGTGAGGAACAGGTTCTGTGAAGTGTTTGCAGCAGATTCGTCTTTCTACAAGATGACTAGTGGTTACAACAAGATGTCTTGATTTAATTTGGTTTTATATTTTTAGACTCTTGTTAATATGCCAATCAGAAACTCTTAACTTACCACTTACTTGAAACGGTTTTGTTTTCTTTTGGTAAATATTTCGGATCACCCTTCAGAACAATCCTGGAAACAGGGTGATCAGGGTGTTTCCAGAATAAGCTGCGAAAAACTGTTTTGCACGATTTTTATCTTTTGAATTTTGAGCAGCTTCTTCAAGGATTTGCAAGAAAGATTTTTTATGGAGTATCTTACCCCTTATCCTAAAAACGGTTATTAAAATCTAAGGGGATTTGCAAAATCTTTTTTGAATAAAAAGAATATCCAATTTTTGGCAAGTGGATAAGGTTGTTGAGAAAAACATGGGCTAGTTGCTGAGAATCACCGCCTTATGCACACGGTTTAGGAAGTGTTTCCAGCTCATGTTTCCTCATCCCTTGTGGCTAAAGAATTCTATATTCTTTAGGGATTTTAGTTTCCAAAAATTTGAGGAATTGTTTTTCCAAGCACTATATAAAGTCGCTTCTTAGAACGATAGAAGCATGGGTTTTCAAAAAGAAAAACTCAGTGTTCATTAGCTTAAAAGTTTGTAAAGAAAAACCGTGTCTAGTGAGTGAGTTATTTGAGCTTTCAAAGTTGGCATACTAGGATTTCATTGTACCCTATATTAGCTTAGTTGAGAAGCATTGTAATAGGGTGTTTTTCTTTATACTCTTCTTTCACAAAAGTGAGTTGAGTGTGTGTCCAAATCAAGGGGATTTTGGACGTGGGGTAACCTGTCTTAGGGAAGACGGTTACGTGGGTTGCAATTTGTAACAAGGTGTGTTACTATTGTAACGTGATTAGCCCGTTTAGTGAAGTGTTTAAATCCTACAGGAGGTAGGTCGTGGTTTTTAACCTCAGTTGGGCTAGAGGTGTTTTCCACGTAAAAATCCTGTGTCCATTATTTCCGCATTCAATTTTGTTGGATTTTCGCTTCTGCTTATCTCAAAAACAACCTGTGCGAACAGGGCCTAAGACTGTTTGCTAGCAACTTGCGAAAATCGGACACCACAATTCACCCCCTCTTGTGGTTGTGTACTCTCTAAATCAACAAGTGGTATCAGAGCAGGTTCTCCTTTGAAAGGCTAACACCTTGAGAGATCCTTGAAGATGAGTACCCCACAAGGCATGCTTGAAGGTCAATCCATAACTCGACCACCATACTTCAATGGCCAACACTATGGTTGGTGGAAGAATAGGATGGAAAACTACATCCAAGCTGAGGAGTATGAGTTGTGGATGCTCATCAAGAATGGACCACTCATCCCAAAGAAAATAACTGAAGATGGAAAGTCAATCCCCAAGGAGCCTAAAGAATTCAATACTGAAGATTACAAAATGATGGAGAAGAATGCCAAAGCCAAGAAACTTCTATATTTTGGCCTAGGCCCTGATGAATATACTCGCATATCTGAATGTGAGTCGGCCAAAGAAATCTGGGATGCTTTGCAAGTAGCTCACGAAGGGACCAATCAAGTAAAGCAATCCCGGATTGAATTGCTTATGAGAAAATATGAGCTGTTTGAGATGGGTGATCGTGAAAGTGTGATGGACATGTATACTCGCTTCACTCACATAACGAATGAGCTAAAATCCTTGGGAAAATCCTTCACCACCGAAGAATTGGTGAGGAAGATCCTAAGAATTTTACCTCATTCTTGGGAAGCGAAAGTAACGGCCATCCAAGAAGCTAAAGACATGAACAAGATCACCCTAGATGAGCTGATTGGCAACCTCCAAACGTATGAACTTAGGAAAAATTCTCAACAGAAAGATGAGACAAAGAGAGATCGAGGTCTTGCACTAAAGGCCTTAGAAGATGATTCTGATTCTGATGAGGAGGAGATTGCCATGATCACTCAAAAGTTCAAGAAGTTCTTCAAGAAAGTCAAAGAAAATAGCAAAAGGAAGGACTTCAGTAAGGCCAGGAACACCTCTCGGGAACAGTTCTCCGGGTGTTTCAAGTGTGGCAAACTGGACCACATTGTGAGAAACTGCCCACTGCACAAGGAAGAACAAGAACCCGAACACCCTAGAAAACAGGGGAGGAAACAAGGTGTAAGCAGCTCAGCGAAAAGGTTCTCAAAAGCTATGCTCGCGGCCTAGGGAGACTCAAGCGAGGATGAGGAAGGGTCTGAAGCTGGGGAAGCTGATGTAGCACTCATGGCAAGAAGTGACACTGATTCAGATGATGGATCAACAGATAGTCTGACTCAACTCAAGAACAAGGTACGTGGTCTAAATAAATCAACTCTTGAGGAATTAGTGTACACTATAATGGATATATGTGCTGAATTAAAAAGGATGTTCGAGATCTAGAACTTGAAAATGAAACCCTTAAATTGGAAAAACTTGAAGTTGACAAAGAAACTCTTGCCTTGCATGAAAACATCAATGTGCTTAAAGAAACTCTACTCATGAAAGAAGAGACTTGTTCCACTAAATTGACTGAGCTGGAAAAAGAATCCCTTGACTTAAAAGGTAAGGTTGAGTCCTTGCTTGTAGAAAATAAAAACGTGCTTGAGAAAATGAAACAAATGGAATCAGACCTTGCCACAAACAAGCTCTGGAACAGGTCCTCACAAGCACTTGAATGGTTAAACACCCATCATAGTCGAAATAGAAGAGGACTAGGTTTTGTGCCTAAGATGACCTACCCAGTGAATAGAAAATATGTAGGATTATCTGAGAATATTGTATGTTATCACTGTGGTAAAACGGGTCATTACCGTTATACTTGTCCCTCAAGAAAGTATTCCATTAAAAGGAACTCAGTGTACGTAAAAAAAATATGGGTTAGGAAAGATGAGATTTGTACCTCTAAAGGAATGGGACCCAAGTGGATCTGGGTTCCCAAAACTAACCCTTGATTTGTTTTGCAGGCTGAAGTGAGAGAGAACAACCCAGCAAACAACCCAGCAAACAGTGCAGGGAATAGTCTAGGGAACAAGCAGCTGTGGTATGTTGACAGTGGGTGTTCGAGGCATATGACTGGTGAAAGATCCAATTTTCTCTCACTTACAGCTTCAGAAGGTGGGAGTGTGGCATTTGGAAACGGCAAATCCGGGACAATTGTCGGCATAGGTAAGATAGGTGAGTCACTCTCCCATTCAATTGACAATGTTTATTTTGTGGATGGATTAAAACACAACTTGCTAAGTGTGTCCCAACTGTGTGACAAAGACAACCTAGTAGTGTTCTCACCAACACGTTGCTTGGTTGTGAATATGAACATAGGAGATGTTGTGTTGAGGGGGAAGCGACACAAGAATGTTTATAAAGTGTGTATCTCCACTCTTCCCCAAAATAATTTGACTTGTTTGAGTGCCCTAAATGATGATGTTATGCTTTGGCACAAAAGGCTAGGTCATGCAAGCCACTCACTTTTGAACAAACTTGTAACCAAAGACTTAGTGGTAGGCTTACCTTCCATCAAATTCAATGATGACAAGGTATGTGATGCATGTGCCAAAGGCAAACAAGTCAAAAATTCATTTAAATCTAAAAAATGTGTAAGCACTACTCGACCTCTTGAATTGATACATATGGATCTATGTGGTCCAATGAGGATCATGAGCCGAGGTGACAAGAGGTATGTGCTTGTGATAGTGGATGACTACTCTCGTTTCACTTGGACTTTGTTTTTGGCTTCTAAAGATGAAACCTTTGAAAAATTTCTTGCTTTCATTAAAAAGATTGAAAAGAGAGTAGGACATTCCTTGGTATGCTTAAGGTCTGACCATGGGACAGAATTTGAAAATTCGAGCTTTATTGATTATTGTAATGAGCATGGTGTTGATCATAATTTTTCAGCTCCAAGAACACCCCAACAGAACGGGGTGGTAGAAAGCAAAAATCGCACTCTAGAGGACATGACTAGAACAATGCTTGTTGCTAGTGGTCTTCCTAGAAACTTTTGGGCTGAAGCTTTGAATACATCATGTTACATTATAAATAGATGCATGATTAGACCTATTCTTAACAAAACTCCTCATGAACTTTTCAAGGGAAGAAAACCTAATATTATGCATTTGAGAGTTTTTGGTTGTAAATGTTTTGTGCATAATAATGGAAAGGATGCCTTAGGGAAAATTTGATCCAAGGAGTGATGAAGCAATATTCCTTGGTTACTCCTCGCATAGTAAGGCATACAAAGTGTTTAATAAGAGAACCTTGTGTGTTGAGGAAAGTGTGCATGTGCTTTTTGATGAAACTAACTCTCTAAGCGAGAATGATGCACAGGAAGAAGACTTTGAACTAGGTCTTGTTAGAAAAGACGTGCTGCTTCAAGGTGAACAAGGTAAGGATCAATCGGAGGAAGCAAGGCCTGAGGCTGTTCTTCATGAAGGTAAGCAAGGTGTGAACCAAACAAGGGGAAACAGGGTGGAACCTTAGTCGGGACAACACCAGCCGAATCCTTCAGGGATAAATCCAGGAACAAGCTCCCAAACAGGCTTGAGAACAGGTTCTGAACCTGTTTCACCGAGTATTCCAGCTAGGATGGAGAGCGAGTCTGTGAACCCACTTTCACCACGATCATGGAAATACCAAAGTTCACATCCTCTTGATCAAATTTTGTCTGATATTAATGCAGGAGTTCAAACTAGATCTAGACTCAAAAATTTCTGTGCTTTCTATGCTTTTCTCTCAAAAATTGAGCCTAAGAATATTAATGAAGCCCTTGCAGATTCAGATTGGGTCACAGCCATGCAAGAAGAACTCCATCAGTTCGAAAGGAACAAGGTATGGCACCTTATGCCACGGCCAGAGGATAGAACAATCACTGGAACCAAGTGGGTGTTCCGTAACAAGCTGGATGAGTGCGGAACAGTCACTAGAAACAAGGCCCGACTGGTGGTTCAAGGCTACAACCAAGAAGAGGGAATTGATTATGAAGAAACCTTTGCACCTGTTGCAAGGATGGAGGCTATTCGAATCTTGATAGCATTTGCAGCCCATATGGAGATCAAGTTGTATCAAATGGATGTCAAAAGTGCATTTTTAAATGGGTACCTCAAAGAAGAAGTGTATGTCAAACAACCCCCTGGTTTTGAAAGTAATGAATTTCCTAACCATGTTTTCAAACTTGACAAAGCACTTTATGGTTTAAAACAAGCCCCTAGAGCTTGGTATGAGCGGTTGTCAAGCTTTTTATTAGAAAATGGTTTTACAAGAGGCAAGGTAGACAATACCTTGTTTCTAAAATCTAAGGGGGAACATTTGTTGATTGTCCAAGTATATGTCGATGACATCATATTTGGTGCAACTCATCATGATTTGTGCAATGAATTTTCAAAAATGATGAGGAGTGAGTTTGAAATGAGCATGATGGGTGAGCTTAATTTCTTTCTAAGCTTGCAAATCAAGCAAACTTCAAACGGCACCATGATCCATCAACAAAAGTATATCAAAGAGTTACTTAAGCGTTTTAAGATGGAGTCGGCCAAGCCCATTGATACTCCCATCTCTCCCTCAACCAGGTTGGTAATGGATGATGGTAGTCCCTCAGTTGAGGAGAAATCCTATAGGGGCATGATAGGGTCACTCCTATACCTAACGGCTAGTAGACCTGACATTGTTTTCAGTGTTGGTCTATGTGCACGTTTTCAGTCTAACCCTAACCCTAAAGAAACTCATCTTAAGGCTGTAAAAAGGATTTTAAGATACTTAAAACATACATCTGATCTAGCCTTATGGTATCCTAGAGGTTGCAACTTTGATCTTGTTGGGTATGCTGATGCTGATTATGCAGGTTTCTTAGTTGATAGAAAAAGCACCTCAGGTATGGCTCACTTTCTTGGACCTTGTTTGGTATCTTGGGCAACCAAGAAACAACTCTCTGTTGCCTTGTCCACAGCAGAAGCTGAGTATGTGGCAGCTGCATCTTGCTGTGCTCAGTTATTATGGATAAGACAACAACTCAAGGACTTTTGTGTTGACATAGGATGCATTCCTATTTATTGTAACAATACAAGTGCAATTAACATTGCCAAAAATCCATGTCAACACAAAAGAACAAAACATATTGACATTCGTCATCATTTTTTAAGAGACAATGTTGAAAAAGGAGTGATCTCAATGAATTTCTGTGCCACTGAAAATCAAATTGCTGACATATTCACCAAGGCATTGAGTAGAGAACAATTTGAAAGGAATAGACTCGAACTAGGCTTAATTAGAACAACCTGACCAATCTGTTCTCTCACCCTGTTTGCAACATTTAAAAGTTACGGGTACAACATGTTAAAATTTTTTGTTTGCAATCAACTTCTGTGCTATGTTTAGCATATGTGAGGTTTGCAACCTGCTGACACTTGTTGAGGTCTAATGAGATTGCCCTTATTATCCCATGTTACCGAGCAAGTAACCTCAAGAACAAGCACCAGGAACAGGTACGCCTCTTGTTTGTCAAATATGTGCAACAAATTGAAAATTGCTAATCTCTTCCCGAGGCGTGCGCGGCCTAAATAAATGCAAAAGCCCGTTGCAAAACGGGCAAAATCTTTTAAAGATTTCGCATGTCTCTCTCTTTAAAGCTCTCTTGCTCAATCTCTCACCTCCACCGAAACTCTCTTGCTCTGAAACTCTATTCAAGAAACCCTAATCTCTCTCCTTCCTCTGAAAAATGGCGTCTCCCATTAGCTCCGAGAGCTCCTCGACCTCGACTCAGGGCAACCAGACACAGAGCACAGCCTTGCAAACAGCCACAGCCCTGTTTGCGCCTACACAATTTCTGACGGCCCTCATGGAAGGTAAAATTACTGAACCTTCTCGACCCATTGTCTATAAACCTTTTGGGTTTTTGAAAAGCATCGACCTTAGAATAGTGAATCTGAAATTGGAAGACATCCCTTACAAATTTGGATGGGAATTGATTTTGTTTGGAGAAACGGGGGCATGTAAACCCCAAGAACCTGTTGGGGCATCTGAAAGAGAAATTGGGCCTTTAGATGAAATCTTTCTATTCGATCATGGACTAGATGACATCAGTTCACTTGGGCTGTTCCCAGAGCAAGAAACAGGGGCCGAAACAGGGCCTGAAGTTTTTAGGGATGACCTAGGGGAGGATTTGTCAAAAGAAGAAGGGGGTAGTAGTGATCAAATGGAGGAGTCTCCTGTGAAGCCTGAACAAGCCACACCGGTACCACCAATCGGTGAGAAACGTAAATGATACAAAATTGTGGCTCGGCATACTAGAATGCCAAGAACACGACCACCATCAAGGCCTAAAAGCGGCCAGACTGAAGAATCCTCAAAAAGTGAAACCCCTGTCAAACCAAAACCACAAATCTCCTCTTCGGCCAAACCCACAACCAGGCCAACTCGAAAATCAGCCCGAATTGCTTTCCACTCCACACCTCGTCCTGTCAAACAGTCATCCCCTGTTGTTGAGGAAATTGATTCCTCCTCTGAGCCTTCATCAGATAGTGACCCTGAGAACACCACCTTCAAACAGGGCACTCCCGTGTTCTCAGAGTCCTCAGAGGATAAGCCTTTGCCTGCACCAAAATCAACCTCCACTTTACCCTCCAAACCATCACCCCTCAAAACTCCCAAGAGAAAAGCCTCTCTCAAACACGCCTCCACCCAAGACCCTCCTACTGAGCCTCAACCTAAAAGAGCCAAGAAGTCTACCCCGTCCGCAATCTTAGCCAAACTGACCCAACTGCTTCAGAGACGGGTAGTCAGGGGCAAAATTATCAAGGTAAAATATTTTGAGGAACAGGGTCTGGGGGTGTTTCTGCACAAGCTGCGTGCACAGGGGTGGTATGAGCTGTTTACAAACACCCAGCTGGGGTGTTCTGTACATGAGTTGGCAGAGTTCTATGCCAACTGCACTGTCACCGAAGGAGTGGTGATAAGTATTGTTAATAGGTAACAGCTTCGCTTTGATGCGAAGATATTAGGGGAAATTCTGGGGATTCCCTCCTCGAGCTTTGATATATATATGAGAGAAGATAAGACTATTCTAGGGACAGTCAGGCTGCTGGAGCTCGCCCAAAAATTTAGCCAGCAATCAAGCCTCCAAACACCCAAGTCTGTGAAGAAAGGGGACATGACATCGCTCCATCAATTGATATTCTGGTTTATCATCAAGAATGTCATCCCCAGGGGCCAGGGTCGCAATCTTGCTGATGCCATGGATCAATGTTTGATGGATATGATGGACAAGGAAGAGCAAATCAACCTTCCTGCCATCATGATTGGCCACATAGCAAGAATTGCAAACACCTCGAGGGAACATGACCTGGGATACGGCTTCCTCCTGACTGGTGTGTTTGAGCACTTTGGGGTGACTCTGCAGAAAAAGGTGGGTGCTCAGTTCATTGATGAGATTGGGAGTAACACCCTTATGGGGTGTGGATACACTTTGGTTGAAGGGTCTGCCTCAGAACAGGGGACCAGAACACCCCGTCCTCCTATTCCTGGCAGTTCTTCAGTCAAGCTTGAGGCTGCTTTGGAAGAAAACTCTCGACTCAGTGCTGAGCTTACTGCTGTAAAGGCTGCCCTGGATGAGGAAAAGGCTCTCAATGCAAAACTCCATGAAGATATCCTCGCCCTTCTCTCTTCCCTCTCAACAAAAGTTTTCCCCTCCTGCTCTTTGATCACCCCCCATCTGTTGTTCTCATAGCCTGTTCTCACTTCTCTTGGTTATCCTCTCTTGCTAGTTTGTACTTTCTGTTGCACTCATTTGGTGAATGACAGGTTATCTTGTTTTTTGATTGGCTTTGCCTTGCTTGCTTTCTGTTGTGAATTGCTTGTGTGTGACTAGGATGGCCAATCTCATTACCGTACCAACACACTTGAGTGTATCGTCTGTTGACTTTCCTCCATTATCCAAGTGGTGGTGATAGCAAACACCCTATGTTTGACGGTTCGCCCCTACTTTTTAATGATGCCAAAAGGGGGAAGATAGGATGACCAATATATTGTTTTAGTTTTGCCATGGACGAGTTAAATTTCTTACACTTTTTCGATACTGACTGCTTCATGTGAATTGTCGGTCCTATAAATAATTGGCACTACTCACTTTAATTGTCCTTGAAAGTCAATATGGTCACTTGGTTTGTCATCATCAAAAAGGGGGAATTTGTTAGAATGTATAAGATTTTGATGATAACAAATCCAAGTGTTGTAGTAGTTGTTGTTGTTCCAAACAGGCTTTACCAACAGGGCCTTACTGCTGTTTTTCAATATATTAAAACTGCTTGACTAATGGTTTATCAAGAACAGGTACTCAAGTCAGCGATGTAAGAACAACCATGAGGAACAGGCTCTGTAAGGTGTTTGAAACATGTCCTGTGAAGTGTTTGAAGCATAGGATATAAGTGCAGCCGTGAGGAACAGGTTCTGTGAAGTGTTTGCAGCAGATTCGTCTCTCTACAAGATGACTAGTGGTTACAACAAGATGTCTTGATTTAATTTGGTTTTATATTTTTAGACTCTTGTTAATATGCCAATCAGAAACTCTTAACTTACCACTTACTTGAAACGGTTTTGTTTTCTTTTGGTAAATATTTCAGATCACCCTTCAGAACAATCCTGGAAACAGGGTGATCAGGGTGTTTCCAGAATAAGCTGCGAAAAACTGTTTTGCACGATTTTTATCTTTTGAATTTTGAGCAGCTTCTTCAAAGATTTGCAAGAAAGATTTTTTATGGAGTATCTTACCCCTTATCCTAAAAACGGTTATTAAAATCTAAGGGGATTTGCAAAATCTTTTTTGAATAAAAAGAATATCCAATTTTTGGCAAGTGGATAAGGTTGTTGAGAAAAACATGGGCTAGTTGCTGAGAATCACTGCCTTATGCACACGGTTTAGGAAGTGTTTCCAGCTCATGTTTCCTCATCCCTTGTGGCTAAAGAATTCTATATTCTTTAGGGATTTTAGTTTCCAAAAATTTGAGGAATTGTTTTTCCAAGCACTATATAAAGTCGCTTCTTAGAACGTTAGAATCGGTTTTCAAAAAGAAAAATTCAGTGTTCATGAGCTTAAAAGTTTGAAAAGAAAACCGTGTCTAGTGAGTGAGTTATTTGAGCTTTCAAAGTTGGCATACTAGGATTTTATTGTACCCTATATTAGCTTAGTTGAGAAGTATTGTAATAGGGTGTTTTTCTTTATACTCTTCTTTCACAAAAGTGAGTTGAGTGTGTGTCCAAATCAAGGGGATTTTGGACGCGGGGTAACCTGTCTCAGGGAAGAAGGTTACGTGGGTTGCAATTTGTAACAAGATGTGTTACTATTGTAACGTGATTAGTCCGTTTAGTAAAGTGTTTAAATCCTACAGGAGGTTGGTCATGGTTTTTAACCTCAGTTGGGCTAGAGGTGTTTTCCACGTAAAAATCCTGTGTCCATTATTTCTGCATTCAATTTTGTTGGATTTTCGCTTCTGCTTATCTCAGAAACAACCTGTGCGAACAGGGCCTAAGACTGTTTGCCAGCAACTTGCGAAAATCGGACACCACAATTCACCCCCCCTCTTGTGGTTGTGTACTCTCTAAATCAACAACTATGCATAACTTTAGAAGTTAAACCTGATGGAATCTTTGTCGCCAGCAGCCAGAATACGCTGGAATCCAATGGGAAACGCCTGAATAAGAGGAGATGAGAAGCAGAGGAGCACGCAAGGATGAAAAGATGAAAGGGTAAAACCACTGCCAAGGAGCGCACGAGGATGGTAGTACACGCCAATTAAATTCTTCCCCAAAGGATGGTTTATGCCTGTGTTTCCCCTGACAAACGAGTCTACGTGACACAAAATGACATTAGCAATGTTGTTCGTAGTGATTCAAAGATGTAAGTAACTATAAAAGTTGCTCCAAATAACACACAAAAGAAACAAGAAACAATTAGCAAACCTACGCCATAAAAGTAGATGGAATTTGCATGAAATTTACTCCACAGAGGAAAGCAGCCACTGCAAACTCACACATGTCACCGATCACTCCACTACCCGAGGTAACCAAAGTGGTGAGTCTATCCAATCGCAACTCAATAGCTTTATTAAAGACTTTCATCAAAGTCTCCTACCATATACAAACGCCCATATAATCAAAAGCCAATAAGCAATGCTTATAGCAAAGAATGAATTTTTCAGAATCAAAGGCACTAGCCATGTTCTTGTGCTGCTCTCCATCCGACAAAATCACTATTTGTACTTTCACTCTTGGGTTATCCCTTGTTAAGGCATCAACAACTTTAGCCAAATACAGGGGAGCAACAGTTGTATTTGAAATTGCAAGAATGCTTTTTCCATGCACATGCCTGATTACTAATAACCCATTAACCAACTCAAGTTATGTCAGTTATTAAACCAATTCATCAATCTCACAACTCAAAGATTTTCTATTTTCATTTTTTTGTTGTTTGTGGTGGGGCGATATCTTTCTAGCTTGTTGATCAGAACATAATCAAGAAGCACAATGGACAAAATTGCTTTTACTAACACCCATCAATCATGCACAGCAAGCAACAATTCAACAATGCATTCAACAATGCCTAAGTGCTAGAACCTATGGAGAATGATCTAACTTTTCATTTACATCAAAATCAACTGGACCAAAAAGCTTATAAAAACCAATAATCCATTAGCCAACTCAAACAATATCAATCACTAATAAACCCATCAATGCATCTCACAACCCAAAGAAAGGTTTTTTTTAGGGAGGTCCTATCTAGCCCCTAAATCAGAACGTCATTCAACAAGAACAATGAGCAAAATCCCATTTAGTAACACCCATCAATTATGCATGACAAGCAACAATTCAATAATATCCAAAATGCTAGAACCCTAGGAATAATAATATGAGTTTTCAATTACGTCAATAATCAATAAGAAAAAATAAAATAAAAAACAGCTTATAAGTCGAGCTCAGGACAAAGAGACAGACAGCAAATGAATTTACCTCTAAAGCAGATCAGGTTGATCAATAAGCCCAGAGCCAATGTAAATTGGATAGCTCCAATTACCCAAATCAACTTCAACAATGGTGGAAAGAATCCTAGAAGAACTCTCTGTCTTAATATTACTACTAGTAGTAGTAGGTGACTCTGCCTGAGTCGAACTCATTCGAATCGCCATTCTGACCCGGCCCACATTCAACTCGATTCGACCTGAGCCCCAATGAGAGGAAAAAGAACCCAATTTGATAGAATTGGAAGGAAGAATAGTTGACTTGGAAACTGATCCTTTGGATGAAGAGGAACTGTTAAGAGAGAACCTTTGCCGTCGAGTAGCCGCACCACAACCAAGACCAACGCCGAGCAGTAGCACCGCAACCAGAACCAACGCCGAGCAGCAGCATCACCGCTAGGGTTTTGTGAAAAGATGAAGCTAAGGGGCGTACGAGGATGATGAATCGTGATATGCAGTGTCTGGGTAGGTAACTAAACTCTTATTCTTTTTCTCTCCTTTTTTTTTTAATTCAATGGTCATTTGGCCATTTAATTTAAAATAAATTTTGATAAATTAAAGAAATAGCTACCACACTTAATATCCGTGGTCATACCTTAATTAGTTACTGCCATTCTTATAAGAGTGGTTATATTTTTCATCACTTATTATCGTAGGGATAATTCCAAGCGCTCATTTTTGCTTATTTTTTCGCTACACTTAGTCATATGTGGTTAAATAAGAGTAGAAGTATGACCTTTTTTTTGTAGTGTCTGCTTTCTTCAGCCTCCCTAATAGCCCAAAGATTTTTCCTTTTAGAGTTATAAGTTTAATTACCTTAAATGTTCTTATGATATTCAAGAAAGAATAAGTTCTTATGTTCAAGAAAAATGGTTTAATGAGTGGTATGTAACATTCATTGACTATTATCATCATTATTCCTATGATATTTGGTAGTCTTAGAGTACAATGATCTAATTTCCCGATAAGCCTGGAGTTGGTGGTGTTAGTTTCCCAGCAAATTCGATCTCTCCAAATGACCGTGTCATCAAAGCTTGGAAATAAGGAATGATACTTTACTTTATGAAAAATCCCAAATCCAAAGTACCCATTTTTCTCAAAATTAACCAGGTTCCAGCAATGCATGTTCAGAAGGATCAATTGGATTCTAACATCCCCTAATGGTCAAACAAAAATTCCAAATACTCGATACCTATATGTGGAGGTAATTGTGCACTAATCGAGTGTGAAAATGGAAGAGTCAAACCAGCCCATTATCTTATTCAGATTGTTGCTTACGATGATCCCTAGGGGTGTACTAAAAAATCCGAAACCGAAAATCAAACCGAAAAATCAAACCGAAAAACCGGTTAACAGAATAAATTTTTCAAAAAAGTCGGTTCGGTTAACTGAGCCAAATTTTTTCGGCTTTCTGTTCGGTTACGGTTCAGATTATTTGAAAATTCGGTTAACCAAACCGAAAATAATTTAATTTTTTTAAAAACTTATGCATAAAAATAAAAATTCCAGTAAGAAAATGCACTTTTTTATTATTTGTAAATTGTAACCGAAGTTTAATTTTTATAAAAAGAATTTAAACATAAAAGAATGACAAATTTTTAGGTAAGAAAGTATAAGTTTTTAATTATTTGTAACCGGTTAACCGGTAACCGAACCGAAAAATCGTTTAACCGAATCGAAAAACCAGTTAACCGAAATTTTCAGTTTGGTTAAGGTTCGGGTTTTGGACGAACCAAAATTTTCGATTAACCGAAATTTTCGGTTAGGTTACGGTTCGAAATTTTTTTGAACCGAAAAACCAGTTAACCGATTTTCAGTTAACTGAAACTTCGGTTAATCGGTTTTGTACACCCCTAAATTGATCCCTTTGATCAAGGACAAGAATTGATTCAGATCGATGAGAAATAGTTACTAATCATACTTCAGCAAGAGCCATCAGTTTTTACAATATTTATCATCAAAATTAAGCATTAATTGAACAAGGAAAAACATTGATGCATTGTGGAAACACTATTTTCACCTATGACAATAAGTTTAAAGAATATATGAAGGTGGAAGGAGCAGTTTCAAAAGGTATATTTGATTATCTCTTTGATGTTGGAGTTGGAAAATTCTTATCAGAAAAAGGAAAGAAATATCTTCTGGAATTATTTGAGAAATGGGACCCAGAGCATCTTCAATTAGATGAAGATTTTCATCATTATCTGAATAATGATGGTCTAGAAGATATAATTAGAGATGAGGCATGTAGAATTTTAACAATGATGACTAGTCTTGTCATCATTAAAATCTCTGAAAAGTGGTTGTTCTATTATTGTACTATTGTGACAAGTATCAGGTCTGTAAAATAAGACAGTTTACTGTAGCCATGTAAATGTACTGTAATCATGTGTAAAAGCAGCATGTACTATAGCCGTTATGGCATTTTATGTACCTTCATCCCCTCTATAAAAGGAGAGGTCGAGTGCTCAGAAAGGATACGATCATTTGAGCATTCCTGAGCACAAAAGAAGTCGAGATTCTCTATTTCTCTATGAGCAAGCATCTCTAATTATCTTATCTTAATTCCCTCTTCAAAGCTTGTTATTGTAATATTTCCACTTTCAAGCTTTCAATAAAAGAAGTTTTCCAATAGGGAACGTTATTCAATTGTCCCTTTTGTCTTAAATAGTATAATTTCTTGATTAAAGTCTCACTATCCTTTAAAATACTTCAAACTTGATTAGTGACTACGGTCTGAGGTAGGAAACGAAACAGATCTGTACTGTGCCTGATCGAAGGAAGGTGGGGTTGAGATTAGCAATCTCGGTAAACCGAAAGCTAGAAGACACCGAAGTCTAACGTCGACTAAGTTTAGGTAACGGTTGAAACTGTCTAATTAAATTTTAATTATTTTGTTAAGCATGGTGGGCCTATAGCCACAGGAAATATAAACTTAGGATATAACTAGTAGATTATGATAACTAGTACCGGTGAATTATAAAAAGTTCAATCTGGTAAAACAAGTGTATTTCTTAAAAAAATCCCTAAAAACAGCTTATTTACATATTTTTTTTTATTCCAGAGAGTTTTCTGTAAATTCTAAAAGTTCAAGGGCTAAAATGATAGGAAAAAGGGCCTAAAAGTCCTTTGTTCAAACACTTAGGGACCTTTAGTGTCATTTTCAAAAGTCAGAGCCTAAAATGTTTTTATCCTATAACTTAGGGTACCTCAGATTCATTTTCAGTTATTTTTATTCTTGTGCCAAATGAATTTTTCAAAACTATAGGGCCACCACAAAAATATTCCTGTTTTATAGTCTCATTTAAAAGAGTTGCCAATATATTTTCAAAGAAAAATATTCAAAATCTTTTGCTTTAAAGCAAATTTTCCTTAACTTGGATCAATTTCAATTAGAAAGGGTAAACCTAAGGTACTTTAATCTAATTAAAAGGAAAACTTTAGAAAGCATTTTCGACATCCCAAGTTGAGACTCTACTTTATGGAGGTAGCTAGTTATAGTTTGGCCATAACATTGAAATAGATAGGATCAGTTGAGAGAGTTTCAAAGAGAAAAAAATGATAGTACAACCCCTAAAGGTGAGATTGGTCGTGAAGAATATGGTGATATCTCAACATCATTCATTAGTGCTGGTAATCATTGGTGAAAGCTTAACAAGGAAAGGATTGAATAGGAAGAAGGTAAACAATTTACTTCAAGATCTACTGAGGTATAGTTAAATATTTAAGCAACTTAGAAAATTTGGATTAATATTTTCGAAACTACTCAAGTTTGGGTAATAAACTTTTAGGGTAGAACAGTTTGGCTTAATTATCATTTGGATGATAAATACTTTTATTTTTTACTAAATTTTTCTGAAAATATGGGTTGGCCTCAAAATGGGGTACAATCTTTAATTTTCCTTTTTCTAGGGTTTTTAAAGAAAGAAGATCTATTTTGTGGTTTTCATCTCTTATAACGACACTACTGGTACTAATTATCACAATCTACTACTTATATCTTAAATATTATGTTTTATATGATAATATGCCCACTATGCTTAGCAAAATAGTAAAATTTAATTAGAGAATTTTAACTATTATCTGAACTTAGTCGGCATTAAACCTTGACATTCCTCTAACTTCCTTAGATAAGGTACAGCACATTCCTTAGATATATAGTACAACACAGATGCATTTCATTTCCTGTCTCAAACCGTAGCCACTAATCAAAATTTTATTTTTTTAAAGATAGTGAAACTTTAATCAAGAAATTATAGTATTTAAGATATATGATTTGGTTGAATAATATTCCCCATTAAAAAACTTCTTTTATTGAAAGCTTGAAATTAGAAATATTACAATGGAAAGATTTAGAGAGGGACTTAAATAGCTAAGGTCATCATATGTGCTTGCTCAAAGATAAATTGGAAAGCCTAACTTCTCTGTTGCTTAAGTATGCTCAAATGATCGTATCCCTTCACAACATTCAACTTCTCCTTTTAAAGAGAAGATGGAATACATAGCATTGTTTTAATGGCTACCGTATACGTACTGGTACATGATACTCTCACATGGTTGCAGTAGACTGTATTATTACTCTAACTTGACATTCCGGCAAGATAATAAATGATGGTGCAATAACTTTTTCAAAGTGTTGAATGTTGACTAAACTAGTAGTCGATATTGAGATTCTGCATGCATTCTTCTCCAAATTATGTCTTCAAGCCCATCATTATCCAAACAATCATCAAAATCTTCATATAGTTCAAAATGCTCTGGATCCCATTTTTTCAAATAAATCATGTAAATATCCTTTCCTTTTTTCTGATTAAAATTTTCCAGCTCCGACATTAAAGAGATAATCAAAAAATATCTTTTGAAGTAGATTCTTCAAACTTCATATGCTTGCTGAATTCATTATGATAAATGAAAGTAGTATTTTCGAAAAGTACTAGTATCTTCCCTCGTTCAATCATGCCTACATTTGATGATAAATGTTTGACTTGGTGCAGGATGAGTAGATTATGATTAAAGCATTAAATGCAATTAATAAGCTTAATTAATTATTAATTAACTTAATTATTGTAATTATTTTTTGCTAACGTGCTCTGGTACCAAATAAAAGAGGGTTCTAAGTAATACTTATGACAATAATATCACATGGACAAAATTAAAATTCTTCAAAAGTAAGTTTTTAAGAATTATGGTAAAATATGCAAATAAAAAAAAGTTAGAGTACTTGAAGTGATTTAAAAAGTTACAATTGGTCACTTTTGACTCCAAAGAATATTTACCCAAAGTTGGATGGACCTAAAATTATTTATCCAAACAACTAATCGGGTTAGAAAAATACTTACCTAAGCCTACATGGTCCGAATAGAATCTTTCTAGAAGAAGACGTATACTTTAGCCTCATGGTCAAGAACGTACATTAGAGACATGAGGTGGGTAAATTGGGGTGGGTAAAAGGATAAAGTGGGTTGAAGTAGGTTGAAATGGATTAAAACAGGTTGAATTTTTTTACGTGATAAATTAAACTTGGTTAAAATAGTAAAAGTGGGTTGAAGTAGGTTGAAGTGAATTGGAATAGGTTGAAGTTGGTATTTTGGAATTTACCAACGGAAAAAACAGGGTCGTAGTCCCAGGACTATCATAAGTTTGTGCCTATGTATGCTGCTAGTAGTCCAGCTATTGGCCCACATTAACCATGTTGTTCTTTAGCTTTAGGTTGGGCTTTGTTTTTCGTATTAGGCTATTAGCTGCTGATGGGGACCATCTCATTGAACCTCCTAACCTCTCTTTCCTAATCCCACAAGAGTCTAGCAATGCCAAGGAAGTCAAGGGAGTGCATACATTCGTTAGAAACATCATGAACCAACCCAACAGCCTGCTACCCAGTTCAATCGAAAATTGGCCCGGTTTTGTTCATCTTTTGGGACCAGCTACTGAAGGGATGATTGGCTGCCTTGACCACCCCCTTTAAGTTTAAGATGCTAGCTTTCAAATAAATCAAGTTTCAAGGCATTTGGAGGTCATTTGCTAGGTCAAACAGCAAGATCTTTCAGAACAGTGCAGCCTGGGCATGAAACCAGCAAAGGGCAGAAACAAGGGGCATTCGGTTGACCTATTGAAGTTCAACTTTTTCGAAACTTTAGGGCATGAAAGATAAGATAAACATTTATTAAATCATCAGCCTTGAAGAACCAGAAAGCACCCCCTTGTGCTTCTATTATCCAGTCAAAAGGACAACAAAAATCCCCCTTTGACCAGTTAATAGCTAGCTGGTACATGGTGATGTTTTCCTTGGGTTTTTGTTGTCCTTAGCTGCAAATTGACTTGTATTAGTGTATTTTTGCTGCCTAGAAAATGTGACACCTCATTTGAAAGCATCATTAGTCCTAATGAAGTGGCCTAAGTAGGATTAGACTTGCTTGTACTAAGGGGGTGGGCTGAATTGATGTTCTAGTGTACTATTTGTCTCTTGGCTGCATTTTGGGGCCTAGGACAGCTATGGGAAGGTCCTTTAAAGCTAGCCAAAGAGTCTTTTGTAAACAACTTTGAACGAATGCAAAAGCTTGAGTTGGAAAACTCTCTCTACTCTCTCTCAAATCCTAGTGTTGTATCTTGAGTGTGGCAACCTCAAAGGGGTCTCTAGGTCTTCTTCATTCAACTAAGAAGGTGATTAAGTTCTGCAACTTAGTTGAAGTAAGAAGATTGCCCAAGTGTGTGAACCAAGGTGGGTCTTCAAATCACCCTTGCTAATCCACTTGCAATTTATCCTTGTTCTTGTTCTCTTTACTCCCATCTCTCTCTGTTCTACCTAGATGCATTCTTGAATCCCTTTTGCAATCTTTGCATTAGTGAGGCTAGAATACATCAACTGCTATTTTTCTTTCGTTTTTCTCTTTTTAAATTTTTGGACATGCTTGTGTGTCTTTCGATATTTACGACTTACACTGCATATTTATTTATTATTTTTTGTTGTTCTTTTTCAATATATTATCCCCCCTTTCTTGGTCTTAATTGACTTCTATCTTATAATCTTGATTCAGCCGCATTCAGGTGACAATGAATGGGCACTATCAGGGTAAATAGGTAAAGTTTTAATGTTATCTATGTCTAAGAATTTTTTTTATTAATTTATGAAAGTACTTTTCACTTTCTACAAAGAAAAGAGTTGTATCATCTTAATTTGCAATGCAAAATCATATGAGGAATTTCACCTGCATGGGCAAAAATATGATAGATCCCATTTCGTGACTCCTAGTAAGCTAAAGGACCTTTTTATGCTATAATTTTCTTATAAAACCGTAGATGTCGTCCTTTTTCAATGTAGTTTATCCTTATGTAACAAAAAATCACATGACTATCAATTTGTGTGGTTATTCAAATCCAGGGTGGATTCCTTTATTAAGCTGTGGTATTGAAAGGCTTTAGCTATACACATATATATAAGATGGTGAATCGTCATGACTATATTGATAAGAGCTGATACTCAGTGGCGACTATTTTTTGTCTAGTTCTATTAAAAGAAATTATTAATTATTAAAAAATACAGAATTGATAGAATATATTTTTTATGGAGCTTTTATTTATTTATGCGGTTCATATTAGTGGCTCTGAGTACTCTAGAGCGTTTGAAACATTCAGTTTGTGTTCACCAGAAGGTGTTTAATCTTAAAAATTTAGGTTTACTTAGAGTATAGTAGCTTGTATCCCCTGGTAAGCTTAACCTATTTAGCTGGTTTAAGTTTTATAAGTGAAACTTAAAAAAAACAAAAACAAAAAACTATTTTGGCTCACCAAATGTGGTAACAGTAAAGGGTAATTCTCATAATTTACATTATCCATAGATTCAAATAACAAGGTTTTAAAAGTATCATTCACCTAGAAAGAAAATATTACAATGAATTAAAATATAACAAGTAAAACATAATCCTACACACATCCTCTAATTGAACTTTTGCGTTTTTGTATCCTTATAGCTTATTTGATCTTGCCATATTTACTCACTAAAAATTCGTGAGTCAAAGAAATCAAAATCGATAGTCCTTTTGTTCTACCACATAATAAGATGAACATCATTGATTTACATGAGCATTTTCTGTTTTCAGCTTGTGGAGCTCTTCTTGGGTACGAATTAGCCTACAAGTATTTTTTAAAAAATAAAAAATCAAGGTTTAAACAATTGCTATTGAAAATAGAGTACATTACCATAGTGCAAAAATATTCAAAATTATTATTGCATCTACCTCCATTGTAGTGTTGCTATCTCTTGTAGGAATTCCTTCTCTCGATCATGAGCTGCCTCAAGCTATAACAAAAAAATTGACACATTACAATCGTTATTACCGAACATAAGAGTTACAAGACCGATTAAAGTTTGAAAGTTAAAACAATAGTTCTTGATAAAGGTTAGTTATGTGAAGTTGATGCATATTTTGATGTCTTATTTGACATATGTTCTAAAAGTTGAAACTTTTGTCTGTAAATCAGACCTTTGAATGTAAGGAGAAAAACAATTCAAACTAAAACGCGTAAAAGTGTCCTAGGCGAAAGGTTTGTGGGCACTGACCAAGGATTTCTCAGCAGCTGCAATATTTGTAAGGGTGCAACCTTTGTCGCCTATATGATTGGCTAAAATTTTATTAAAAAGAGAAAAATATTAAGCATAATTCAATAAAACTAATATTGCACATTCAAAAACTGCATATTATGGATTTTACCATTAAACTCCCCAAAAGAAATCTGTTTCATCATACTTAGAATGATTTCCTACGAGAAATAAGATGAAAAACCAAAAAAAATTACAATTAGGACACTAGGGAAAGAAGGGGGGGTGTGAAAGGATTCTTTGCATATATGTTAATTTGACATACCCGTTGAGTAATATTTGTGTGTAGAAAGGATTGTAGCATCGAAAACAATGCATGAGTTGGGTGATTTGTTGATTGCATTATTTCCGAAGGTGAGGGAAGAGGAGCTGGCAAAGTAGATGCTGGAGACTGTTGAGGAATGATCTAGACAGTCCATGATAAGATTCACAGTTAACAACAGGCAAAATAAAAATTATCATTATGTATAACCATAAAGGCTATCAAGTACTTCATTCAGGCAAAACTATGTGAATAAAAAGAAGTCAACAATTATTCTAGAGTACTAGAAAAGCTTTTTTTTGGGGGTGGTACATGTCAACTATATGAAAGCACATGTAAAATTTAGAAAATTGGATTCTAAAAATCTGAACTTTCGAAAATTAGGTCACTATAATTTAAATTTACAAAAATTTCTCTATTGTCTCGAACTTTGAGAGCACATGTCAACTATAATTCAAATAAAAACGATCATGTATATTTTCATATTAACATTTGTTGGTCCAAATGGTTTATGAGGTCTTGGATTGAACCTAACTTGTGAAAAGAGAAGCTTTACACCCTTGAAGATTGACAATTAGCTCAATAAATAAAAAAATTTATTTATTATGAAGCTAACTCCCAGTAAATCTTGTTAAATGTCTTGTTCTATCCTAAATTTATATGTAGCATCATCTAAAAAATCAACAAATTGTCAAGAATTACAATTAATTACCAATTATGAAGTTTTAGCATTTATTGGCTATGCTAATTAATAAAAATAATACCTTAATTGAATCAAGCTTGATTCGCGAGGGCATAGTAAATGCGTGTAATTTTATAATTTTGAAAATTTATAGATAAAAATTTGATTTTACATAATTTATAAATTAAAATACCCTTCTACTATTCAATCATAGCATGTTTTCCCCCCCCCCCCAATTTAATATATGATAACATCATTTTTAAGCTAAAATAAGACACACAAAAAATGTACTGTCGTAAGATATTTATCATTTTACGTTGTAAAATAATTGTTCTAATCTTTACTCCACTTTCTTAACTAAAATTGTATATAATTCACTCATTTTTTGAGTAGATATAAAGCAAATATGAAAAAGAATGCTTTAAAATTTCTTGTTGCTAAAATATGTGGATGTTTAGTTTACCAACCTGCATGCTATGACTTTTTTGGAGTTTTGCCTGACAGAAAAGAAGGATGTCAATTTTGATTTACATTTATACAAGAGGGGTAACAACATTTAGAATTGTATTATCAATTACCTTTTCTAGCTCCACATTTTCGGAGGTCACTTTAAATCGTCCTCTCTGTTGGATAACTTGGATCTTTGCTTTTTCATCTATCTCTTCACCATTTGCTGCCACATTTTCGGTTCAGTTGAAATATATTTATAAAAGTAATAGCAACTATGTTATTCATTTTTTTTTTCCCTTTTCAAGTATAATAATATATATTTGAAAGGAGACTTAATTGAAGTGATGCAATTTTAGACCTCAAATCCTAACAAGATCGTGCGTATATGTGTGTATATATATACATACTAACATCGTGTTGGAATAAAAACATAACAACATGCCTGGTGATGACTTTGAAGTCCGAGGAGTTGGAGCTGGTTCTGATATAGTCTCGTCGGTCGATTGAGAACTTGTTACTACATCATTGCTGTTACTACTCTCGTGAAATCTTGGTGATCTAACTACTAGGCTGAATATTTCAAAATAAATACAAATTAGAGAAGTATTATTTGCACAATCCAACCAAAGTAAATTTAAATTAGACCAAGATCTTAGCATTCTGCTAAGCAGAGGTTGTTAGTGTATGTGTCTTTCTCAGAGGGAGGGGATAGAGGAAGGCTAAATTAAATATATACAACCTTTCTTTGAAATGACAAATAGATTGTTTTTGCTGCAAGTTGTATATTTACCCATATCACATTAAGTAGAGTTTGTTACCCCTGATTGAAAGTAGTTTGACGATATTTGGTTCTCTATCTATTAGGAGATTAAACCAAACAGTAGAAAACGAAACCACTGTGCAACTATTACATACTCTAAGAACTGTCATATCGATCATATTCTCACAAATTATTTACATTTTTTCTTATTAATTTGCATTCCTATTTTAAGAGTGATACAACCTACTTAGTTAAAATCCACACACATATTTGTCTAGAGAATGACAAATTTAATAAGTCATTTCAATTTGGTAAATTTCCTAGCCGTGTTATTTTAAGAGGACAAAATATGTGACTGATGGTATTATTTTAAGAAGACAAGATATGTGACTGATGGCGAGATCATTAACACCGAAATAATTATATGAAAGGAGTGTCCAATGCCGTAAAAATATGCAAATGGAAGGAAATTTTTTGGTAATAGCACAAACCTCTCTCCTTTGATCGTTGGGATTTCTAATGTATAAGCGAATGAACTTGACCTTCTATGATGCAAAGGTCCTGAATTGTTTTCTCCACCCTTTCCTGTAACTTCTGTATTATCAACCACTCCGCTTACACCATTCTCAACACTTTCAGTTGGGTGAGGTGAGCAACACTGTGATACCGATGGTTCACAGTTTGGACTGGCAACGCTTGTCACATCATCATCGGATTTCTCGCATCCGTTTCTAAAACAAGAAAAATATATAATAAGAAAGAAACTAGAGTTTTTTTTTTCCCCCCCCCAATTCAATTAGTTACCTACTATATAATGAAAAACTCATTTCAGATCAAGAATAGATACTTTGTGGTTTTGGCTGTAGAATCAACACCCAACGTTTGATAACTAGGTAAGTCGTTCTCCTCCTATATAATGAAAAACAACAAATAAAGATCAGAGGTCAACAAGTTACAAATTAAAGAGTTATATGTGAAAACACATAAATGTCTTATACATAAGTACCTAAATCATCTTGTAGATACAATAAGATAGAAATCCCTCCACCAAAAACAGCCAGCAATACCATCCAATATTAATTGCAATGTGTGTACCATTGATCTAAGGTTATTATCGAAGAAAATACAATTCTAAAGATCTAATTCGTGAAATTGTTACTATATTTAATTTATATTTACCTTTCTCAGGAAAGATAGTTGTTTCATATTGCGAACAAATATATTTCGATGATATCATTTAAGCCGTAATTTTTAATGGCATGGCCATCTAATAATCTTATGCTAATAAACAAGTATAAATTAAAATGGATACTTTGCAATAGAAAGACAAGGCAATATAGTGGTTTCCATTAATTGAAGCTTATAATTAAGAGGTAGCTTACATATGAAAATTGATAATCTGAGTGGTTGTCAAACCCATAGTTGCTTCCTTGGTCCTTGTCAAATAGAATGTCATCATCTGGTATCTACGTATATGCATGTCAAAAATTGTAAAAACAAACCTTTTTTTGAAAAGAGACGAACTAACATTGCGAAGAGTGAGATTACATACCGAGGATGCTTGAGCTTTTACATCTTCTAAATTGAAATTCCAATCACTAATTCCCCTTTTGTATTCATTCTTTACCCAAAAAAAAAAGAAAAAAGAAAGAAAGGGAACCTACGTTATTTTTGTGTGGACAACCCTTTCATAAGTGGCAACAGAAAGACCAAATGAATGATGACGACCATGCAAAATTAAAATCCAATAATGAAAAGAAAACGGACATTTAGTCATTAATATATATCATCAGTAATTCAGTACTTCAGAGTAGCCATGTGGAAATTTGAACAACAAGATACTTGCATAAGTCAATAAGAGCAAAGTTCCAAAACTCTGATACCTAAGGAAAACTATGTTTGATGTTCTTTTCGTATTTTTGAATTCCAATCATGAATTGCGTATAGAAAATAAGCGAAGTTGAGAACTTCGTGAGGAAAATCTTTCAATGTGAGTAGCTCGAGATCTTCTCAAGTACACTAGGAGCCCAAAATACTATGATCGTGAACGAAAATTAAGTACAGATCGTAGATAGGTAGATAGTAACATCCTATAGTATGGAAAGAACTGTGTTGTTCTAACCGAGAAGGTGATTTATATGTCCTAAATAGTAATACTTATAGACAAAGCAAACATGAGAACCCCTTTCCAGCACTGTACCTATTTAGGGTATTTAGGCATCAATAGTAGTATGGGCAGAACTATATTGCTCTAACCGAGAAAGTGATTTATATGTTCTAAATGGCGGCACTTATAACCTTTCTTGTTTTAGGGTATTTAGGTATCAATAGGAGTGTTGGGGGTTGTTTCTTTGGATCACTGTACCTATTTTGTGGGTATTTTAGGTGGATTCTTTCTTGATCTCTTAGTCATCTAATTATCTCCAAAAAAAAGATAATGAAGGGACATGGTTCGCTCATGCAAGGCTCTAGAAAACAAATATCATGAATACACTTATTGATTCATCTATGATCGAATTGGGAGCACAAAACACCTATTGTTTGACAGTGTTGGCCGGGCCTATTAAGTGAGGCCCGACGGCTACAAAGTGTTGCCTTAGGCAACCCTGGCTTCCCCCCCATAACCTACAAAAGGAGGTTTGGGGGGGTCAGCCAGGGGATGCACAAGTCTCATCTCTCACACACTCCTCCCCCTCCCCATGGTTGCCTTACCATCACTGCCAGACATTCGAGTTTAAGACGTGAACAACCATAAGGCGACTCTGGTAGCCGCCGCCTCATCACTAATTCGTGAACTATCCCCAACAGTCGTTTCCGCATCAGGTCAGTCATAATCTGTCTTACAGTGGTATCAGAGCCAAACTGATCGGATTTAGTCCTGTCTAATACATTGAATGATTTGAATGAAAAGCATGCTTAATTCTTTAAATATGGCTATACGATTAGTTGTTTAATTTTCGTGATTATGCAACTCATGACATGCTTCTGTGTCTTGAATATCTCGAATTGGCAAAAGATTATTTAGTCATAATCACTGATGAACATACATACTTATATTGCAAGTTCATACATACTATGTGATCATGCGTTAATCTGCCTGTGCCCAAACTAATATACGTGAAATATGATTAGTTGGTTAATCATCATCATTGTGCAATCAGAAAGCGTGAATCTTTATATTACTGAGTGTAATCATAATGAATCAGATTCAAGAATACATATGCCTTGTGATACTAGCATGTTCTGTTTATTATCTTTCGTCAAAAAGGGAACAATTTTTCGATAACTCATGAACCAAATATGTGATTTGGTCTATGCACAGTGCCTTGCAAGCATTTTTCCTTTAATTTGAGATGAATGTTAGCATATTGTTTAATTAAATTTAGATGAACGCTAAGCCCAACTCGAAACCCTAATCTTTCTAACATTAAGGCCCTAGACACGAAACCAAAAGCCTAATCCCTCAATGCCTGATTCTCGACCTCGGCTCAGATTAAACAAAAAAAAGGAAAAGCGGTAGAAAATGGAAAAAAGGGAATCGAACCATACCCATCAGAAAAACTGCGGAGGGGTGGCGCGTGACCGTCATGCGCCACCGACGAAGGTCGTTTCACAATCTTCTTCCTCCCGAAACCCCTCATCATCGTCGATCTACGCAACCTTAAGGAAACGAAGCAGGAAAACACCATTCCAGGGAGCATGTGAGACCACGCGCCACCGCCTTAGTGGCGCGTCTAGCACGTGGGCACCTTTCTCAGACTCGGTTTCGGCCAATCTACACGGTGATACCCTCGGTTCTCTTCAAACTAGCGTCGATCGAAGGCTGAGAGCTTTTCAGTGTGGCAGTGTGGTGTTGGTTCATCACATGGGTGTTTTTTTTGAAGAAACCGAGAACGGCGGTGGCGGCTACCATAGCCACGGTGTCAAAACCCAAGAAAGGAGTTTGGTACTCCATTCTCTGGGCATGGCGTCGAGGGGTAGGTCGAGAGTAGGAGAGAGAATTCGAGAATCAGGCATAGAAAGACCGAGAAGAGGAAAGAGAATTAAAGAATCAGGCAAAGACCAAGAAGAGAGAGAGAGAGAGAAATGATTAGGGTTAGTGAGATGTTACTCACTTATAAGAAGGGCCCGATTTGGGCTAGTTTTAAAATAAAATCTGGGCCTTTTTTAAAAAAAACAAAAGAGAAAACAAATAAAAGGGGGTCACGGCCCCCTCTGGGCCTTTTTTTTTTTTTGGCTTTTTAGGCCCAATTAATCTTGGATCATTATGTGTTTTTTTGGTTTGGCCCAGATGGTTATTTTTAATTTGGGTCGTTTTAGTTAAGGCATATTTTGTTTCTGTTTTTGATTTGGTCTATTGAATATTCATCCCTATTATCACATAAATTCATTTTATATGTTGAAAGTGGCCATAAATTGGTCATATATTTCCTTTTTTGATGAGTTATGTTCTCTTTCCCTTTAAATTTTGTTTCATATTATTGTTGTTAATAGTATGAAATTTTGAAGTTGAAATAGATAACTTTGTGTTGTATCATAAGTTTTTTTTTGAATTAGTTTCATAAAGCTTATGTAAATATGTTTTGCATAATTAAAGATGAATATCTTTGTGATAGTCACTAAACTAATTTGTTAATTAGTTTAACAAAACCTTTAAGGAAATCCTATGAAATCAAGTTAATAATTAAATTAAAGAAGCCCAAAAAATTCGTATCTATACGTGATGATTATGAGCTTGGCGAAATTTTTAAACGTATATTATGAATGATATGGTTTTCTTGATAATTTAATCATTAAAACAATATGTCTAACAAATAAGTATATACTTCCAGACATGGCAGCTAGAAATATGATAGGTTGTATGCAATCTGGTGATAAATTGGATGGTTGAAACTACAACATCTGGCATCTGAAGGTCTAGTTCTATTTAAACAATGATGACAGACTGGACCTCTTGACCTCCTCTATGACTGCTCCAGCTGAAAAGGATGAACAAGGTAGGGGTATTACTGCAACTGAGCAGTACAGAGAAAACCTAAAGGTGTACCAAGCATGATTCAAATATGATCGTTCTGCACGCTACACTATACTTTCTTGCATGTAGGATGATCTCTTAGGTGAGTTTGAATGCTTCCACACTGCTAAGGACATATAGATGCAGCTTAAGGTTAGGTTTGGGCAGACATCTGCTACAACGTTGCGTACCTTGCAGTTGAAATGGATGCAGCATACTATTAGCTCCAGTCATAGTATCTCCGAACACCTTCGAACCATGAGTGTTATGGTTCGAGACCTTAAGGCTGCAGGGCAAGAGGTTTCTGAGGAAGAACATGTCCTGAATGTGATTAGGACTCTTCCCAATGATAATGAACATTGGAAGAGTTTTAAAGTATTCATGACACACAGGGAGCACATCAAGACCTTTGAAGCAATCTCCAAACACCTCGAAATGGAAGAAGAGTGCTTAAAATTATATGTGCCTCCTAGTGTGGCATTCGTTGCCAAAGGATCGGGCCCCAAGGGTAGTTAACCTTACCATGATAAGAAATCTAAAAAGGGCCCCCGTCCTCTTCAGAACTCTCGTTCCAATGGTCGTACTGCTAAGAAGCATAAGGCCAAGGGCAACGGAGCTAAGGATATGGCACATGTGAAGTGCTATAACTATGGAAAGAAGGGCCACTTCGCTCGAGATTGTCCTAAGCCATCCAAGGTACCTTCTTCCACCAAAACTCCTGAATTATATGTTTGTTCCCATGCATTCATTGCTAATTCTCTTCTTCAATAGATTGTAGACACGGGGGCACTAAAGTATATAGTTCAGGATAGGGCTAGATTCGTGGAGTTCTATCGCTACCCGGTGGGTTCACGGACTGTCGTACTGGGGAACGGCAGTGAAGAAGATGTCCTTGGAGTAGGAACATACCAGTTCAAACTCCGTGGACGAAACAAGCTGCTTCTTCATGACGTCTTCTATGCACCTGGGGTGCGATGCTCCTTAGTTTCTTATATTTCTTTAGTAAAATTAGGTTTTACTTTTGGTTTTCATCCAGACGGTTTAGATTTGTTCTATAATGGCAATTTGTTTGACCAAGCAACTTTTTAAGGAGATTTCATTGTTTGGATTTAGATGATAACTATAATAATTTATCATCTGCTTATGTTTCATACTTTGACTCCAATTCTGAATCTGTTAAGTGGCATGCTAGACTTGGCCATGTGGGTCAAGATAGGATAAATAGGCTAGCTAAAGAAGATCCTTTAGACCGACTTACTCGAGTTAAGTTGCTTAAGTGTCAGTCATGTTTAGCTAGAAAGGCAACAATGAAGCCTTTTGATAAGGCCTCGAGAGCATCTAGTCCCTTAGAGTTAATCCACTCACACATATGCGGATTCATAAATGTTAAAGCACGACATGAGGCTATCTATTTCATTACTCTCATAGATGATTATTCACGATATGGGTATGTGTACCTACTATCTCATCGCTACGAGGCACTTGATGTGTTCAAACGTTTCATAACAGAAGTAGAGACTCAATTGGAACGTAGGGTTAACATCATTCAAACTGATCGAGGTCGTGAATACCTCTTTGATATGTTCACGGAGTTCTGTGAGGAAAAAGGTATACAAAGACAGCTAACAATTCCATGCACTCCACAATAGAATGGTGTTGCGGAACGTAGGAATTGTAGATTGCTTGACATGGTCAGGTCAATGATGGCATATGCTAACCTCCCAATCAATTTTTGGGAGGATGCGTTGCTTACGGCAGCCTACATCCTTAATCGCGTGCCAAGCAAAAGTGTATCTGCCACACCGTATAAGTTATGGTTTGGTAAGAAGCCATCCTTGGACCATTTACGTCAATGGGGGTTGGCCGGCTATGTGCATAATCCAACCTATAAACATGGAAAACTTGATCCAAGAGCTACCAAAATGGTGTTCATTAGGTATCCCACACAGTCTAAAGGATATGTGATGTAAGGGAAATACTCAAATGGTGGCATGACAAAAATAGATTCCTACAATGTCGATTTTCTAGAGGATGAGTTCCCAACTATTAGTAAAGTCAAGAAGGATGTCGAACTGTTTGAGTTACAGCAAAACACCCAGCCATCATTCGGTGAGGGGGAGAATTTGGATTCTAACCAAGTCACCGAAGATGATATGCCTCCCCTATCCAAAGGGAAGGGGGGAGACTTGTCTACCCAGGAGAATGAGATTTGTCCTCGATCTCCTATACATGAGGAAAGTCAACCTGCGAGTGAGGTCCGTCCTTAATCTCTAGTTTCCGAACATGCAGTTAGTCCACATGTTCGGGATCCCATGCCCCAGAGGGATATTGGGAGCAAATCTCCACATACTCAGGGTCCCACACCTCTTAGAGAAAGGGGGAGGGATGCCTCACCCAGGTAGACAAACAATGAAGGCCCCAGGCTCCGAAGGAGTGAGCGTGGAAGAATTCCTCGATGATATTTCCAAATCGAAGAGGAAATATTCCTACACACTCCCTTGGAAGTCAAGGAGCCTACCTCTTATCAAGAGACAATTGACTCACCAAATCATAAAGAGTAAATAGATGCCATGAGGGATGAGATGGACTCGATGGCAAGAAATAAGGTTTAACAACTTCTTGATCTTCCACCTCAGTGTAAGTCTATTGGAAACAAGTGGGTTTTCAAGATAAAATGCCAGGCAGATAGTTCAGTCGATAAGTTCAAAGCTCGTTTAGTGGCGAAAGGATTTACATAAATTGAAGGTGTAGACTATGAAGAGACATTTTTTCTTGCAGTGAGATTTGCCTCTATTTGCCTACTCCTACCCCTGGTTATTCAGTTGGACTTAGAGTTATTTCAAATGAACATAAAGACTGCTTTTCTTAATGGTAACCTTGAGGAAGATATCTATATGGACCAACCCATTGGTTTAGTGTCAAAGGGATAAGAGGACAAGATGTGTCATCTTAAAAGGTCTATATACGGTCTTAAGCAGTTTTTCAGATCTTGGTACTTAAGATTCCATGAAACTATAACTTCGTTTGGCTTATCCATAGTTTCGGAGGACCATTGTGTGTATGTCAAGAGATCAACTGGGGGGATTATGTTCCTTACCCCATATGTTGACGACATACTACTGGCTGGGAACAATTTGGAGATGATGGAAGCCACTAAGAAGATCCGTCTTTGAGATGAAGGACATGGGTGATGCCAGGTATGTCCTAGGCGTGGAAATAATAAGGATTCGTCCTAAGAAACTTTTCGATATGAGTTAGGAGGCATATATCAAGAAAGTCTTAGAACGATTCCGCATGTATTATTCCAAACCTGTAGATACTCCAGTTAAGAAGGGTTTAACCTTAAGTCTCGATCGATGCTCAAAAACAGACAAAAAAAAGAAGACCATGAGCAATGTCCCCTACACCAATGCCGTAGGAAGCTTAATGTACGCCATGCTATGTACATGGCCGGACATTTACTTTGCAATTGGTTTGGTAAGTTGTTACCAAAGCAACCCAGGACAAGCTCATTGGCAAGCCGTCAAGAGAATCATGTGCTACTTTCGTGGTGCAAGCAACTTGGTCCTATACTATCAAGGCGGGGACCTTAAGTTGAGAGGATATTCAGATGCCGATTGGGGTGGTGACCCGGATGAGTCCAGGTCAACCTCAGGATATGTGTTCACCCTGAGTGGGGGAGCTATATCGTGGTGCAGTAAGAAGTAAGACTGCATAGCTCTGTCGGCCATGGAGGCAGAGTATGTTGCATGTAGTTTAGCCACGCAGGAAGCAATGTGGCTTAAGAGTTTCCTCCAGGATCTTAATCTCAGTCCTAGAGTTGATGATCCTGTAGAGATGTTATGTGACAACACAACTGCCATCTAGTTTGCTAAAGATCCGAAGTTCCATCGGAAGACCAAGCACATCAAGAGGCGTTATCACTTTGTGCAAGATGCTATATTGACAAAGGAGGTTGCCATCAAGTATATACCCACTAACAATATGATCGCTGATCCATTAACTAAGCGGATTCCTAGAGATGCTTTCAAAGCACATTCATTGAGTCTAGGACTTCACAGAGTTTAGTTTTTGGATAGAATCTTGTTATATGTGACAGATACATTATTCTTGTAATGAGCATTTATGAAATAAAGATTGAATGTTCTTTTTCTAAATATTTTGTGATTTATTTGTTAGACATGTTGAAACATCACAGGCTTCTAATTGGCCTAGTCATACAGGCAATCTCTCTAACGCTTGAGTAGCGGGCAGGATGAGAGTGAATCATACTAGCACTAGGAGTGCAATATTGATTACTCATACTGGAAGTGTATGAATGAGAAATAGTCACCTTAGTAAGTCTAAGATGAGACTCAAGGGAGTTGAATATCAGACATGATTTTATATTGAAGCCTTAAAAGTCGAATCTTGAGTATCAAGATCAGCATTTAGTATGCTAATCTAGTGGCTCAGGTCAGAGTTTTTTTTTTGGGTAAAAATCTAGACTGGCGATTCACATGGCATATAGAGTGATGATTCCAAGTAAGTGGGAGTTATGTCATGACACATATCTCATGCTGTGTGTGCTTAAAAGACGACCACATACGGAGTGATAATTGACCACCCTATCTCTTGTCACTGCGTGACGCTGTAGATGATGACCTTTTGACTTAAAGCTATAATACGAAGCCAAGGCTTGATGTTACTACTTTAATATGTTTTTCAAGAACCAAGATGTATACGGTTCAATGAAAACATGTTAGGAAAGCAATCAAGATAAGATGCAATATCATGAGTGTTTAAGGAAAAGTCTATCCGCCAACACCAATATCAGCCCGGGCGATTATATTGAGTATAGAATCACATGATATATCATGACAAATTATGGCATAAGGGATTGTAAATGCCACTGGTGATGTTTAGGGTGACTTGGGGTATCGTATTTCGTGGAAGTATTATGTTTGTTAGATAGTAACTTAATATAGCACTACTTTTTACTTTTCGATCGCACGTCCTATTCCCAGTATGAAGCATGAGGAGTTATGATTCGTGGAGAGCATGTGTTCGCGGCCTTTGTGGCCAAGTGGGAGCTGTTGGCCGGGCCTATTAAGTGAGGCCCAATGGCCACAAAGTGTTGTCCTAGGCAACCCTAGCTGCCCCTCATAACCTATAAAAGGAGGTTTGGGGGGTCAGCTAGGGGACGCACAAGTCTCATCTCTCATACACTCCTCCCCCTCCCCATAGTTGCCTTACCATCACTGCCAGGCATTCGGGTTTAGGACGTGGACAGCCATAAGGAGACTCTGGTAGCCGCCCCCTCATCATTAATTCATGGACTATCCCTGACAGTCGTTTCCGCATCTAGGTCAGTCCTAATTTATCTTACAGACAGTATATTATAAACTGAGGTTATCAAGAGCTTGACCACATTAAAGTAGAAAGGTTAGTACACTAATTATGGAGAACAAAAGATTTCAGTAGGACTTTAATGAACCGCGCAAGCTGACTTGCCAAGTCCTTAGGTTCAGTCCGGGCTTGAAAACATTCCAAGCTGAACTCGATCTTGGCAAGGTTGAGCTCGGTTTGATTGACTTTGCTCGGTTGAGCTCAAATAGTTCTTTTTTTTCTTATGTGCTTGAAGAGCATAAAACTACCATTAGGATCCAAAAAATTTTATTCAACCCTTATTTCTTAAATCAAAGTAAAATCTAGAATCTAGTTTGGATTGCATCCTTTAATTTGGAAACTTTTTAAACAAAAATAAACAAAGGAAGAGTACCAATAACAATTAGAAGTAGTTGTTGTAATAGTAATCTTTCATCCAAATAGTAGTTGTAGCAGTAATAATATCTGATGTTCAGGTTCACAAGCAGGAGACAGAGGTCCTTGAGGAATATAAGCACTGGTTTAAGGCATCTTCCACTTCGTTAGGCAAACGCTAAGGAGAGATGGCTCAAGCATGGAGATAATAACTCAGCCTTTTATTTTGTTGTTATTAAGCAGGGGAAATATTCTAATAGAGTTTTATCAATTGAGGATGCTCAAGGCTATGTTTTGACTATTCTGGTGCTATTGGTAACCATATCGTTGATCATTTTCAAAGCATTTTTACAAAACAAGACATTGTATGTGGTCCTATTTCGGAAGTCGTTCTGGAAGGTAATGAAGTAACATAGCAGCAAAAGGGTGTCCTGATGAGACCCTATAATGCTCAAGAGGTAAAGGAAGAAACTTTTGCGATTGATAGCAACTGGAGCTCGGACCCTGATTGCTTTGACAGCCAGTTTTTCAAAACTGCTTAGGATACCATAGGCAGGGATGTAGTTGCTATCATATTGGACTTCTTTTCTGAAGAGATCAATGCCACTCTTATCACCCTAGTTCCCATGCCATGGGCTTCTCTTTGCTCTGCAGATGTCATCCTACTCTTTTGCAAAACAATAACTGAAAATCTCTCTTGGCTTATGGCTGCATTTAAGCATTTTTTAGAGTGCAATGGTGACAAGCTAACCTAGACAAGTCTCAACTGATTATGGCTAGCGCAATATAACTTGGAAACCTTGTTGCCTGTCAAAAAAGAAAAAGGCCTTAACGTAAGGAGCATTGCTAAGGGGAACAATGTAGCTCTTTGTATACATATTTGGCACATGGCACAAATAAAAGAATCCTTTTGGCTCAAGTCGGTAATCCACTACTATGTGAAAGGACAATGCATTTGGAATTACAAATTGAAGTTGAATAGTAGCTAGCATTTGGAGGCGGCTTCTAAAAGTGAGGATATGATGTTAGATGGCTTTGATATTCAGCATGACAAACGGGAGGATTCGGGGTTGGGGGGCGATACCATAGCTAAGGGTTATAAATCGCTCAAGTCATTTCCACAGAGGGTTACTTGGTACTCTCTTGTCTGGAATAAGTTGAAAGCAGCCAAGTTTTCATTAGTAACTTGGTGGCTTATGCATGACCAGATGTGTACACAAGACAGAGGTTTTGTACAGTTATAGCAAACATATGTTTATTGTGTGAGTCAGCAGAGAAAACACATTGCGACTTGATTTTTTGGTGGCTATTCTTCAAGGACCATCGCTGAGGTGGGGTCAAAACCTTGATTTGAATGAATGGCGCATCAAGGCAATGGAGTACAAATACAACAATCACGGGATGAGATACAAGGATTTTTCTTATCTTAACTGCTATCATTTAGGATGGTGGGAAAGAGAGAATGCCAAATTCCATCCTGGGTAGCAAAATACAGTTGCAGGCATTGCGCTAACCATAGGGGATAAGATAAAAGCTAGCTATGAGGCATTTCCATATGAGGTTTGCCGTTTTAGTGTATTCTTGTAGGCCACTAGGTATGTAATTTATGTAACCCCTCTAAGTATGCCTGGAGTATGGCGTAAATATGTAATTTTGGTTTAATGGTAAATTATTCTTTAATTTGTCGAAGAAAATAATAATAAATATAGTTAGTTATATATAAGTGGGAATGCATATCAAGTGAAAAAAAGGTCCAACGTCTATGACTAAATGAGGGAATCCATTGGATATCACATGAGAGAATACCTTAATAATAAGAATAAAGACCCTAACCTGAGAAAGCTCCTCCTTTTGACCATCAGGCATTTTCTTTTGTGCTAGCATATCTCGCTCTTTTTCCTAGAACAACACCAATCAACAACACTTGCTTACGATTAATTAAAAGAATTACAAGTAAAAAGGACTATAGGTCGACATGATTTTATCTTAGGTTGTTGAAAATGCCATAAAATGATTTTTCTTCAGCTCAAACGTTATGTAGCAAGGATACAACATGTGGATATGGTTTTTTTAACCTTTGTTTTCTAGCAAAATAAGTTTTACATATCGTATAAAAGTTGGCATTCCTTATATTGTAGTCACTTACATAAATTATTCAGTTAGTGTTGTACAATATTGAGCATATTGATTATTTTTGAGGACTAGGTTAATTAAAACGATTAAATTCTCAACCTATAAATATGTTTGGTTTGAAATACAGTTGTACATCCATACACATATACATACATTTATGTAGCACACACATATGTGTGTGTATGTATGTACGTATGTATGTCTATGTGTGTGTGTGTGTGTGTGTGTGTGTGTGTGTGTGTATATATATATATATATATATCTTACTTTTGACATCTAAGTTTCCAATTAATGTTTTTCCAAAATTTGTAAAAAGGAAAAGACCATTAATATGAGTATAAATACTAGATTAGTGAACCTTAAGCGCTTTGATACGTTCTCCAAGTGGAGGTAACCCTTCTAAGAGTGTTCGTGATATGTATTCATTTGACTTGGCTTGCTTGAAGAAGGAATGCTTCAGCAGCTTCTTTGAAGATGGCCTTTTTGACGGATCTTTAACTAAACAACTTGCAATCATCTGCTTAAATGACTAGAACGAAGTCCCGCAAAAGATAGATGGTTAAGTATTTTAGAGTTAATTATACATAAAAAAAAGAGGGGAGAAAAATAAAATACTACCTTGGAGAACTTTTTATCTCTGTCATAATCAAGGCTTGGAGGCGCGTTTTGTAAAGTCATTAGCAAGACCTGTAAACAAATTTTTGGTCTAAAATAACCATTAGGAAAAAAGAATTGTAGCTTAAATTAGGTACTAGTTGTTTATATGATGAATGAATTATGAGGAAATTATGAGAATTTCTTATCATTTTACCTTCATGGGTGGATATTTGGAGAAAGGAGCATGCCCATGGGCGAGCTCTAATGCAGTTATACCAAATGACCAAATGTCGGCTCTGGAAAATGTGATTAACAAAAACAATTATTACATTAATATCTAGACTTTTTTTTAAGAACCAGCAGAATGGAGAATGTTGATGAATTTTACATCGATCATTGTATTGAGATAAAATCAATTGTTGAGATAATATACGCTTACTTAAAGTCGTAACCATGTAATTGCTCCATCACCTCTGGTGCCATCCTATAAAACCCATTTCATTGTCATATCATGATCTTCATGCAAATACGTACATATGAAGCTGAATTTTTCATTTTGTGTACGGTACACTTTTGTAAGATAATTCTGCTATTAATGTAAATACTTCGTTCTATCATTAATTAAGCTTGAAATAAAGGCACAAAATGGTATAAATTGAGGTAAAATCATTCCGGAATAACAAATATACAAGATCCCTTACCAAATCTTGAGGGGTATATGTTAACAAGTTTAAGGATCGGATAGGATGTGTGGATATTCTCAAAAATAAGAAAGATAAGTACATAAACCAATTAACACCAAGACACACTAGATTTAGGTTGAAAAAGCACAAATGGGGAGAAAGAAACCACGGGCGGAAGAAATTGAAAAATCGATTATAATATGAGTGAGTACAAGAACGATCTCCAAGGGCAGTAAAACATAACAACAAATAGACGGGTGATCTAACTCTCAGCCTTTTTTGAAAGAATTGCTTCAAGTAAATGTCGAAGTGGATTTGTTGGGCGAAAAGTGCGTCATAGACATAAAGCCATTCTAAAAGGGAGACAAGGAAGAGCGAGTTAAAAATTATATTTAAAAAAAACACACCCTCCATGCTCAAGTACATATTATCCCTCTATCAGTTAAAATCCCTTGTTAGTTAATTATTAGCATTATTAATCAACTTCCCATGGAATGCAAGAATTGAACATTGAAGCAGATATTGAAAGCCAGTAATTCAGCCAGTGTATATTTTTTATTGGAGGAATGAAATTTTAGAATCTTCGAAAACCGGAAAAGAAGACCTCTGGCGATTGCAAAGAAGTTGATGACTGAGCTTCACATTAGCATTCAAAGTGGCAACAATAGGGGGGGGGGGGGGAATCTACTTTCTAAAGAAACTTGCTTAATGCATACGTATATTGTTTAGTTTTGGGATCACATGCGAAAAGATTAATGCCAGGGCGGTGGAAGAAACAGGGTTGAGAAATAAAACCATGTTCTTTTGTACGTACAACATGCTGACGCTACAAATAGAAGTGGACAATGAGTTGAGTACTTATTGGGTCAAGCGAGTCAACCCGTTTAAAATATAGTCAATAAAGGGCTTGGTCAATAATGGGCCGGCCCATTAAGGTATATTAATGGACCGGACAGAGTCGACCCATTGACGGCCCGTTTAGTGACCAATTATTTTTTCAACCTATTTGACATACTAGTTTGCATGTTACAATTGGTTAAGTTTATTATCAACACTTTATACATAATAATAATTATAGATAGTTTTTTTTGCAAGCTTACTCCATTTTAAAATAGGCCAAAAGTGGGTCACCCATAGGTCCACCCGACTAGCCCATTTATTTACACAAAATGCCTGACCTGATCCAAATGGTTAATGGGCCGACCATGATCCGACCCCATCCACTTTGTAAACGGGCTAGCCCTAACCTAACATGACCCGGTCCATTGCCCACCTCTAGCTACAAGTAACGAAGATTTTACTTTTCGGAGGAAAAAAAAAAAAATTCATGTCTTCTTTGCTGTAGTACCTCATAGAAAAGTTCAAGAAGGCTTAAAGGGTTTGAAGGGATTATCTATATAACTCAAGGCACATGTTTTTCTTCCGAGAAACCTGCACTTATATATTAGAATATAAAACTGATTCATGAGCCTTTAACTATCAGCTTAAATTTTTGGTTGAGACAGTTCATAAACATTAAGAACTCCACAGTTAAGCATGCAAAGCATATATCATTGTTAGGAAGAGTAACTTCACAAGAAGTCTCCTAAGTAGCATGTGAGTGCGAAGAATGCGTGTCAGACAACTTTTTTATGGTCATTTCTCAGGCTAGCCGTCCATCCTTGTGGTTGTCTTAAGTAATTGTCCAACCCTAGGTTTGGACTATAGCCCAAGATCATGCTTAAGGCAATCACTTGGTAAGACACAACAAGGACATTATGGTCTTTAGGCTAGACACGATAAGGGCGTTATGTTCGTTAAGTTAGAGCTATAACGAGAACCAACCCTTGAGGTTGTCCTAAATAACTATCCGTAGATGGTATTAAAATAGACATGCTATTGCGAGGTATATATGCTAGTAGATTGAGAAGCCTTGGGTGGCCCCTACGGCGAAAGGATTCTGGTGGGGAGGGATTGCTGGTCAAGAAGATGCATAAGTTAGTTGATTTTTGGAACACAACAAGAACTTTATGTTCTTCAATTCAAGGTGATTGTAGTACCCTAAAGGAAGCTTAAAAAAGGTCTAAAGGGCTTGATATGGGTATCTATTAAATTTTATACATCAATTGGGCCCTAAATAAAGAATCATGCATATAAGTTCAAATGAAGTTCTAGCCAAAAACCAATTGGCAATGAATGGAGTAATTCATAAACTTATATATGTGCTCAAACCCTTTTATTTTATCAATATAGGACAAAATTCACACAGTATCTATATTCCAGAAGTGCACATTTCTTCTTGAGAACTATACAATGAAATATGCTTTTGTGGAACACTCGTAGAACATATGATCTCTTGTGAAGCTTCCCCAATCATACAAAAAATGTTGGTATGATTGTGTAATTTGTGAGATTTGTCATTGATCCTTAAAACTATGCTAAGTGCGTGCCTACAGCTCGGGAGTGGCCTAGGGTGTTTGATATCTAAATTTGAACATAAGGTATGATTGGAATTGTGTCAATCCAGCTGAATGTCCATAATGCTAAATAGTACAAAGTATGTCTAGAGGTCACTGTCATGTCAATATAGCACTATTAATTAATATTTAAGTGCAGATGACAAACGCACTAGCACCGAGTCATAGAAACGTACCAACATGGCGTGCCGACAAATGTATTCCTCATTCGTTGTCTATCGCCCGAATCAAAGAGGCAGGCGGAAACACCAAAATCTCCCAACTTAATTGCACCGCGGGCATCAATGAGGATATTTCCAGCCTATTATTGCAGCAAATTGTCTCATATCAATGTCACCAATTTGGCAGGCGAATGTCACTAGCTAAGAAACATGACAAAATTAAGCAAACTTTCAAAAGTGCAATCCATATTCCTATACCGCAAGCATAACCACCCATCTTCAAGAAGGAGATATTTGAAATCTCTTATACTAGCCAAGCCACTTATGTGGAAGTTTTTACACGTACTTCCCTTAAACTATTACGTATTGATTTTGTTAAACCGTGACTTATTTGCATTACTTTTTACCTCCTTCAACTTTTCACAAAATAACAATTAACACACCCAAATTCCCAAGATGTCCTTCATCTTTGGGATTTGTAAATTAGAAATAATTGAAAGATAAAGTTTGTAAAAAAAAAAAAAACTTATGAAAATCATAATAATTTAATGAAAAGAAGAATTTAGGAAAAATAAATTTAAGAAAAACGTGATAGTAAGGCTACAAAAATGATGAAATATAAGTTCAAAATAAAGAAGTGTAACACAACTTATGTGAAGAACATAATAAATTTAATGCACTGTATTACGGATTAAAAGAAGGAAAAAAACTATAATAAGAAGTAATTTGACCAAAATAATCCTTTATTATTATTTTTGACTAGATTATTATCATTACTAATATCACCAATATTACAAAAATCATAAAATAAGTCACAACTCTAACCCAATTATGATAATATAATTAGGATTTTTAATTTACTTAATGGTTTTTCGGTTCAATTATTGGATAACCATTCAAAAATTTAAAACATAAAATATGTTGTTTTGTTTTCTATCTTTAGAAAAATACATAAATGTTTGGTGTTGGTTAGCCAGCGATTGACTGACTTCTTGAACCTGGCAAAGTGAAAATCATATCCAACTCCTTTCTAGCTTGGTTAATTGATTTTTTGTTTTTTAATATTAATTTTTTGCACACCTCTAATGGACACTAGAACCTCCTAATATGTTCATGTACCAACTACGTAGACCAAAATACTTCATACCACTCTTTTACCCTGTACATCTATTACTTAACATTTGGTAGAAATTTCATACTTATAGTCCTATTTTATCACAGTGTAGCTAATTATACAACCATGGCCATTTAAGATGAATTCAAAATTAATTCTCATCTAAATTCGCATTAAACATAACCAATTAGTACACTAAAATTCACTTACTTTGATATCCCGATGTATGTGGCCATGGTGATGAAGATATTCCAAACCTTTAAGAACTTCACGTAGTATGGTAGCTATGACCACCTCTCCGAATCCATCAGGATGGGCAAGTTTTAGTATATGAAGGCATGAACCTCCAGCCATGTACGGCATGACCACCCATAGATTATGATCCTTCACAAAGGAGCAGTGCGATTTTAGAACATTCGGGTGATCCACCAAAAACATTGTTTGTGCTTCACGAGATATATTATTCTGTAAAAATTAAAGGCATATGTTACCATCAACAACAAAAGATTTGTAATGATATATCCCCCCCAAAGTAGCGTGAAAAATGAATATCGATATCTGCATAATGTGCGCTTCTTAATCAGAGCATCCTTTTCTATTACCATTTTACAGGAAAAATACATTTATAGGATTGTAGTACTTGTAAGATGTGAGAGGCAATTACATATTGACAGACTAATGACGAGATAAAGAACACAAGTACTGAGTAAGTCTTTGATTCGAAGTACTCCTAAATTAATGTACATGTAGCTTGTTTTAATCTACCCCTTTTTTTTGGGGGGGGGGCGATTCGACCTTGCAAATCAACCTTGTCTCAGATTTAACTCAAGCCAATCCAATTTTGACACGACTTACATTGATCCAATCTAAGCCAAATTAACCTAGAAATTTTGCTAATTACTTTTGTCAATATTTCACCAAAACATTGTTATCATGTACGGTGGATTTATAAAATTGAACTAAAAGTGAAGAGACTTTAAATGAACACAAATAAGAATTTCATCAACTCAACGAGAGCCAACTCAAAATGAATAGTTGTGCTGGAACCAAACAATCCATTACCAAGCCTAAAAGTCATGTTGGAGAAGGAGAATAGATTAAACAGCACAATACAAAAGTAAGATTGTAGAACTTTTTTTGGGGTTTATATATATGAGAAATCATTAAATTCTTACCAAATCGCTGTTGCAACGTTCAAAATCAAGGATCTTTATAGCAACAATCTCATTGAGAGGATTACAAAGAGCTCGATAAACTGATGCACTAACGCCTTGCCCAACCTCCTCATATATTGTGTAGTGTTCTGGTCCGATCGGATACTTCTTCTTGTCTTTCTCCATCATATAAGCTTTAAGCGTAGTATTCAAATGTGTTCATCACCCTGTTGATATTCGACGAGCACTTGATATTCAAGTCGACATAACATCATGTGACAACTTATGTTTGAGCATTGTGATACTAATGTTGAATGATATAGCTCCTAATTAAAAAGCATTATCGCATCGATATGAGAGAAACTAGGTCAACATTTTCTATGGCTTAATTTCAAGGGATAGGACAAAGAATTGATTGAGCAGAAAGAAAGAGAAAAAAAAGAGAAAAATTAGATTTTACAACCACTTATAAGGATGCAATTTTTAAGCTAGTTTGTTGTACCTTTCCGTTAAAATTGAAGAAGACACAAATATGGATAGGAGACTCTCTCTTTCCTCTCCTCTTCCACCCATATGTAAGGCAAGCCGCTAAATAAGCTATAAAACAGCACCTGGGATTTAAACTTTCAAGCATAGAAGTTATATTTCCACTTCTACTGAAAAAAGCGATGTTCATTCACTGAACTTCTTTTTTTTTTTTTTTTTACTTTGTCTTTATTTCCAATTTTTAAGTATATCTTTTTTTTTTAACTGTTTAGTTTATTTCCTTTTTAAGTGAAAATTTAACGACTTTAATTACTCAATAGTTACTTCTCGTTCACCATCACAGTTGCATGTTCTAGTGTCTTTTCGTTTGGTGTTAACCTATTTCTAGGTCTTTAAATGTGTCAATTTTTATTTGGTAGAAATAAGATAAATTCTTTTATGATATTTATAATTGAAATATGACATTGAAAAACTACGACTTAATTTCATTGTTTAATAAAAAATATTTGACTTTACAAAACTATTAATTAAGTCGATATATATTTCAAATATGTTAGTTTTAATAATCCTATTTAACTATAAATTATTTAAATATCCACAAACATTTGATCTTATGTAGTTACTGAAATATTTCATTAACATTTACATTACCCTTAATTCAACATGAGTCCTCTGGAAAAAGATGAACATGAGTCTTAATACTATTAGTTATTAAGAACATAAAATCCCCAAAAAAAAAGAAATTTAAAAAAAAAATCCATGAATGTATCAAATGATATGTGGCAAATGGCGAGTTGGCAACAACTTTTTAACTTTATGCATTTCTATGCTATACTATATAATACGTAATATATACTATGCTATGCATTATATAATAATTTTTAGAAGTGTGCATAAAATGTCATAAATGTTACTTTTAATAATATGGCTAAGAGATCCACTAATTTTTATGTATTTATTTCCATTAAAAACTAAAACAAGTAATATCTCTTAGTAATTACTCACTTTTACATTATACTATATCATTTGCCGGGATTATTGATGGTTTAGTATATAGTATATCTTATCTTATTCAGAGAAGTCAATCTATAAAAGAAATGAAATTATCATTTTTTATTTTACAAGTTTTTCTGAACCTATTCCGCCAATGTACCAATTTAAAGCTTTTGATTGTTCTATTTTCAAGGAAACTCACATTTGCTCGGGGCACCTTGTCATGGTAGGGGTGGAAGATCTGGGCCTGTTAAATTCAATCTTTCATTGAGAAAAATTATGTGCAGTCAATCAAACCAAGATCGAGTCAAGTTTGATGCCTCAAGTTAGATGTACAATCAAAACTTGAATTGCCTTGATCAATAGCTTATATGAGTATTACACTGGAAGGTTTCTATCTTGGGATCCCATCGACCTCAGGCTCACCAGGACAATTTCCCCGGCCATTTGTATGAGCTCACTCACAACTCTTCAGTCGATCTCACTTGCCAACAACAAACTAACGGACACAATACCACCCTCCCTGTCCCACGTCACAAGTCTTCATTAGCTCAACCTATCGCACAACCACATCACCAGAGACATTCCTTGGTTAGTTGCCGAACCTAGTGACTCTAGATTTGTCTTATAACAATTTCTCAAGTCCTATTCCACCAATGTGCCGATTCAAACCAACTAATTGTTCCGTTGACAAGGGGAACCCATACTTGCTTGAGATGCCTTGTTGTGGTGGGGGTAGAAGATCCGACCTGGTTAAATTCAACCTTCCATTGCAAACGATTATGTACATTACCTTGGTGATGCTCATGAGGGGATGGGTCGTAGCTACCTACAAGAGATGCTATTGGTCTTTGCATCTAAGATTAAGAATGTGCATCCCACCAATGGAAACCAAGAGTACCAAGCATCTGACTCAGACATGCCATTGGAAGTACAATTGCCAGCTTGATCAAGAGCTGGGTAGACTAGCATTAATTATGTTTAATCAAATCTGCTCAGCTCAGATGCTATTCTGCCTTTCGTAAGGGCAAAATATTACTAATTGCGTACTTTGTTATGAGAGAACTACTATTTTTTATTTTCCTTTTTTTTTCTCTTTTAGATATTAATTAGATGTCAATGTAATTCAAAGCACATTTATTAATCTATATAATTGCATGTGTATTCAGTTTACTAATTGCACGTGTGGTTGACATTTGTTAATTTACGATAGTGTACCTAATAGGCTTTGACATTGAGCTTTAAACAAAAAATAGTCCTAGTCTGATGGGTTGAAGTTGTGCATATCTCCAGGCTTGATATTTCATACCCATCAAATGGGTCCAACTTATAACCTCGTGTTATAAAATGGAAAGGGCCAGAGCAGAATTGGCCTCCAAACTCAATTGCAAGTTTACAAATGACAAATTTTGGTACATGTCAATTGCGAAATCCAGTATTGGTAAATTTTAAAGAGACTGATGTGTCTGGAGGAGTCCATTTGATATGCCCTATCAATAACGCACTAACCGATCCACTACCGACTTGATTTTGACCCTAATTATAACACTCACATGTTATATTTTGTTTAATTGAATAAGTAGTAGTGTGAGACTTGATTATCGAAATAATTTTAATTCATTTGTAACCATCTTTAATTAATCTCACCATTTTTCATTAATTATGAATATTTTCGGTTTCCTTTTCATTGTATGCTTTTATCTATATGAATAATTGATGGCTTATTTTATAATAAAATTTTTATATCTCTATTCTCCATATCAATTTCTTTTATGATCGGATTGATGGCTAACACATTGCACATAATAACCCTTTTCTTTGAGTGTAAGTTTAACACTCAACTCTATCTGATTCTATTTGTTGAGATAATAGATGGTTCAATATAGAACTATGGTAATAAGCCTTTCTCATTCAATAACTCTGAGAAGTCTAGTCTCTATGAGCCCACAATAAGGAGACGAACATAATTGATTCAATTTTTTCTATTTGAAATGCTTTTGTTTCTTGTGTTTGTCTCCCATATCTAAATAATCTAATTAGATTTCATTTTTCCTTCCAAAAAAAGGGCTTCAATTTTGGTAGATGTAGGAATTATCTGGAAAATATGATCATTTTCTTTTCTTTTCTTTTCTTTTCAAAAAATTGGGAATTTTTCTCATTTGTGGGGCACATATCTAATGCATTATGCAGATGCCATATTGTTACTAATAAAAAATTGAGTAATCAAAATTAGTTAATACAGCCATGATTATTAAAAAAAAATAAATAAGATGCATATAGATCTTGTCAATAATGTATACGAAAACACAACATATAATGTGTGTATAGATACACACACAAAGAAACACCACTCAAGCATCCAAATCAAGTAAGCTCCTCTTGTCAAAGAAAGATAAAGGATGACGTTCACGTTGAATTAAAGTTCCAGAACATGTACCATGTTCCGGTTAACAGTTGTTCTTATCGGTTGGTTTGTATACAAACTATGCCACAAATGCTGCCGATAATCAAACAAATCTTGGTGATATGCCACCCAAGTATGAAGCGTTGAGCTATAATTTGCTTAATTTGTAAGGAAAGTATTATTGTAATTTATTTGCTTGAATAAAAGTTAGATTATCGTTTTATGCATTACGTTTTTTAGCTATTATCTTCGCAGGTCAAGAATGGCCCCTCTTCCCTTTTTTGTTGGAGCTTAAATTTGGACCATTATAATAAGGCTATAATATAGGAATGTGCAGACTTGTCCGGTCTTCTCAATTTGTGGCTCAAACATTTGAAACATGTATAGTCTTAGGTATAGGTACACCTATGATTCAAGCTGATATGTACAATGATATGTACATCTATAGGAATATGAACAAGCGCCAATATTTTAAATTCACATTTTGTATATGGGGTCAAAGTTAAAACAAAAACTTTACAACCGAAAGAGCGAAGCCAGCAACTGTTATTGTCTTAACGAATAATTGGCAACCAACTAGTGCAAGTGTTTTAAAACATGGAGAGTTTTAGTAACCTATCTATCTCCCTCATGTTCAGTTCCTATAAATGGCACAACATCAAGGAACAAAGGAGAATTAGACAAGATACAATGACACCAAACAGACACTAACGGACGCTAGTCAGTATCACATATTGCATGAGTAGCTGTCTCCTCCATCGACCAGTCCCCACTCTTCCCCAGTTTTATGCTCGAGCCCTACATTTGTTATTTGAATGTCTTTCGAAGCAGCTTTGCACATATCATAAACTGTTAGACCAGCAATTACAACAGTCATGGCCTCCATCTCAACTCACTACAAGAATCCGGTCCAATTGAGACCGGAATTTAGAGACCGAAATAAAAATTGGTCTCTGATTAAGTTTGGAGACCGAATTCAGAGACCGAACACTTTGGTATCAAATTGAGGTCAATTTGGAGACCGAATATTACTATACGGTCTCCATTGGAGACCAACATAAATTTCGGTCTCAGATTTTGGAGACCGAAACATTATGCGGTCTCAACTTGAGACCAACTTTAATTTCGGTCTCCAATTTTGGAAACCGAAACATTACGCGGTCTCAATTAGAGACCACAAGGATTTCGGTCTCAAAGAGTTTCACTGTTCGAGAAGGATCTGATGATTTCCAGAGACCGAAAAATATTTTGGTCTCTGGAAATCAATTTGGAGACCAAAAATTTCGATTTCAAAATGCAATTAATTCAGAGACCGAAATGTGGATTCGGTCTCCATTTGAGACCAACTACACATTTGGTCTCTAATTAGAAAAGGTAATTGTAATATTTTTGCTTATGATTTAGAGACCAACAGAACGCTTGGTCTCAATAATTAATTTTCGGACTCAGATTTAGAGACCGCATACGCATTTCGGTCTCCGATTGAGACCAAAATACATCGGTCTCTGATTTTCCCAGAAATTCGATTCCAGGCCTTCTCCCTCATTGCTCTCTGTTCGTTTCCCGCGCGCTCTCTGCTCGGTAGAAATTCCCAGAAATCTCTCGGTGTTGCTTCCACTCTCTCACTCACTCACTTACTTCCTTCCTCCTTCAAGCTGCTCGGTCGTAGGTCGCATTTTGAAGCCCCGGCAACCCACCCAGGTATCACTTATTTTCGTGTAGCTTCGGTGATAATGTATGTGCCCATTTGAGGATTCTAGGGCTGTTGATGGCTTTGCTTCGATTCCCCATCCCTCTGATTTGCTTAATGTCAACTTCTGGAACCGTGCTTGGTCTCCCATTCAATGGCATTCTTGAATTTTGTTACTCACAGTGACTTGCACGCCAGGTGTTCGATAAAATGCCTCATTTGATTTTCCTGGATAGTTAACAGTTGTTTGATAGTGTCATGGACTTGCGTGACCATGTTTGTGTGCTGCTACTTATTCTGTAAAATAGAGCTATTATTGGCCAGTTCAACAGTGGTTAGTAGTATTGGTGCTAGGCAGCATATGAGAAACCACAAGCTGTACCTTCGAAAAATGAATTGTGATGCAAAAGGGAGGGGGGTTCGTATGGCTTGGTGATAAAAACGTCCAAAAGGGAGGGGGAATTATTCTTGCGTAGATTTTATTGGCCTTTGACGTCTGCTAGGGGGCAGCGAGGAGTTTGGCCTTCATTTTCTAGCCTACTTGTTGGGTGTATGAGGAGGGTGGATCTTTTGCTGCATCCTGATTGGCTACTCGTTTTCTTAGCTGGCAACTTCGGTTGTCTTCATCTAGCAAATGTTGTGATTTCTGGTTTTTTTTTAAAATTTTTTATAAAGAGGTCCCCTCTTATCCTGCCAATAGGTCACCGTCCAAAGGGTAATGATAGTGAATTAGAGATAATAAAAATGAAAGCTTTCCAAATTTCTTTCGAAATAACTAATGATAATGAAAGCTTTTGATTACAATAAAAAGTAAGTAGAGTGTAGGATTGAGATTAAGTTTTGATGTAGTTGTAGAGTATATACTAATGAGAACCCAAGTAGTTATGATCGTATTTAGTCGTTAATTGAAGTATGAATTTGTTATTACTACTTCTAAGAATGTATGCAATTGCTTTATGATCACATTAAAATTGGATCGATGTTGTGTTAAGAAAATCTCATAAGTAAATGCATTCGGTATTTATAGTTTAAGTTTGAGAGTTGAGTATACTGTTTAATTCTTTAGCGAATAATCTAGCTGTAATGTGTTTATGCAATTTGTTACATTCATATCAAAGTGTCCAACATTGATCAGTGTATAATACTTAGTGTCATTCCGCATACAATTTCCAAATTCTAATGCATGCACTTATCTAACTAATTTTTATAACATTGCGCAGGAGTAGGTACGCATGGATGGTTCAAGCAGAGCCATCACCCAGGTCGACTCTCAGGAGACGCAGCCTCCAGAGTTTCCGTTGGAGGACAGTAGCACCCCCTTGACCAGGATTCGACTTGTGCCGAACACCGACATGTGGTAAGCATCGTTAACATTCAAAAAATACAAAACGGATGTGTCCGACGTTTTTATTTCATTTGTTGGCAATGCTCTATCATAGGTTCGGTCATCGAGATGTCGCACGTGCCATCTCCGAAACCATTCGAACTTATTACAAGGACGCCTTTACGTGTTGGCGGGACGCCCCTGAGGATCACAGGAGGTTTTGGTGGAATTGTTTTAAGGTATATTTTCCAACTTCACCATATGGTACATGATACCCATATTGAAGTACGTTCAATAATTATTGAGAAGTAAAATGTCTTCTTGTAATTGATGGGATGCCTTATCCCATGCTCCGGATGTGTGATCCGTTGAGATGTGTACTTGGTGTATTCCGGGCGTGTGGCCCGTTGAGCATGCAAACATGTATATATCCACACTCACGCACAACCCCCCCTCCCACACACATAGGCTCGGATATTGTCAATTGCTAGGCGGAACTCTGTCCGTTTCTTTCCAGAAATATGACTGCATGCAAATAATTGTACATTCACCTATATTTAATGTACACTAAATATATGTGTCGCTGATGCAATCTTTTAGCCAATAAGTATATCATCTATCCTCATGTTGGTGTTTTTTGTTAGTATGTGTTAAACATGAGCACATATTATGAGTTACGTGAAAAAAACGACCACAACTGAGTTTTTTGAAAACCTAACACAATGCAATCGTATTATATGGTATTATTTGGAATTTCCCATGCGGCAACGATTCACATGGGATCCCGAACACGAGGCTTTAGTCAGAAGAGAATGGCAACAGAAGGTGCGTGTAAGGGTGAAAGACATAGTGAACAAGGTCGCAAGGGGCTCTCCGGACAAGTTCATTACTTGGATGACGGATGATCTTCGCGCGTCATTGCGACACAAGAGGGAAAGTGATGAGGAATTCAAGAAGCGGTCTGAGAGGAACACGAAGAACAAGACAGAGGGACTGAAGGCAAAGATTGGGCACAGCCAGGGGTCAATATCAGCGACAATGTGGGCAGACAGACTGGTATGAATATCTGAAACACTTGACAGGAATACGTTAATTTAATTTCGCAAGGCTACTCACTTAAACATATATATACTACTATCTGTTAGGCGAAGCAATTGGGAAGAAGACCTTCTGCAGTTGAATTGCTTGCGACCACTCATTCAAAGGTTGATGAGAGTGGTCAACGGATTTGGTGCGATGCTCACGCGCAGAGTGTTTATGTAAAGACTACCTGATAGATATGTTTGATATGTAAATTTGGACTTCTCTTACCACCCAGCTCACTTGATCCCCATCCTTCAGCTATATTTATAGAAGTTGCTTGGAATTGTGGTTTTGTCAATGTCACGTGAGGTGATATACTCCGGATGTGTGATCCGTTGAGATGTGTATTTGGTGTACCCCGGGCGTGTGGCCCGTTGAGCGTGCGAACGTGTTATGTGGTTTTTATGTATTGCAGGGCAGAAATTATGGCTATAAGCCTGGGATATTGTCAACTTTTAGGGGGAACTCTGTCCGTTTCTTCCCAGAAATGTTGTTTATTTCCCTTTTTTGATGGACTGTTTCAATTCATCCCACTGATGCAGGACAAATATGAGCAACTGAAATCAGGAACTGATGTGCAAGTGGGTTCAGCTGCAGATGATCACCTGTTCTTCAAGGCAAGTGGTGGCTGGAGTGAGAAGGGCACTATATACGGACTTGGAAGAGAGGGTCCTGCTATGTTTGAGAGACCGACGACGTCTAGGCGTATTAGCTGCAGCAGTTCTTCTGCATATTCCTCTCCATTAGTTACGCAGCTCCAGGATCAATTGCATACGACACAGAATGAGTTGCAGACCACTCAAGCTCGACTACATTCGATAGAGGAGGAGTTGAGGAGTACTAGGGAGGAGTTGAGTAGTACGAGGGAGGAGTTGGAAGCTGCAAAGAAGCAGTTGGATGACCAAAGAATAGGACTGCTGGAGTTAAATGCTCGGTTTGACAGCTTCTCGGCGCTCCTTGGCCACCCTACTCGTGCAGACAACTCTCAATCGTCCTCGTAGGCTTAGGTACGTACCACATGTCAGGTGCATCACAAGTACATACATTGGGTTGTAAATATTTATATTTAGGTTGTGGAATTTTTTGGTGTATAATTGCTGTATCAATGACATTTGGAATGTAATTTAGATTTTGCCATATATAGTGGCACTTTTGCCGTCCAAAAATGTTGTACCAATTGTAGCATTTGAGAAAAAAATATAAATTGCAGGTTCAGGTGAAAAAACAAGCCAAAATATTTTTTTTTAAAAATATTTTAGAGACCGAAATAAATCGGTCTCCACCGGAAACCGAACTGGGCGTGGTGGTCTCAAAAAATCAAAATGGTTGGTTGCCCAAATTCCGGTCTAAGTCAGAGACCGAATGGTAGGTGGTCTCCACTGGAGACCGAAATTTTTGGTCTCTGTTAGAGACCAAATTTCTGTGGTCTCAGTTAGAGACCAAATTAATTTGATCTCTAGTGGAGACTGGGTCCCCTGTTCTCAAAAGGAGATCGCTGAATTTGGTCTCCAAGTGAGACCGCGTGAGGCCCAGTCTCGATTAGAGATCAAATTTATTTGGTCTCAAGGCGCGGTCTCTAGTGGAGACCAAAGCGGAAAATTCGATCTCCAATTTAAATTTGCGACCAATGATTTCGAGACCGGCCCCTTTTTGGTCTTAATTCGGTCTTTGAAAACAAATTGAGACTGAATTCTTTTATTTTGGAGACCGAAAATTTTCGGTCTCTAACCATGCGCTTTCTTGTAGTGACTCCTGTATTCCCAGTAGTAGAAGCTTCACCCTTGACTTCAACAATGTAAATAGGGGTGGGCAACGGACTGAGGTGGGTCGGATTGGGCCAGCCCATTAACTAAACGTGCTGGGCTGGATTTAGTACATTTGTTAATGGGCTGGGCTGGGTTATGGACCAAATAAACTTGGCCTGCCATGACCCTCCCATTACCACCCAATGAGTGTTTTTGGTTAGTTAATTTTTCAACCGATGTATTTGTAATTTTCCAACCAAATTAAACTAGCCTAAATTCAAAGTTAGAAAATACACAATCAAGCTAATAAACGGGTCGGGTCACATCGGCCCAGGGGCAGCCCGCTTTGGGCCCGATTAAAAACGGAACAAATTTGTGCAAAACAACGGTCTATGATAATTATGTCATGTACAAAGTGTTGGTAATGAGGTTAACTAATTGGAACATGTAAACTAGTGTGTCAATTAGATTAAGAAAAATAATGGATCACTAAACGGGACGTTAATGGGCCCGCCCAATCCGGCCCGTTAATATGCCTTAATGGGCTGGGCCATTAATGACCCAGTCCATTATTTACGCGATCCTTTATTAGCCCTATTTTAAATGGGTCGACCGTTTAATCCAATGGGTACCCAGTCCGTTGCCCATCCCTAAATATAATCATCACCATTCAGAGCCAAATGAACACGAACATGAGAGAGGCTTAACTCTAGCATACGTCTTTTCTCTCTCTTTGGAACATAATTGTAGGGAAGTTTCCAAGAGGGAGAGCGACTTGGAATTCTTGATTGTGAACATAGATTCCATTATGTCTGCATAGGGGAATGGTTCACCACGAAGAAGTCATGCCCCTTGTGTCGAAAAGTAATGCTCGCAATATAATATGAGGCATGGATATTCTCCTTCCTTTTTTGGGGGGGGAGGGGAATGAGGTTTATGTGTTGTAAAAAAATATAAAGTTGCTGTATATAAAAGTTGGGTACGAATTTTTTGTATATAAATTGTAAAACTTAGGAAATTTTGTGCCCTCAGTTTACAGAAGATTATATTTGAAGGCAATGTATTGTATTGTTTGTGCACTCCCAAGTCCTAACCATGCTGAGATACATGTCTTCAATTTACAGAACATTTGAAGATAGCCGCACAAATTGTGAAGGGTTATTTTCTTATTCATTTTTCTTTGTTAACAGATGATGTCTTGTTGATTAATTTTAAAATTTAAGCAGCATTTAAACAATAATGAGATCTTAAATAAGTCCTACAGGAGCTTAACCCGAAAGAGTTTGCTTTCTATGAGATTGTCTCATATAAGAATTATGTGAGGTACATTAGTTGAACCATAAAATACATAGACAAAAAAGACAATGGCTTCATAAAAATGTTTTATAAACTACTTAGTTTACTGCATATAAGAATTTGTGTACTCCAAATTATGTTGAGATTAATTGTGCCAATAAAATTTAGAATTTTGTAAAGTTTTTTTTTAAACATATAGGACGATCACAGAGAATCTATAAGGCAAAAAATTATTAAGGATCAATAGGGAAAAAATCACAGAGGATACATGAGCCAAAAAATCACAAGAGATTTTCAATAGGAAAAGGTGATAAAGAATTAATAATATGGACTAAAATCGTGCATGATTCACAAAGGGTTAATATGGGAAAAAATCCTGTATGATTTTTCCATTAATAAGAAAAGAATCCTTTGGGATTTTAGATAACTTTTTATAGAAGGAAGAAAATTATTATAAATTTCGAGTGTCCTCAAAGGCAAGATACAAAAATAAATACTACGATGTTAAACCATGAAAAGAGCAAAATAGAACAACATGTTGCTTTTGAAATGTCCTGATGTTTCTATTTTGAAACATCACTCATTTTTATATTCCCAGTCAAGAAAATATGTCAAACTATTTATTGATGTGGCACTCAATCAAGTCAGTAAACCACCTAAATTTAGACTGAAACTCCAAAACTCCAGTATATATTTTCCCATCTTCTCTATAATAAGTTCTAATTTTAGCTTATCATGACTCCAAATATGCATTTGAACTTTAACTTTTGGGGAAAAAAATCAAGCAGTTTTCTGTTTTTTCTTCCAAATTTTTAATATTAGATATTATATTACTTTGTCAATAACTTTTTTTTAATACAATTATAGGAAGAATTATATTTCGGCAGGGGGAGCTACCTGGAATCCTGGATTGTGAACATAAATTTCGGGTGCGTTTGCATAGGGGAATGGCTTCTTGTGAAGAATTCATGCCCCCTTTGTATAAATATAGGGTTTGCAATCCAAAGGTAGACATATTCTAGCTTGTTCCTTTGTATTTGAAATATTATCATTTACCTCTATTGATATATAGATAAATTTTATTTTTAACCCTTAGTTTTCAAAATTATTATTTATTCCTTACATTTGCTATTGCTTTTATATAGATAGAAAAATTGGTATTATTTAACCTCCATCACCGACCTTCGTATTTTTTATTGCAAAATGAGGTAATACGAGGTTTTAATTTTTATGAGCATATTAGTAATATTAAGATTTCAAATAAGTCGAACTTAGATTTAGGTTGGAGTAGCTCATCTTCTATATATGAGATTTTTTTCATATATGAAAATTATGAAAATTAACATCAAAGTCGTCAGGCCATAAAAGAGATATGATGAAAAAGAAGTGTGATCTCACAAAATTACTTCATGTCGCATTGTATTTATAAGTTTTATCTCAACCAAAATTAATTTAAATTAAAATTTAGAATCTCAAGACTAAGTTTTTATATTCTACATGTCTTTTTTCTCTCTTGGAATGCGATTATAAGGAGGGTTTCAGGAAGGGGAGCGAATGGGTATCCTTGATTGTGAGCACAAATTTTAGTATTCCTGCATAAGAGAATGACTTACCATGAAGAACTCGTACCCCTTGTGTCGAAATGAAGGGCTTGTAATCTAAGGCATGGACATTCACCTGACCTTTTTTTTTTTTTTTTAGAAGGATGTTTGAGTTTTTTAACTAATGTAAAGTTGTTGTATATTTGCAAAAGATTCGAAATCAAATGTATTGCATGGATTTTGTAGAACTACACGCTCAAATTATGAAGGAGTATTTTTTTTATTTTCTTAGTTAATGGATTATGTCTTTTGATTAATTTCAATTTTTATTAGCATATATATACATGTTCTTAAAATAAAGCCTCGCAGAAGGTCAACTCTAAATAGTTTGTTACTTGAGAATGGTGTTGAATAAGAAAATTATCGAATGTTAAGTATATCTATACTTAGGCCATAAAAAGGAATCGATAAAAAAGGGTGGACTTATAAAAAATGCTTTATGAACCATTGCATATTTGCATTGTATATAAGAATTTTCATAATTTGATAACAATAGAAAAAAAAAGAATTTGCATACTTCTAAATATATTGAGAAATGAGATTACATGTGGCTACAAAATTTAGAATTTTCGTAAAATTTAGAATTTTTGTAAAATTTAGAATTTTCTAAAATTTTTCTAGGTAGAAAGAAATCACTAAATTTACAAGGCAAAAAATCATGTAAGATTAGTAATAAAAAAATTATGGCGAGTTTTTAATGGAATTTTGTAAAATTTTTCTATATAGAAAGAAATCGCATCATTTACAAGGAAAAAAAATCATAGAAGATTAATAAGGAAAAAAAATTATATAGGATTTATAAGGTAAGAAATCATATGAGATGTTTAGAAGGAAAAGGTCAAAGGGAATTAATATGGGGGTTAAACAATCATGCATGATTCACGTAAAATTGAAAAGGAAGAAAATCCTCTTTGATTTATTTTTTAATTAATGGGAGAAAATCTTTTGAGAATTTTAGATAACTTCACATAGAAATATAGAATAAAGAAATCACTGATCATGAATACCGAGTACGATTAACGGTTAAACAGTAAGGCATACCCAAAAAAAAAAAACCTCAAAATCTAAGGCCGCCACGTCAGCTAATATATTGTCTTAATTAAATGCCGGCTAATAATCAATTTTTGATGAGTTCATCAATTTCCGACGGACCTGATCAATTTTTTGACAGAATTTCTAACGAAATCAGCTATTTTCGATAGAATTTTCGGCCTAATTAGTCATTTTCGACTGACTTTCCATCGAGCCTGTCAGTTTTTTCAACCATCGAATTTTTGATCCTTTTTTCGACAGACTCCGGTTGAGGTAAGGTTGCTTACATATGGATCTTCCCAAATCCCGCGAAAGCAGGACGAGGTGTTGTTGTTGTTGTTATTGCTGTTGTTTTCGACAGATTCCATTAAACATTTCGTTGAAAAATCCTTCCGATGATCGAATTTTCGATGGGTTTCCGTCAAAAATTCCGTTGAAATAAGCATGCATTTTCATAGTATATGACTATATGAATACACCCAACAAGAAGTTTAATATGTAACCGTAAAATATGTATACATACACGCGCACACACACACATATATATAACTATGAATACCAGTTTAATATATAATAGTAAATATATTTTACATATATATTTAGCAGTCTAATATATATGTACAATTTAGTAAATATATTATACTAATTAGCTCATGTACTATTTTAAGATTAACAATATGACTGTTGCAAAATACTAGTACATATATATACCGATAGTAAAATGATAAATTTCCTGTTATAAGATATTCTTAATTTTCTTGTCTTGACTTAAAAATTATAATATCATTTATTGCAACAACAATAATAGCTCCCAATGTTAATCCCACTTAAGTAGGGGATCTAGAGAGATCTAGATACAAGCGGTCTAACCTTTGCATGTATTAAAACAACAACAATAGTATTTAGCTAATGATGAAATAATACGACTTAGGCGTGCTTAATGTTTTCGAGGCATCTAAGGCAAAAGCCTTCAAGGATATAAAGCTTTAGTTAAGAACAATATAATAAGATAGAAATATCACGTGAATACATCAATAGAACTCGCTCAATTTAAGATGAGGAGATGGAAATATCAAAAGAATATATCAATTGTAACTGCTCATAGCCTACATAGCAGCCTAGCCTACATTCCACAATTATCTACTATTGATCTAGGATTGAGAATTGAAGTAGAACGATCAATGTGCTGGTGGATTCAAAATTATTGGAGTAAGTTATCTACATATAGACAAATAATCACCCCATAACCATCTGTAAATTCTTAGAGTAAATGCACTTGTCAGCATTATTATGGGTGAACCCATTAGCAAATATTGTTCCGTCAAGCTTTTCATGCCATTGTTTGGGTCCTTGCTGTAATCCATATAATGACTTTACCGATCTACACACTTTCTTTTCATTTTCCGGAAGTACTAAACCTTCGGGTTGCTCTATGTGGATCTCTTCACCAAAATCTTCATTTGAACGGTTGTTTTAACATCCATTTGATGGATGTATAACCCACATATCGATGCCAAAGCAAGCAAAGTCCTAATGGAAGAGATTCTTGCCACTGGAGCATAGGTGTCAAAGTCGTCTATTCCTTCCTTTTGTGTGAAACTTTTGGCTACTAGTCTTGCCTTGAAAATATCTATTCCTTCCTTTTGTGTGAAACAATAATGCTTGTGAGGAGATGTACTCGGATCCCAAACTCCTTTCTTTACGAATTCTTTGACTCCTTCGTGGTTCTATCGAAGCATCATTACGCCTTTTAGAACTTTCAAGAGTTTCCTTTTGTGACATAGATTGATTTTCAATGGTAGGATTAGAATGCTCAATAATGTCTTTGCTAAGTTTATCTTCAAAAAACTCAACATCTCTTGATGGTACAATTGCATTAGATTATAAATCCAAGAACCTATAAGTTTTAGAATTTTGAGCATATCCTAATATCCTACAAAAATGCCTCTGATTCCTCGAGGTCTCAATTTGGTCCTCTTAGGATCAGGAACCCTATAATAAGCCAAACACCCCACACTTTAAGATAATCAAGGTTGGATTTTTCTACATTTCCATATCTTATATGGGGATACTTTCCTTTTCCTAGATGATATTTTATTGTGAATATGACAAGCAGTGAGTAAGGCTTCTCCCCACAAATTTTTGGGGAGTTTGGCATTAAAAGCATGGAATTTACCATTTCTTCGAAAGTACAGTTCTTTCTTTCAGCCAAACCATTTTGTTAGGAAGTATAGGGGGCGGTTTTTTGATAAATAATACCAAAATTTTCACAAATATTATCAGACTTCTCGGGGAAGTATTCACCCCCTCTATCACACCTAAGAATTTTAATCTTTCTTTCCTTTTGGTTCTCAACTTCAGCTTTATAGCGTTTGAACGCATCAAGTGCTTCATCCTTACTTCTTAACAAATACACATAAGTATTTTTAGAACTATCATCTATGCAAGTTATAACATATCGCTTGCCCCCTCTAGTTAGAATACCATTAAATTTCCAAATGTCCAAGTGTACCAAATCTAAAATTTGTGTACTCCTTTCAAATTTAGTTAAAGGTTTCTTAGTGATTTTGGCTTGCACACAAATTCTACATTTACCCTATTTAATATCATCTTTGGACAAGTATCCATGCTTGTGCATATATTGTAAAGATAAAAAAACTTCAATGTGCCAATCTAGCATGCCACAAAGAAGAGGAATCCACAAAATAAATAGAAACGTCATTTATTTCATTGATACCATCAAGATTGAGTTTGAACATTCCATCATTAGTGTACCCCTTGCCCACAAATATTCCATTCATAGAAAGGACAACATGATCAGACTCTAGAACGATTTTAAAACCATTCTTACAAAGTAAAAAGGCAGATACAATATTCTTTCTAATTTCAGGAACATGAAGTTACTCTTCAAGGTTAAATTCTTCCCTGATGTGAATTGAAGTTCCACAGTGCCTTGTCCAAGAACTTTTGCGGCAGAATGCTTTCCCATCAGTACTTCCTTGTGGACGACCTCCTCATAACTCTTGAATTGTGCCCTGTCATTGCAAATATGCACACTAGCACCAGAGTCAACCTACCACCCAGCAGATTTGGTGGTGCCCATTTGGACTTCAGTCACCATGTCAATTTATAAGTCTTTGAGACCAGTGACCATAGCAACAAATTCTTGAGAAGATTAAGTGCTGGGGAAAACTAAGAAGTGCACAAGTAATTTATGGAGGAAATTGAAAAGGCTCACGGCGTGAGTAACACTATTTTTAAGGTGTTATTTGCTCTATCTCACAAAGATTAGTCTTTATTATGGCAAAGACACCCCCAGAATACAATAAGCCTCTGTGAATTTTCTAAAGAGCAAATTCAGAGATATTCCCTTTTGTGTTTCTTAGAATATATAGATATTATCCTATATAAAAGAGAGAGAGTAATTACTAATTGAATTGATTTAAATAAGCAATCTGTCAACCAAACTGTTCTATCCAAATTTAACAGTTATAAATTAGATAAGAATAATTAATTTACATCACACCAAATTTCGGATTTTTAGGCAAAAATTAAACAACCGCTCAACCACATACCATGGCGTTAACCACGACCAATCCATGGTTACCACTTATTATCAATCGCTACAACATTTTGTTGTAATTGATGATGAAAGGCATGTAGGCCACTGTTATTACACTAGCCCACATAAAATATACATGCTGATTGTCTTTTTGTGCCCTAGTGCACATATGCCATCATGATCAATGCAAAGCATGATCATTCTAGCGTGCACGTGGCCAAACATATGGCGTCAAGTGTAGAATATTGCATGTTGCCCATTCCTCTATGTTCAAGTCATCTCCCTCTTTTATTTTATCTCATAAACACAAACTATCCAACAATCCCCCACTAGTTTGCGTTTGTGAGATATACCATTTGTACTTGACCGTATACAAAAAAGGTATCTTTGGTTTAAACATTTAATCAGTTTAGGTATTTTAAGACTCCAATAAAGTATTAGGTGACTTTATCGTTTAAACTAATAACTTAAAATTATTCGAGAAAACTAAGAAATATACAAGTAGTTTGTGGAGGAAATTGAAAAGGCTCAAGGTGTAAATAGCACTTTCTTTAAGATGTTATCTGCCCTATCTTACAAAGATTACTCTTAATTATAGCAAATACACCCCCATGATACAATAAGCCTTTCTGAATTTTGTGAATAGTAAATTTAGAGAGATTCCCTTCTGTGTTTCTCAGGATATATAGACATTATCCTATGTAAAAGAGATAGAGTAATTGCTAATTAAATTAATTTTAATTAGCAATGTGTCAACTAAACTGTTTTATCTAATTTCAACTATTATACGTGGGATAAGGACAATTAGATTACATCACATTAGACTTCAGATTTTTAGGCAAAAATTAAATAAAGACACAACCATGGACTATGGTGTTAACAAAGACCCATCTGTGGTTGCCACTGCTTATCAATCGTTGCAACGTTTCATTGTGCCTGATGACCAAAGGCATTTAGACAACAGTTATTACACTAGCCCACATAAAATATGCATGCTGATTGTCTTTTTATGCCCAAGTGCACATGGGCCATCTTGATTAATGCAAACCATGATCATTCTAGCATGCACATGGCAAACATATGGCCTCAAGGTGTAGAATATTGCATGTTGCCTATTTCTCTAAGTCTAAGTCATCTCTCTCTTTTATTTTATCTCATAGATACAAACTATCCAACATATTGTCCTTTATGTATTGCCCTTTTTTATTACAACTATTGCACTTACGATTGTCTTTATTGTCATTCTTATTTTTACTGTTGTTGCTACCCTCTGGTGCTTCCCTCTTGTTATTTTTCTTAGACTTACATTCCACATAGTTCACATTAGAACCATTCGGGAGATCTGAGGCATGTCTTTTATGAGTTTTCTCCACAATTCGGAGATGTCTCATAATTTTCTACATTGTGAAGTCTTTTTGCATGTGAAGAAGCCTCTTCCTGTAGTCATTACAAGTGGAAGGCAATTTTGATATAATTGCTGCCACTTGAAAAGTCTTGGGTAGAACCACTTTTAAATCACGAAGTCTATTGATCAAGACTTGCAACTCATGTACTGTCAAGAATTGGAATTGAATCCAACATTTTAAACTCTAAATATTTCATAATCAGAAACTTGTCAGTACCTTATCTCTCAATATTGTATATGGTCGCTAATGCCTTCCAAAATTTGGAGGGACAGCTGATTGGCATGTAGATGTCATAAAGGCTTTCTGATGAGGTGTTGAGAATATGCCCTCGGCATACATATTCATTTTCTTGGCGCTTGTTCTTCAATTCTGCAACCTTTGCCTTCTCTTTTGCTGTAGCGTCTTGAGAGGCTTCAGAAATAGCCTCCAACTTGGGGTTAAAAACATACACAATATTCAAAGTGGCAAGTAGAAATATCAATTTGTCCTTCCAACTATTGAAGTTTGTGCCATCAAAGCGATCCAACCTAACAAAGTCTTGATTCAAGACTTTAAAAGATACGGCGGATGACGAATCAGCCATATTAACGGCTTAAAATTGTGGAGAAAACTAAGAAATATACAAGTAATTTGTGGAGGAAATTGAAAAGGCTCAAGGCGTGAAAAACACTGTCTTTAAAGTGGTATTTGCCCTATCTCACAAAGGTTGCTCTCAATTATGGTAAAGACATCCCTAAGATATAATAAGCATTTGTGAATTTTCTGAAGAGCAAATTCAGAGAGATTCCCTTTTGTGTTTCTCGGAATATTTAGATATTATCTTACATAAAAGAGAGAGTAGTTACTAATTAAATTAACTTTAATTAGGAATATATCAACCAAACTGTTCTATCCAATAAGTCGGATAAGAATAATTAGTTTATATCGCACCAAACTTCGAATTTTTGGGCAAAAATTAAACAATCACACAACCATGGACCATGGCGTTAACCATGACCCATCCGTGGTTGCCACTGATTATCACTCATTACAATGTTTCGTTGCGATTGATCATCAGAGGTATGTCAGCCATGGTTATTACAGTAGTCCACATAAAATATGCATGCTGATTGGCTTTTTATGCCCAAGTGCACATGGGCCATCATGGTCAATGCAAAGCATGATTATTCTAGCACGCATGTGGCCAATCATGTGGCCTCAATGTGCAGAATATTGCATGTTGCCTATTTCTCTAAGTCCAAATCATCTCTCTCATTTATTTTATCTCATAAACACAAACTATCCAACAATCCCCCACTAGTTGTTGTTTGTGAAATATACTATTTGCACATGACCGTGTATACGAAAATGTATTTTTTGATTTAAACCTTTAATTAGTGTAGGTATTTCATGACTCCAATAGAGTATTAGGTGACTTCATCGTTTAAACTAACACTTTAAAATTGTTGGAGAAAACTAAGAAGTGTACAAGTAATTTGTGGAGGAAACTGAAAAGGCTCCAAGCATGAATGACACTGTCTTTAAGGTGTTATTTGCCCTATCTCACAAAGATTGCTCTTGGTTATGGCAAAGACAACCCCAGGATACGGCAGGCCTTTGTGAATTTTCTAAATATCAAATTCAGATAGATTCCCTTCTGTATTTCTCAAAATCTATAGATATTATTCTATATAAAAGAGACAGAGTAATTACTAATTAAATTAATTTTAATTAGTAATGTGTCAACCAAACTGTTCTATCCAATTTTAACTATTATAAGTTGGATAAAAACAATTAGTTTTTATCACACCAAACTTAGAATTTTTGGGCAAAAATTAAACAGCCACACAAGCACGGATCGTGGTGTTATCCACGACCCATCTGTGGTTGCCACTGATTATCAATCGTTACAACGTTTTGTTTAATTCTTATCAAAGGCATGTGGGCCGCGATTATTACACTAGTCACATAAAATATGCTGCTGATTGGCTTTTTATGCCCAAGTGCACATGGGCCATCATGATCAATGCGAAGCATGATCATTCAAGCATGCACGTGGCCAAACATATGGCCTCAAGGTGCAGAATATTGCATGTTGCCTATTTCTTTAAGTCCAAATCATCTCTCTCTTTTATTTTATCTCATAGACACAAACTATCCAACAATCCCCCACTAGTTTTTGTTATGAAATATACCATTTGTACCTGACCATGTATACAAAAAGGTTTTTTTTTTTTCATTTAAACCTTTAATTAGTGTAGATATTTTAAGACTCCAATAAAGTATTAGGTGGCTTCATCATTTAAACTAACACTTTAAAATTGTTGGAGAAAACTAAGAAGTGTACAAGTAATTTGTGGAGGAAATTGACAAGGCTCAAGGTGTAAACAACACTGTCATTAAGGTGTTACATGCTCTATCTCATAAAAATTGCTATTGATTATGGCAAAGATACCCCTAAGATACAATAAGCCTTTATGAATTTCTGCGGAGCAAATTCAGAGAGATTCCCTCTTGTGTTTCTCAGAATATATAGATATTATCCAATATAAAAGAGAGAGTAATTACTAATTAAATTAATTTTAATTAGCAATGTGTCAACCAAACTATTCTATCCAATTTTAACTGTTATAAATTTAATAAGAACAATTAGTTTACATCACACCAGACTTTGGATTTTTGAGCAAAAATTAAACAACCACACAACCACAGACCATGCTGTCAACCACGACTCATCCGTTGTTGCCACTGATTATCAATCGTTACAACGTTTCGCTTTAATTGATGATCAAAGGCATGTGGGCCATGGTTATTGCACTAGCCCAAATAAAATATGCATGTTGATTGTCTTTTTGTGCCCCAGTGCACATGGGCCATTATGCTCAATGCAAAGTATGGTCACTCTAGCATGCACATGGCCAAACATGTGGCCTTAAGGTGTAGAATATTGCATGTTGCCTATTTCTCTAAGTCCATGTCATCTCTCTCTTTTATTTTATCATATAAATACTAATTATCCAACATACAGTCCTTTGTGTAGTTCCCTTTTTTTTATTGCACTTACGATTGTTTTTCTTGTCATTCTTATTTTTATTGTTATTGCTACCCTCTGATACTTTCCTCTTGTTATTTTTCTTGGACTTATCTTCCACATAGTTCACATTAGAACCATTTAGAAGATCTGAGACATCTTTTTTCGGAGTTTTCTCCTCAATTTGGAGATGTCTCATAATTTTCTCTGTCGTAAAGTCTTCTTGCATGTGAAGAAGCTTCTTCCTATAGTCATTTTAAGTGGAATGCAATTTTCATATAATTGCTCCCACTTGAAAAGTTTGGGGAAGAACCGCTTTTAAATCACGAAGTCTATTGACCACGACTTACAACTCATGCACTTGGTCAAGAATTGGAATGAATCTAACATTTTGAACTCTAAATATTTCATAATCAGAAACTTATCACTAGCTTGTTTCTCAATATTGTACTTAGTCTCTAATGCCTTCCAAATTTCAATGGGAGAGGAGATTAGCATGTAGAGGCCATAAAGGTAGTCTGACAAGGTGTTGAGAATATGCCCTCGGCATACATGTTCATCTTCTTGGCGCTTCTTTAATTCTGCAACCTTTGCCTTCTCTTTCGATGTAGCGTCTTGAGAGGCTTTAGAAATAACCTCTAACTTAGGGTTCAAAACATACGCAACATTGAAAGTCGTAAGTAGAAATATCATTTTGTCCTTCCAACGATTGAAGTTTTTGCTATTAAAGTGATCTAACTTGACAAAGTCTTGGTTCAAGACTTTGAAAGATACGGTGGATGACGAATCAGCCACATTAACGCCTTAAAATTGTTGGAGAAAGCCAAGAAGTGTACAAGTAATTTGTAAAGAAAACTGAAAAGGTTCAAGGCATGAATAACACTATCCTTAAGGTGTTATTTGCCCTATCTCACAAAGATTGCTCTTGATTATGACAAAGACACCCCCATGGTAGAATAAGCCTTTAGAAATTTTCTGAAGAGCAAATTCAAAGAGATTCCCTTTTGTGTTTGTCAGAATTTGTAGATACTGTCCTATGTAAAAGAGAGAGAGTAATTGCTAAAAAGGACAGTCCAGTGCACAAGCATATGGTGTTCACGCAGGATCAGGGGAAGGGCCCTATCCTAAGGGATGTATTGTAGGCCGTCTATCGTGACTTTACCCTTGGCTGATTCTAAGGCTCGAACTCGTGATCTTTTGATCACACGGAGACAACCTTACCATTACTCCAAGACTCCCCTTCAAATAGAGTAATTACTAATTAAATTAATTTTAATTAGCAATCTATCAACAAAAACATTCTATCCAATTTTAACTATTTTAAATCAGATAAGAATAATTAGTTTACATCATATCAGACTTCTGATTTTTGGGCAACAATTAGACAACCACACAACCACTTAACCACAGCCCATCCGTGGTTGCACCTGATCATCACTCGTTATGACGTTTCATTGTAATTGATGATCAAAGGTGTATGGGCCATAGTTATTACACTAGCCCACATAAAATATGTATGCTGATTGTCTTTTGTGCCCAAGTGCACATGGGCCATCATGATCAATGTAAAGCATGATCATTCTAGCATGCATGTGGCCAAACATATGGCCTCAAGCTGTAGAATATTACATGTTGTCTATTTCTCTAAGTCCAAGTCATCTCTCTTTTATTTTATCTCATAAATGCAAACTATCCAACTTATTGTCCTTCATGTAGTGCCCTTTTCTATTACAACCATAGGACTTTCAATAGCTTTTCTTGTCGTTCTTTTTTTTTTTATTATTTATTGTTGTTGCTACCCTCTGGTGCTTTCCTTTTGCTATTTTTCTTGGACTTACTGTCCGTATGGTTCATATTAGAACCATTCGAGAGATCAGAGGCATCTCTTTTCTGAGTTTTCTCCTCAATTCGGAGATGTCTCATAATTTTCTCTATCATGAAGTCTTCTATCTCATGAAGAAGCTTCTTCCTATCGTCATTCCAAGTGAAAGGCAATTTTGATATAATTGCTCCCACTTGAAAAATCTCTGGTGGAATCGCTTTTAACTCACAATGTCTATTGACCAAGACTTACAACTCATGCACTAGGTTGAGAATTGGGATTGAATCTAACATTTTAAACTATAAATATTTCATAATCAAAAACTTGTTAGTACCTTGTCTCTCAGTATTGTACTGGGTCTCTAATGCCTTCTAAATTTCGGTTGAAGAGGAGTTTGGCATGTAGATGTCATAAAGGCGGTCTGATAAGGTGTTGATAATATGCCCTCAGCATACATGTTCATCTTCTTGACACTTCTTTTTTAATTCTGCAACCTTTGCCTTCTCTTCCGGTGTAGCGTCTTGAGAAGCTTTGGAAATAACCTCCAACTTAGGGTTCAAAACATATGCAACATTCAAAGCCGTAAGTAGAAACATCATTTTGTCCTTCTAATGATTGAAGTTTGTGCCATCAAAGCGATCCACCTTGACAAGGTCTTGGTTCAAGACTTTGAAAGATGCGGTGGATGACAAATCAGCCATATTAACGCCTTAAAATTGTTGGAGAAAGCTAAGAAGTGTGCAAGTAATTTGTGGAGGAAATTGAAAAGGCTCAAGGTGTGAATAACATTGTTTTTGAGGTGTTATTTGCCCTATCTCATAAAGGTTGCTCTTGATTATGGTAAAGACATCCCGAGGATACAATAAGCCTTTGTAAATTTTCTGAAGAGCAAATCTAGAGAGATTCCCTTTTGAGTTTTTCAGAATATATAGATATTATCTCTATAAAAGACAGAGAGAGTAATTACTAATTAAATTAATTGTAATTAGCAATATGTCAACCAAACTATTCTATCCAATTTTTAGCTGTTATAAATTAGACAAGAACAATTAGTTTATATCATACCAAACTTCAGATTTTTAGGCAAAAATTAAACAACCACGCAACCACGGATTATGGTGTTAACCACGACCCATCTGTGGTTGCCACTAATTGTCAATCGTTATAATTTTCATTGTAATTGATTATCAAAGGCATATGGGCCACGATTATTATACTACTCCACCTAAAATATGCATGCTAATTGTATTTTTGTGGTCAAGTGCACATGGGACATTGTGATCATTGCAAAGCATGATCATTCTAGCATGCACATGGCCAAACATATGGCCTCAAGGTGTAGAATATTGCTTGTTGCCCATTTCTCTAAGTCCCAGTCATCTCTCTCTTTTATTTTGTTTCATAAATAAAAAAAAATCCAACAATACAGTCCTTTATGTAATGCCTTTTTTTAATTACAATCATAGCATTTATTGTTTTTCCTGTCATTCTTAGTTTTATTGTTGTTGCTACCCTCTTATGCATTCCTCTTGTTGTTTTTCTCGGACTTACCTTCCACATAGTTCACATTAGAACCATTGGGGAGATCTGAGCCATCTCTTTTTCGAGTTTCCTCATCAATTCGGAGATGTCTCATAATTTTCTCTAACGTAAAGTCTTCTTGATGTGAAGAAGCTTCTTCATATAGTCATTCCAAGTGGAAGATAATTTGATATAATTGCTTCCACTTGGAAAGTCTCGAGTAGAATCACTTTTAACTCACGAAGTCTAGTGACCAAGACTTGCAAGTCATACACTTGGTCAAGAATTAGGATTAAATCTAACATTTTAAACTCTAAATATTTTATAATCAGAAGCTTGTCAGTACCTTGTCTCTCAGTATTGTACTTGGTCTCTAATACCTTCCAAATTTCGTTGGGGGAGAGATTGGCATGTAGAGGTCATAAAGGCAGTCAGATAAGGTGTTGAGAATATGCTCTCGGCATACGTGTTCATCTTCTTGATGCTTCTTCTTCAATTCTGCAACTTTGCTTTCTCTTCCAGTGTAGCATCTTGAGAGACTTCAGAAATAGCCTCCAACTTGGGGTTCAAGACATACGCAACATTCAAAGCCATAAGTAGAAACATCATTTTGTCCTTCCAACAATTGAAGTTTGTGCCATCAAAGCGATCCAACTTGACAAAGTCTTGCTCTAAGACTTTGAAAGATGCGGTGGATGATGAATTAGCCATATTAGCACCTTAAGATTGTTGGAGAAAACTAAGAAGTGTACAAGTAATTTGTGGAGGAAATTGAAAAGGCTCAAGGCGTGAATAACACTGTCTTTAAGGTGTTATTTGCCCTTGTCACAAAGATTGCTCTTGATTATGCCAAAGACACCCGTAGGATATAATAAGCCTTTATGAATTTTCTGAAGAGCAAATTCAGAGACATTCCCCTTTGTGTTTTTCAGAATATATATACATATTATCCTATATAAATGAGAGAGAGTAATTATTAATTAAATTAATTTTAATTAGTGATCTGTGAACCAAACTATTCTATCCAATTTTAACTGTTATAAATTGGATAAGAACTATTAGTTTACATCACACCAGACTGTGATTTTTGGGAAGAAATTAAACAACCACGGTTGCTACTGATTATCAACCGTTGCAATGTTTCGTTATAATTGATTATCAAAGGCATGTGTGCCATGGTTATTACACTAGCCCATATAAAATATGCATGCTAATTATCTTTTTGTGCCCAAGTGCACAGGGGCCATCATGATCAATGCAAAGCATGATCATTCTAGCATGCACGTGGCGAAACATATGTCCTCAAGGTGTAGAATATTGGATATTGGCCATTTCTCTAAGCCCAAGTCATCTCTTTCTTTTATTTTATCTCACAAACACAAACTATCCAACATCAACAATAGTTGCGGCTCGATCAAAGTGTCAAGTCCTGGATTTATGTCAGTTTCTGATAAATTCATATTGAATCTAGAGGGGAATGATACATCTAATGTAGCTTTAAAACAGTACTTCCTATATGGGGCTGTGTTTTGTAGAGAATTAGAATTATGGAAGCTAACAACTGTATCATGAGAAAATTGTCATAATTAAACTGTTGATACAAGTCCAAATCCTTTATTGATGGTACTATGCTTAGTAAAGAAAATTGGACGCATGTGAGAACCTATTATTTTTGGATTATATAAAGGAAATTTACACCCTCATGCCATGTTGTTATATTGGTGCAACCTAGCAAGCAGTTTGGTAGTCTTGGATTTTTGCGTTCCTCTACTCCATAAGTAGACGGAACTAGTGGCCTTGTTGAATTTTTCATCTCCCGAATGAAAAAGATGATGCGCTTATTGTTCGGCAGTTATCCCTTAATGTTGTACAACTCGCATTAATTAAGGAGGTTATTAGACTCAGGACTTATTTTACTCTCCCTGAAGAACTCTAGTCCCTACACCCATGTTGGGAGGGGCTGCCATCATCAGTTCATGAAGATTAGCCCAATTTATTGGAGTTTCTAAATTATTAATGAGTTTATTACTAGTTTCCTTTCAATAAAGTAGTCATTTCATTACTTGAGCTTTTTTATTTTTAATCGCCTTTGATTAGAATGTTCATCTCTATTTCCATAAGAGTTGTGGTTAATTGTCATGGCTTAAAGTATTGCATGAAGCTCTATGTAGTTTCAATTGGAAATTGTACCGTCTATAGTTTCTCCATCAGTAAGAAAGACGTAGGGTCATTAAGGTTTATTTGAGAGAAGATTATCATGGTTTCTAAACCAGGCATTAGTATGATTTGTTTTAGTCTTTTAGAAGCTGAATTGTCTCAATAGTTTAGATCTACAATTATTCATTAGTGTTTTTTATTGTTAATCTGTTTGGCTTTTGGGGGGGGCTGACCTATGAGTTAATAATTAGTGAGCATGACTGAAACACTGCTTCCTTGAATATGTACCTACGTGGTTATCCTGTTTTTTGGTCTTCAATGCAATGCACCTTACTCAATTGATCATGTGGCTGAAATTAAGCTAGAAAGAGAGCGACAAAGGTGTAATACGACATTGACAGTAGCTATAAAATCCATTTCATGAAGCAAGTCACCCCCCCAAAAAAACCTTCTTTTGATGGCTAAGTCAACTTGTGCAGATGGTAGTAGAAACTAATATGGTTGAGTGCAATCAACTATTGGGCATACAACTGAAAATGGGGGGTTAAGTTTGGGCACAAATAGGGTTTGTCTTGGATCCAGTCAACTTGAACTCTAATGTTATGTAGGCCTTTGTGTGTGTAGTACTTGTATGATGATTAGATTGTAACGTACTTTTAATAGCATCCACCGTCCACTCTATCTCAATGCACTAAGGCCCTATTCTTTTTATTGGTAAATCTCAATTTATCGACTTCAACCCACTTCACGAACTTCAATAAAAAAATATCAACTTCAATTCACTATAACCAAATTCAACCCACTTCAAACCATTTCAACTTATTTCAAGCCACTATTTTAACCAACTTCTATCTATCATATAAAAATTGTACCAACTTCAACCTACTTCAATAAAAAAATACCCACTTTAACCAACTTCACCCATTTCCTAACCCCTATTTTTCAACGAAAAAAATAGGCCCTAAAATAGTGACAGCTTTTAATACACAAAGTGTGAAAGAGAGTATAGCATCCTTTCTGACATGTTGTCCTGACTGAGTCCTTAAGAAGCTCATGGCTGACAATGACATTGATTATCATACAATTGCTAGCTAAAACTATAATATCTCATTTTCTCAATAATTGGGACTAACATTTTAGACTCAACCAGCACTGTCACTATTAGAGATGTCAACGGACTAGATTTGGATCAGATGTTAGAACATCCGAATCCAAATCCGATTAATTTCGGATCTGAAAATTCGATCCAAATTCGATCTGATGGGTCGAAGGGAAATCTCTGAGTCCGATTTGAGTCGAATCAGCTCAGAGTCGGATTTAATCTAATCTGAAATGAGTCCTTTTGTCCCGAATAATGTTGTACTATTTTTTTCATTATATCTTATTCCTCCACTTATCGATGCGGCGTCTATGATATTAACAAAATTTTCGAACATTCAAACTAAACAAGAAATAAAATAAGGTATATATTTCGTATTCAATGGGCTACTGTTGGCGGCCGATGAGGAGAAGTGGCTGGAAATATGGTTGATTACGGCAACGCATGGCTGGTAATATAGCAGACAAAGAGGGAAAGAGCATTGCATGATGGGAGAGCCAGTAAGGATTGTGGAGTGATGTACGAACCCAAGACAATGAGGGATTGGAGAGGGGCGACTGATTGGGATGGATACGGAGTTTCTTAAAATTTCTAGTTTTATCCATTAAAAATTAAAAATAACATGCTAACAAAACGTTAAATTTAAAAATCAAATTTGGAAGGCCTCGGGACCAGTATATTTTTGAGTCCTACAAACTTTTATTTTTTAATTTTAATTTTAAATATTTAAAAATTAGTCGGGTCAGATTGAAAAATCGGATCGAGTTTTAGCATTCCTCCAAATCCGATCCAAATCCGACTTGGATTTAGATTCTTATTATCGAACTTGAATCGATTTTTTTTCTCAAATTCGAATCGGATACTTCTGCTTCGAATTGAATCGGATCTGCCTCGAATTCGGATGTAACTGACATCTTTAGTCACTATGAAGTGGCCATGATGAATACATAAAATTATTTTCATTTACCCCCTCAAGGTTTTGGTAAATATTATTTATATCATGAACTTTTCGAATTATCATTTACCCCATTTACATTGGCATAATAATATACAAAACCTCAAATTACAAAAATGACCTTGGTGGTCTTGAATTAATTTGATTAGTTAGTGACATAGCAAACATAGTTTGAGGAGATTAATTAGCGCTTTTAGCAATAAAGATGCCAGTTTGCTCACACGAACATAGTCGGATATTATGCAATGGAAGAGAAGAAGATAATAGAGAAACTTATAATAGAAGGTGAAGGGAGGTTCGAATCGCACCACATGTAGTGCTGGGTGGCTTGTTGGATCATGACGACCTTAGTGGTGGTCTCAACATCACTACTGCGGCTGCTACTAATCACATTGATCAGATCCAAGGTCAAAAGAATCGGGTTGGCGCTCAATTAAACTTCAAATGTATAGAAGAGATAGGGTAAGGGTAAAAGAACTTATGAACATGAAGGACATTTTTGTAATTTCGGGGGTTTGTAATACTATTATGCAAAGGTAAAATAGGGTAAATGACAGTTTGAAAAGTTCAGCGATACAACTAATATTTACCAAAGCCACGAAGGGGTAAATGAAAATAATTCTGAATACATAGAGACAGTAAGAATTGGAGAATTAAATTTGCGGAAACAGATATGTCTGCTTTTATCACCATGATCCCATGGAAAGTCTAGAAACAGTTCTATTTGGAGTTTTATTGTCTGTGTGATTGGCATATTCTTATGCATGTATTGTTTATTACATTTAAGAGGTGCCAAGTGATGATATTTCAATTAATTTACCTCCATAATTATAAGTTATACTCAATATTAATCACATTGTAATAAATACTATTTTCGATCTAAGTGATGGTCCAAAAACTATGAATTTTGTTTTTTTATGAGCACTTAGGTTTTATTAGATGCGTGTAGTAAGCTTATTTAATTTGGTTAGTTAAAAGAGAAAAAAGCCTAGCCGCCTCTCTTCCTCCTTTTTTTCTCTCTAGGAAACTGTACTCCTCAATTTAGTTCATAGGGGCTATCATAGGCATCTTTGCCAATGGTAAGCCTCAATCTTTACTTTTTTACATTTTTTCTTATTATTTTTTTGCTAAATAAACTATCTATCTCTTTTTTCAATAGTCTCTTTGTACCCTCTTTTGATAGGTGATACTTCTTTTTCACCCTTAGAGTGAATCTATCAATTTATTTTTAAACTATTCTAGTTACTCTGGGTCGAATTATTGATTGATTGCAGTACAAATCTATAATAAATATCAATTCTTCAAGTTTTGATTACAATACCGAGTAAAGTTTATCAAAAAGAAGCTATATAAGTTTGACAGATCTTCTTACTGAAGGTTGTATTATAAAACAACAATTAAGTGGAAAAGAAGTGCTTTGAAACATAGTAATTAGTTTTCTTGTGTGGAGAATTTATTTTGTTATTCTAGTGATGTGCTTGTTTGGATTAGAAATCTATTGTGGATGTCATATGTCTTTCAATTAATGAATTCATCCTTTATTATCAAAAAAAAAAAGAAAAAAAGAAAGAAGATGGGTGTAGTAATTTCCCACAATTGAGCATTAAAGTTTCATGGGTTGAATATATCATTCAAAATCAAATTTGAATATCCAAATGATATTATTTTCTTTCGATTGAGCTTTTTTTTGGACGTACCAATTATTCTCTTAGGTTGGCTTTGATTGGTTCTATTAATTACAAGCCGAGATGTAAGAATATCCACTACATAGAGTGAATATAGAAGAATGTCTTAATAAATTGTATGTACTGATAGTATGATCACATGATGGAATAACGAAATCAATGTCACTCAGTATATTTACGAGCGTAATACAAGTTCCACCTTTTAAATTAGGATTGCTCCTACTAATGATTTTTCTTCTTCTTGTGGTTGTTATTATTATTATTCACATAATATTCCCAACTCCTTGAGGACCTTTAATTATGGCACCCAAAGTGCAAATTATTGGGTGCAACCAGGTGGACATTTCATTTGTCCAACCGAGCCCACATTGTTTTGTTTTTAGGTCTCAGTTTTATGCTTTTGTCTTGTGTTTTTGCTTTTAAAAAAGCCTTTTCACAAATCAAATCAAGCTTGTTGTGTGTTCTTTCGCGTTTTTCTTCGTTCACTTGCTATGTTCGAACACTAGTCCTCTCCGTTGTTTCAATACCTTTGTTTTCGTTTTTTTGGTAATTATTCAATGTCTAGCGTTGATCGCAACATTGCTCTTGATCTTGAAGATTCTTCAAACATGAGTTCTTCTTTACGTTTGATTATGCTGTTGGCAATCTCTCTTCTTGTTTTCGATTTTGGAATTTGTGTGTTATAATTTTGTGTTCTGAAGACCTAATTTTGAGATTTTCAAATGGATTTTGTTCGTTGTTATGATTATGTCTTCTATAAATATAAAGTACTTGGAGGTTTGAATATGAATATATATATATATATATATATATATATATATATATATATATATATATATATATATATATATATATATATATATATATATGTATGTATGTATGTATGTATGTATGTATACATATACATGTATATATATGTGTGTGTGTGTGTGTGTGTATATGTATTGATTACAATGTTTCTATTCCTTGGTCATAACTTCTGGATTATTCGGAGAAAGATGGTAGGTTTTGCTCAAGAATGCATTATATATACTAGTCCGTATTTTAGGTGATGCTTAAAATTAGTATTACGTGGAGGATCGCATCCAAGGCATGGTCAAGATTGCCCTCCATCAACATATGTCATTGTTCCAATCATACAGCGTGAATCGTCACTTGCTAATAAGCAACTATTGAGACTAAGTCTTTCTTCCGGCTACGGCTCCTTCCTTCACTAGTTTTTCGGCTCCCTCCTTACAGGCAAATGTTGGGCATTCGTCATCTTGATGGAAGGTACGAGCAGTTGCATTGACTCTAATTCAATTTTTTTCGTGCTGCATTGCCATTAGCCTGACAGAGGAATAGGTCATTAGCACTCATAGAATTTTAAGGAAATATATAAGAAAAGGGCAATCCCCTAAAACATCCTTTTCTCATTATACGGCGGGGGGCGTCACTACCCTAGTTAGCTGTATCGCTGCAAGAAGTACCCATGATTACTTTCTGGATTGACAAATGATAATTGACCCTACAAACCAAAGATTAATGTTTGTGAAATCATTAGATATGTGAGAATCAGGTCCATAACAAATTGATGAACATAAACATTGTTATACTTACCCTTAATAATTGATTAACTCCGGTCGAGCACGAATCAAAAATCAGGGGCAGATCTATGGCTAAGACGGGGTGTCCATGGACATGCCTATCCCAAAAAAGGTCTTAATAGCTAATTTGAGGCCATATATATTAATAATGGGAACCCTTAAAATTGGTCCCACAAAAAACCTTTAACCATTTAATATTGTTCTATTTGGAGTTCGTAATTGGACTGGCCCAAAGATACTGAGCATCCATCCAGCACTTAAAAAAAATGGTTCTCATTGAAGCAAAGGCGACGCAAAGCACGTGTGGCCTGGCCAATGTGGCCCTTCGACTCCAAGAACATGAACATCTCGTGATTCAAACAAGATCACTAAAAGCTCTGATGCTTTCCTCGACTCCTTCACGGCTCCACCTCCAAGCTCTACTCGACACCTCCTATACTCTACCCCTGCACGGTTGACACCTCCACCACCAAAAAATCGAAAGCCATGACTGACTGTCATTATTTTGTTCAGTTATGCCTTCTTCCCACTTTGGACTTATACTTCAACCCCCCCCAGCTAGATCCTGAGATCTGCCATTGCCCAGCGCCTTACCCTTCAGCCTCACATTGACGCCCCACCAGCCACCAAAATGCACCGCTAGCAGCTCAACAACGATGTCGCCTACTGCCCACTGTCGAGTCAGGCCTCAGGTTAGGGTTTTGAACTTGAACAGTTAACATTAAATTTTATTTTGCTTGAATCACTTCCGATTTCTTGCAATCTTGCTTAGTTGCTTCTCATCTTGTATTATGTAGATTAAGATTGTTTATTTGTTTAATGAGATTGTTTAGTTGGTGGATTGGTTAAGGATTGTTTTAATTTGTTATCAATTTATCATGTTAATATGTTATATAAATTTATGTTGTTACGAAGTTGCAATGTTATGTTGATAAATTCTTGTGTCTTTGTAATGTTGTGTGTCTATGAATTTAGAATGATGGGAAGAATTTGCTAGGTAACTTGGGCTAAATGAATATGTAATTAGTTGATTTTAGGTGTAACTTGTGAAAATTGTAAAAAATAGGCTTCGGGATTGATTTCATATGTGCTAAATTATCTGGTTAGTGGATTGGCTGAAATCGTTTTTCCGGTAATAAAAATCGTAAAAAATAGACTTTGGAATCGAATATGTGATTCGTTTTTGAATGATTGCTTGGCTTGTTATATAGGAAAAGATGTAATTAACTCAATTTCTATGTCATTTATCGGTTCCAAAAAACAAGACACCATAGAGGACAATTGTAATAGCAGATTATTGTAATATTTCATGTATCATTGAAACTTTATTTTATGGTACACAGAGTGATGAATGTTTATAGGTGGACACCCCTAATTCGAAACTTTAGATCCCCACTGCCAAAAATCTTTTATATATTCCTCTTCTGGCACTGTATTTTGTAGTCAAAAAGATAATGGGTGCTCCCTTTCCCTAGTCACACACTTGTTCCAGCAACTTTTACTGGGTACAACAGAACAAAATAATAAACAAATAATTGCCTATAGGGCAATTCAAAATTTTAAGTCGGAGGATGTCACTCTCAAAAGCTTTTCCCTAAACTATAAAAAAAAGGTTGTTCAACGATGGTATCAGCAATGGAAAAGTGCTTACAGCGACAGAAATTTGAGCCCGAATGGAATTAACGATGGAATACAGCTGTCGTATATTTAATTGTCACTGTCCAGCCAACGACAGAATTCTGTAATTCTGTCTCCACATGGCAATGGAATGGGAGATGGATAGGTGGGGATGACGGAAACGAAAGGCTCGCAATATGGTGATGGAACGTACATTCCATCGCCATCAATAATGGAATCAGTGACGGATTTTCTGCCGCTGATGGTGATGGAATATACATTTCGCCGCCAGGTTGGTTTTTTTCAAAAAAAACTAGCCTATGATGGCGATTCCATTGCCCATCTATTGCTAGTTTTGCCTTTTTTTAAAATAAAATTTTTGTTTACACAATTGCCCAAAATTATAATTCAAACCCTACAAGAAAATACATCAGGGACAACCCTCTTGATGCTGATGCTTCACTGGAAACGCTTTCAACAAATGTCAGCCTACAACAAAGCCAACTATCATATGTAAACCGAACACTTTCAAAAGTCTCATAACAAATTCATACAATATCTGCTTAAAAACATACGTGTACTTAACAAACCATTGTCAAAAGAGTTCCTATATATATGTATATATATATATATATATATATCAAGGAATAGAGAGGGAAGAAGCAAATAAGTTATCAGGAATCAATCATTGAGGTGTCATCATACTCTTTATCATTTTGTGGGGGGCTAGTGAAGGATGGTTGGGAGTCCGAGCAGGAATCTTATTGCATTTGGAAAAAGGTCGTTATTTGCTGATTCATACTCATCATACTCATCATTTGCTACGTCATCCTTTGGTTGGACTCCTTTAATCGCTTGTATCTTTCCTCAAGCAACCGATACATTTCAGCTTGCGTAGTAAGCTCACCCTCCAAGTTGGTCACCAAGGCCCTTAAATTGTTTAACTCCTATTGGGATGCCACCTGACCTGTACCTGCGGAAAATTATGTATAAATATGAAGTATATATTAGTGACAAATTTTCTATTAATGATTGAAATATAAATTAAAATTAAAGCTACTATAACGGCTCGCTGAGAGGGACTAAAGTAGGAGGACTCTCTAATGTTGACAACATCATCTCCAATGTCTTATAGACTTATTTGTATAGGCCTTCACCCATAACACGTTTGGATTTGGAAGAGATTGAGATAGATCTTGGGAACTGGCATCTACGGTCCCTTGAGAGTTGATGATGTTTTGAAATTCTTTCTAAGAGGATTCCTAAGATATCAATATATTTACAAAAATTCAAATTTATCATAGGAATAAAAGTGCATGAACCACTAATTAAGTTTGACAATTGAGAATGCAACACGTATGTTTGTTGTGATTTCTTATCAACCCAAGGTCCATCCTCTTTGCCATGCAGTTTGTGAGTGTGGGTGAATAGCTCAATAATTGTTGGATCTCTCCCAAGTTGCTCCCTCTACATGTCAAACAAATTCAGAAAATGACATTAACCACCACAATCAACCAAATAACTAGAAGACGTTATATGATGTAGAACTAGTTACCAGACGCCTCCTATGCTCACACATAGGGATCGAGCCAGAAGTATGAAAAGATGGCCCAACACTAGTTGGGTTACCAAGCCCCTTTTTTTGGGCCTTTTCACGTAATTTCTTGTACAAGTCGTTCGTCTAACATTGTTGGAGTCCTCTTCATTGCTCATCACCAAGCCATGCGGGCTGCTTGTTGTACTTCTTTGCCTTGCCAAGGAAGTCCCTCAAACATGCATTGCCTCTGTTCTCAAAATCACTCCTTATGTGATCCTCATGGATAGTATCCCAAATAAACCATTTCTGCACATAAGAAAACAAGTACATCAAACAATATCATAATAATGAATCAAATATATACAAAGGATTAATATGTAATAACTGTAGTTACCTTGAACTCTCCGAACCACAAATCTTTAACTTATCTTGGGACTTTACCCCAAGAAGGGCAAGGGGCACTATATTTGCTTTGGAAGATCTGAGAAATCCTTCCAACAGCAACTTTATTAGGGAGAAACCTATTTCAACAGCAAGCTTCTAATTAATGGGACATTACACAAAAATAGTTTCAATAGCAAACACATAACAATTTTACCACTGACCCGTTACCATCTGGCACAATATATGTCTCTGGTCGACTGCTCCCATGACTAAACTGTGCCTCATAATCTCTACTTCTAATGTTTTACTAGGACTAGTTGAGTTAGGGTTAACAAGTGGGGGAGTAAGGTTGGTTTGTTTGGGAATAGGGGTGTCGGTTGCAATATTATATGCATATTGTTCGAAAATGAAAGTCTAGTGAGGGATGTATAGGGTATGGGGAGTGAAAGATCCCAAAGGAACTACCCCAAATTGAGTGGGGATTGTTCCTACAGCACCTGTCATGTGAGGTGTCGGGAAAGAAGGTGAATTAATGTCCATTGCAGTGGCCTAGGTACTGAAGCTTCTTCTCCCTCTTCCTTGGCCTTGAGTAGAGGACTTATCTCGATGGGGTGTAGAATCCATACCTGAAATAGTTGACAACAAATACAAGTACAAATAGTAATTGTACAGATCAACAATTTAGTCACACAGCACAATAATTAGAACATCTTGTTTCAAAATTGACACATATATTAAAAGTACATTCATACACATTCGTATCACAATGATGGTAAGCATTGGAATATGTAACAATTCATAAGCATTTAATTGTCTGCATCATCTTCCCCACCCCCAACCTCGTCATCATTCTCATCATCCTCATCGTCATCATCATTATATAAATGTAAATCTCCCTATTCTTCATCTCTTTCAATCTCATCATTCCACTCTCCCTCTTTATCACCCTCATCCTCTTGCCTCATCTACATCATCCTTTACCTGAATAAATGAAAACCTCATATCATCATTAACTTCATCCGGTGGTATGCTTTCATCCACTAATGATATAGGGATAATATCATTCACACTTTCAACTAGTGCTATCATGCCTATTTGTTGGTAAGCAATGGGTAGAGTGTATCACGTGTCCACTCTAATCTTGGTTTGGTTTGGTTGGTGTGACAACAAGCCATTTGACCTTATCCTTTAACAGATCTGGATGTGGCATGAAGCACACCTGTGATATAGTGTTTAGAACGATGAATAGATCGTACTTTCTGTACCTCCTTGCGCAATAAACCTTGATAAATTTGCTTAGTTTATGATATCATGTCCCATGATTCAATATGGGATCAAACCAGTCATAACTGAATAGCACATATCTTTTAATTGGTTCACCTATGTACTCGAGTTCGATGATATCTTTAAGTACGCCATAGTAATCGTTTTCAATATCCTCTTCTTCAGTCTCACATACACCAGCACCACAGTTGTACGTTTTCTTCCCAACACTGCGTGCTTCTATGTGGGATTTAAATTCATTAACTCTATATGCAGTCCACCTAAACACGTCTATTAGGCTTCATGGACAATTATGTCAAGTACAAATGTTTTGTGACCATCGAATAGTTGAATATAATGCACCTAAGATGACAAAGGATGTGGTTTGAGTTAATACAATGCACATAAGGGTGTCCAAATAATTTTAAGTGAATAAGTTCAAATACTTACATTTTGACTAAACCAATCTGCAAAATGAGCTTCAATGATGGTATCAACATCAGCATCACTAACATTAAGAAGTGCAGTTTGGATTTGTTATGTGAAAATTCTATGACATTTTGTACCCATTGTTGCTAGGTAGTACTCACCAAATATAAGGTTTAGCTTCATCATAGTTTAATAGCACGTGAAGATGAGCAGTAATATATTCAACATCTGTGAGATACCTTGATTTTTCCTTCCCAATAGCAGTTCCTTGTAGCTCAAACACAGATAGAGTTGGGATATGGTTATTATGTTCATCACTATCCTCATTTCTTCGACATCTATTGTGCATGGAGGGCACATTAGGGCCAAAGTAATAGGGGCCAAAAAATGTCATTTCAACTTTTAAGTAAGCTTCTCTAATTGAACCTTGAGCATACGCTTTTTGTTTAATCTTTTTCTTTAAACGACCGAAGTACCTGACAAAATAAAATTAAACAATGACTTGTAAGTTATTCATTCAAGTTTAGTTGGTTAAATCCATTTCTTCATCAAATATAATCTATTTTACCTCTCAAATGGATACATCCCTCGGCACAGGATCACCAAGTAGTGCCTCTTCTACTACGTGTATCGGTAAGTGCTCCATTACATTGAAGAATCCTGGAGGAAATATAATCACCAACTTACAAAGAGTAATGGCAATCTTCTGATGCATTTCCTCAAGCACATCCTCTCGCAGTGTTGTGAAGCATAAGTTCTTAAAAAACTGACTTATTTCAATGAGAGGTTTTAACATATCATCTGGGAGAGCATCAAATGAAATCGATAACAGAGTCTCTATAAACACGTAGCAATCATGACTTTTCATATTGTTGAACTTTGCTTCATTGAGGTCCATAATATTCCTTAAATTAGAGCAGTATCCATCAGGCATGTTAAGTCCCTTTACCTATTCACACAGCTTTCTTCTTTTACCCATAGCAAGAACAAACTTCGCTTTCGGTTTAACCGTTTTACCGCTTGGGCCTGGTTGCAAATGTAATTCTTCCCTATTACATATATCTGTGACATCCATTCTTGATTTGACATTGTCCTTTGTTTTTCCAGGAACATCCATAATAGTGTTAATGAAGTTTTCGAAGAAGCTTTTTTTCTATGTGTATCATATCCAAATTATAGTAGAGTAACTGATGTTGCCAGTAAGGCAACTCCTAGAATATGCTCTTCTTCATCTAGTTATGCTTACTTTCCTTAAATCCTAATATTTGGAAGTCACCGTCTGTCGTTACCATTAGGTAGTGTTGCACCTCAGCATAAAGATGTTCCCCAAAAAGTGGCGACGAGGACCCCTGATAATAGTTCTGCCTTTTCTAAATGAAATTCTATTGCTTCTAAATGCATGAGTCCTTGGCAAGAAACATTGATGAAAATCAAACCACGAGAATTTACCTCCATTTTTGAGTCCTAAGGCCTTTTGTTATTTCATACGCACTGGATAAGCGAATTGGCCATTAGTTCTCCACCCAAACAGCATTCCATATGCCAGGAAATCATTAATGGTTCACATAAGTGCAGTCTTCATTTGAAATGTCTTCCTCGTAGATATGTTGTACATTTCAATTCCAACATCCCACAGATCCTTTAAATCATCAATAAGATTTTATAAGTATACATCTATTTTGTTCTTGAGATTTTTAGGGCCGGGGATTACACAAGTGAAGAACATAAATGGTGTGGTCATACACATTTCAGGGGGAATGTTATAAGGTATAGCCACCACCGGCCAAATGGAATAAGATCTTAATGATAAAGTGTAAGGATTAAATTCATCAGCATATAACTGAAGCCTACCATTTTGAGGCTCTGTAGTAAAATCAGGGTACTTGTTATCGAAATGTTTCGACGCTACCCCATCTGATGGATGATATAAAACACCGTCCTCATGTCGATATTCATAATGCCATCTAATGTGCTCTACAGTGCTTCTTAATGCATATAACCTTTGAAGTCAAGGTTTCAATGGCAAGTAATGCATCCTTGCATGTAGCTATGAGCTTTGATTCTTTTGTTGCGACCTTTGCCTCTTCCATCTGGAATGCCCGCAAAACTTACATGGATCGAGGTTCGAGTCCTCTTTAAAGAACAACATGTAACCTTTATGGCAATAAACAATGTGTATCACATCATTGCCAAGATCTTTAACAACCTTCTTCGTCTGGCCATAGTTGTTCGGCACATGGTTGTTAGGTGGACACATCTTCTTTATTAACAGAACAATTTCACTGAAACAATTTTGTAGCATGTTATAATCAGACTTGATACTCAATAGTCGAACAGCAGCAGAGAGCTCACTATGTGTCAAACAACCAACATATAAGGGTTGTTGAGCAGCTTGAACTGTATTATAAAACGGTTCTTCACAAGTGCTTGGCTCTTCATGCCTCACATTTTGATTTGTCAATATAGCATCACCAACCATGTAATGCATACTATCTACACAGCATTCATTATACTCATGATTAATATGACTTGAGCCGCCAGCTTTGGCCATTTTTGTAGTAAAATATCCAAAATCATACTGTTCAGGTTCTACTTCTTCATGACTTATCCAATACCATTATCCTTTCACAAAATCCTTATACAACAGGTGCGTCTTTATCTCATTGGGTGTTAAGTACACTCTATTTTTACACCTCGCACATGGACATCTATACTTTCCCCCCACTTTGGAACTCTGGTTGCGTACATGCAAATGCATCAAATTCATTTACTCCATTTAAAAATTCTTGAGTATAACCATTACGATCAGGCAATAATCTATTATACATCCACGAATGATGTGGAGGCCATTTATTTTCTACTCAAATAACAATATTCGTAACACTTCTTGGACTAGTATTAATTTTAATTTATATAATTCTAATTATATAAATTTTTCAATTACCTATCACACATATTTTAATATTCAAACACAACACTAACTAATCCACAAAAATACATATAAGTACATCCATTTTCCTATATATATACATATATATATATATATATATATATATAATATATATATATATATATATATATATATATATATCATTAAATGCATGATTTGTATAAGCTACACAATTGAATATGTAAACATATACACCAAAATACACACATGAAACTTTTTACATGTTCATGTTCCACTAATTTCACATTAGCATACAACCTATATTATAGCATCACCTTTATGCTAACAATCTCATTAAAATACATCATCTGACATTGACAACTACTTCCTTTAAATCAGACCTGTTTATATAAACCATCCATTTTAACTCCACCTAATTTCACTTTTGACATATAAACCCTAATAATTTCATACGTTCACTTCCAAACGTCAACAAATAAATTTCTATTCTTATAAATTTCACAACACTAGTAATGCATTCAAACTCTAGCATTTCATTCCACCAACATATCACATTTTTACTAAAATTAGCAAACCTAAATCCTAAATTACATTGAGCAACATGTTGAAGTAAATTGAAGTAATAACTTCACACAAATTTCAGAATTTAACCTAAACATTAACTAATTATAAAGTTCTAACAATGAAATATAAAAATCTCTAAAAAATACAACTACAAGTTATTGGAGAAACAACTAACTTAAAGGAGGTGGTTTGGGCCACTGGCGGCGGCGGTAGGCGGTGGTGGCGGGAGGCAACTGGCGGCGGCGGCGGCAAGGTCTGACGGTCGGTGGTCGGTGATTAGGGGTAGGGATGGGACAGTCACGCTCTCGCTTTCGCCTTTCTTTCTCTTTCTTCAAACAGCAACTGAAGAACCTAGATTTGGTTCTTTGTAAAAGAAATGCCGACGGACTGGCGACTAAAAGTTCAATTTTTTTGAAAATAGTACCTTGTGAAGGAAATTCCGTCATCAAGTATTTAAAAAAATCGGCTTCGCAGTGGAATTTCCATCGCCACTTTCAACAATTAGGGGATGGATGAGATATTCCGTTGCTCTATCCGTCGCTAGATATGAAATATTTTAAATGCAAATTATTCGTTGCTTTTTTAGTAGTGCTAGAAGGCCTTCTTGTTGATTTCTTAACACTCAATCGAACGCCCCACCATATGAAATATGCATTATGTTTAGCAGTACTTAAACTACTATAGTTCGCCTTTCTTAGATCATTCTTGTAGTATAGGAATGTGACCATATGTTAATTCCATAAGTCTGATTTTGGCTTCTGAAATGCAGGTACCCCATGGGAAGGATGTAAGGTGTTCACAGTAACTACGATGTGCTCGAATACACATTTCATGGGAAGACTACTAGTTTAACACTCTCATATTAGTACCCTTGTCAACTTCTACACACAAGGCACAAAAAGGAATAGCATTTACATAGCAAGGACACTTAATTCAAAGGTCTCTGATCACCTAAAAATGCAATAGACAATGTCACCTTAAACTCAACTCAAGCTACATTCAGACAAAAGGGAAAAAGAAAAGCCTTTAGCTGACCACCCAAGATTTTAGTCTTCCCAAAGTGTTTGATCTTGGATGCATGAAATCCTCAATCAACCAAGAAGCTATTACCAATGTTCAACAACTTAATCATAATTAAAGAACATTAATGGTCATAACTAATAGGTAGCAATAAAAAAACAAAACAGGATGTGCTGAAAACATAATTTGCCTAATTCAACAGTCTGTGGTGATTTTTGCCTGCTTGCGAAAATCATAAAACTGGCTCCCATAGTACCATATTGGAGCATAAAACTATGTTGTTGTCTCAATCAGAATAGGACGTAGCTAAAGTACTTATCAGGGATCATGATCTAGCTAGCTTAGCATAAAACTCCAAATGATCATGCCAAGATTGTTATTGACCAAAGAATAACAGTCAGTTAATCTCACAACAATTACAACATAATCACCATTGATTTGACAATTACAAGGTGATTAATTCAGTATTAATCAACCAATTCAATTCGATGATTCTGATCAAGGAAGACACACAACTGAGAAACATTCCTTAGATCAAATCTACTCTCTCCCCCGTCAAATTCATGTTGCCTAGATCTTAGTTTTGAATATATTATTTTTGGATGCTCTATGTGAGGCCATTCTAGGTGATATGAATGCCTACTAAAAATGATATTCCTAATGAATTGATATTCTCTTTATTAAACATAATATTATGCGAACACGTTAAGGTCGCTAATGGTAAAAATTGTAATGTCTTAAACCTAGACTAATACCTAAACTGAGGCCACCATTGACTATGATTTTTTTTTTTTAAAACTTAGATTTGGACTCAACCCCAACCCAGGGACTCTCAAATTTATGATGAACTCGACCCTAATTGCCAGATCTCCTTCCCCCTTCATGTAGGCCATGCTGTCTCTCAACTGTAAGCCCCATAAAAACAGGGGGGTTGAAGAAGAAAAGAATATACCTAAAACGTGTTTGATTCACCTTGGAAAGGTGGCGCGTGTCCGTCACGCGTCGCCAACAAAGACAACATTCGTTGTTTTCTTCCCCCAAAAATCCCTCAATGTCACCGATTTATGCCTTCGGCTGTAAAAACCATGCAAAAACCTAAATAGGCCATGTGAAAAGCACGCGCTGCCACCATGAGCGGTGCATTGAGCGAGTGGATGATGCCAATTGACTCATCGACGACCAATCTAATTGTTTACGTGGTTGTTTAGCTGGATTAGCAAATAGATGAAGCTGTGGGTTCGTTTTAACGGTGGTGGGGATTGAGGGATCATAACTTGGGTTGGTTTGGTGATGGTTTTTCGAGTGGACTAGCCTCTGTGCTTAGTGTGTATGGTGACATCAATGTGCAGTGGGGCCAAGAGGGGCTGGCCAAGTGAAGAGACTAGGGAGAAGATGGCCTTTGTGAGAGACTGCGAGGTCTCAATGACAGAGAGATAAATCGGAGTTAGAGGGAAAGTCATAAGGGTTTTTGAAGAGAGAGAGAGAGAGAAAGAGAGACAGAGAGAGAGAGAGAGAGAGAGAAAGAGAGAGGAGAGTCCAATAAAGAAGGAGGGCTCTCGCGTTTATTAGGGATTAATTCAAAAGTTTTTTATTTTAAGATTTTAGTTTAATATATTGTTTAACTCTTTATTTTCTTTAAAACAATTGTCAAGGTTATTATTCATTGCATGTCAATAATTTTGACTATATACAAGTTCATATGATATATAGTGTATAATTCTTTAGTTGAATGACTTTCAAATTAGTTTTGACTAAGAATGCAGGAACTTGTTATTAAAACATTAATATCTTTAATCTAAAAGCACTGATTATTACATGCTCATTTGTTCTATAAATTAGTTTGATATGTCAAATAACCTAATATTATAAACTTTTAATGTTAAATGAATTACAAATAGAAGGTGGGTTGTGATTACATGAATTTGTTTCATATATAAACTTGTTTTATATATAATTATGTAAATTTATTTTACATGAATTTAATAAATATTATGAGATTAATGTTAATTTGTTTGACACTCGTTAAGGTCCATATGAATATGGTTTTATTGAAATGTTGTAATTAAATTAGTTAAATTTCTAGTTCACATTCATAAGAGATGATTATGAGTTTAGCGAAATTTTCGATCGTATGGCATCAATGATGGAATTTTAATAATTTAATTGCTTAAAGAAAATGTGCCCTGCATCCATTTTTAATGTATACTTGTAGGTATAGGAAAAAAAATAATACAATGATTGGTGAATTGTCCAGTAGTTAGAAGTTAGATGTTACTAACTATGACATGTGGAAGTGGAAGATTTGGTATCTTCTGAATGAAAGAGACTTACTAGAACACTTGACGGTAGCTAAGCTTCCACCATTAGACAAAAAGAAAAATTACAAGCCCATTGATACTAATACTTTGCAGTATCAAGAAAGCCTATCCGCTTACCATGACTGGTCTAAGAAGGATAGCAGGAAATGCTTTACTATGTTGTACTACAACCACAATGATCTGATTAGAGAGTTTAAGGCATGTCCCACGACTAAGGACACGTGGGACAAATTCAAAATTCATTTTGGATAGACATCCAAGATAAGGCTTCGTACCTTGCTTTTAAAGAGGATGAAGTACAAAATGGACTCCAGGCATACCATGGCAGAATAGTTACAAACCATAAATGCCATGGTTCATGACCTGGAGGCCGCTGGTAAGGAAATCTCTGAGGGGGACCAAGTATTAAATGTGATCTAGTCTATCCCTGATGAACTTGAACACTGAGGTAATGTGAAGCTTGTCTTAGCTCATTATAATTATTTAAAGACCTTCGTATAAATCCAGAGCCACCTCAAAATGGAGGAAGAACACTTAAAAATGTTCGGTACTCCTAATGTGACTCTTGTTGCTAAGGGAAATAGGTGTAAAGGTAATAAGAATAGGCAACGTAGGCAGTTCAAGAAAGGTTCTCACCCCCTTCAAAAGGGTAAACCTAAGGGTAGAGTTGCTAAGAAGAAAATGGCTAAAGGCAATTGAGAGAAAAATATAGTGCAAGTGAAGTGCTATAATTGTTGTAAGAAAGGTCATTATGCTCAAGATTATCCAGAGCCTCTGAAGGTACCTTTCTCCATATATTCTCTTGAGTTGTATGTTTGTTCCCATGCATTAGTTGCTACTTCTTTTCCCAACTGAATTGTAGATATGAGAGAAGCAAACATATAGTTTGAGATCGAGTTGGGTTTGTGGAATCTCACTGCAACCCAGTGAGTTCACAATTTGTTATGCTAGAAAACGATAGTGAGGAGGATGTTCTAGGTGTTAGAACATACCAGCTCTGATTACGAGGAGGAAATATACTGGTTCTTTTCGATGCTCTCTATGCACCTTAAGTGCGAGTTTGCCTTTTGTTTTTAGTTTCTTTGATTAAATTTGGATTTTCTTATAATTGTAGTTTTGATGGTTTGGACATTTTGTATGGTGGCAATGTGTTTGGCCATGCTACTTTAAGAAATAATTTTCTTATGCTTGATTTGGATGATTGTCATAATAATTCATCTTCTGTTTTTTTTTTTTTTCACATTTTAACTCTGAGTTTGAATCATTTTAATGGCATGCTAGACTTGGCCATATTGGCTAAGATAGAATGTGTAGACTAGCTAAAGAAGGTCTTTTAGACCAACTCATTAAGGTTAAGTTATCTAGATGTGAGTCATATCTAGCTGCCAAGGCAACAGCGAAGCCTGTTGCTAAGGCTTCAAGGGCGTCAAGCCCTTTAGAGCTCATTCACTCTGATATTTGTGGACCCATGAATGTCAAAGCATGTCATAGAGCTTTCTATTTCCTAAGTTTCATGGATGATTATTTAAGATATGGGTATGTGTTCCTATTATTACACCACTACAAGGCACTGAATGTGTTTAAACAGTTTGTAGCTAAGGTGAAGGCCCAATTAGAACGTAAAGTTAACACTCTTCAGACTGATCATGGTCGTGAATACCTCTAGCACATGTTAAAAGAGTTTTGTGAGGAAACAGGTATGCGAAGACAACTTATAATTCCTGGCATTCCATAATAAAAGGTTGTTACAGAGCGAAGAAATCGAACATTACTGACATAGTCATGGCACATGCCAACCTCTCAATTTGTTTTCAGAGGGATGCATTACTCATAGCAGCTTATATTCTTAACCGCGTGCCAAGTAAGAGCGTATCTGCCACTCGATATGAATTCTTTTATGAGGATTTTTATTTGATTTTAGTTTGATTTTAGTTTGATTTGTAGGTATTGAATAATTCGGGAAAAATGCAGGAAAATGATAAAGAAATGCTGAAAATAAATAACTAGGCCAAATTTACTTAAACTTGATCAAAATTCCTTAGCTCGTTGCCTTTTAACCCAAGAGAAAGAAAAGAAAAGAAAAAAACCTAAAGAAGTCTATCCAGGCCCCCGCTCATCATGCGTCTTGCATGTGACTCCTAACCACGCTCATTTCTCCTTCTCTCTCCTCTCAATCTTGACCCAGACAGACCCCCCTTTCTTCGCTTCTTTAGCCTGACATCTTCACCATCATGGCCATCTCTCTCTCTAACTCATCTCTCTCTCTTGACGCATCCCCAACACAACACCAGACCACACACACACCACAAAGCACCATCCTTATCCGATTGCCACAATCAACCAGCGCAACATTCATTAGCATCGTGCACATTAGGTGCAAATCAAGGGCCAAGATCGAAGGGTTCGAGTATAAAGGAAGGTTACAGTGCTAGAAGGTATTAATCTAGGTTTTGAGGTTAATTTTAGGGATTTAGTAAGTTTTAATTTGAGCTTTTAGTAACGAAGAGTTAGAATTCAAGCTTTGAGTTTTCGTTTTTGTGGTTTTCAATTCCAGATTTTCGAATAGCTTATGGTTCAGATTTGAGGTTTTTTTATGGGTTTTGTTATTCAGATTTAATGTCTATCTGTAGCTAGATTACTAGGGTTGAACTTTTGAGTTCACTTTTGGCTGTTCTTTCAATTTTAGATCAAATTCTAGCGTACAATTTTAAGTGTTTGAACATTGAATTCATTACATCTGAGTTGAAGTGTGTGATGTCTGGGTTTAATTTCTTTCCAAATTGATTCGATTGTGCTAGTTTCCCCCTCCTTGTCATGATTACTTTCAAATTCTTGATGCCCTATTTGGATTACTTTGCTTTTCACGGCGTACAGCTGAAAAATTTCAAAATTCTTGGTATCATTTCAGACTTTTGCTCAAATAATTCTTCCTGGGTTGAGTGTGGTCTTGGTTGTTTTTGGTGAGTTGCTAGCTATGATTAATGGCAGTGGTTGAATCTAGGCAGAGGTGGTGTGATCGGAATGCTTCTTTCTCTCTATTTCCCTCCCCTGTGCTTTCCCTTTTGTTTAGTATCATTATTTCTTAATTAATGTTAAGTTGGTTGTTTGATGAATTATGAGATTTCTCGATGTTTATGCAACTGTGTAGTGCCCTTTCTTGTTTCTAGTTTTGTTAGATTTTGGTGCTCATTCTTATTTTTAGTTTTATGAGGGTTAGTTGGGTTTACATTATATTAAACTTGATTTTTGATTAGAAGTTCCCATATTATAACATGCCTAGGATTATGCTATTTCTACTCAATTGAAAATAAGGGAGTTAGTGTATATGGTTTTGCTATTTCATCCAACTAGAAGTGATTTAGGAATTAAGACATATTAAATCAATGTGAATACATAGTGATTATTTAGAATTAGAACCCTTTAGAATTAATTACTTTAGTTTATGGTTCTAATTAGTTTAGAATGATGCTAGATTAGTTATTTTCGCATTTAGCAGCCTTAATCGCATTCCTCGTCCCTGAGTAGACGACCCTCAAGTATTATAACAAAAGTCGCACGCTTGTGGCTTTATTTTACACTCAAAATTCTCGTACAAGTTTTTGGCACTAGGGATGACAGCATGAGATTAGGTTGCATTTCCTTTTTTTTTAGCTCCTTTCTTATTAGTCGTATATATTTTGTCTTCTTTGTTTATTTCGTTGTCAGTCGTGATTAGTTTAGTTCATTTCTTAAAAACATCCAAAAATGCAAAAAAAGTAGAAAAGTTAAGAAAGTTTTAAAAAATTGAAAAATTGAGAAAACTCCTAAAAATTGAAAAACTTGAAAAGTCTTAAAAATGAATGGCAAGTTTTTATTTCCCTCAGTTTGACCATGAAATAAAATGGCGATATTTCGATAGATTGAATGAATTTCGTAATCAATGTTTTGATTATTATTTTGATTAATGGAAAATTTGCCTAGTGATCTCTGAGAGTCTTAGTGATGAATGTCGGGGTCATGTTGAGACTATGTACATTGGGGGTTTGGGATGTTTATTTACTAAGGCTCCCGATGAAATTTGGGATTTCTTTGAGCCTTTGGCTCACGATACATGGGAATATGTCCATGCTAGAGAGACTTTTAGTCACCACTCTCTCGACCCTTATAGGATGCATGCTACACCTCTAGATGAGAGTCAGTTTGAGGGTACATCTTATAAGCAATCTCATACTCTATGTGTTCCTATTTCATATGATTATTGTTATTCCTTTGACCATGATGTTGATAGTTATTCATTGCTTGGTAGACCACATAGATTAAACGCACTGGCTGCCTTTAATAGGGAGATTTACTTGTAAAGTTTGCTCAAGGCTGACCTTAGGTCTTAGGATGACTTTGATGTTAGAAGTGAGGTATCGATTCCTTTGGGGCATGATTTTTATGATGATACACATTCTAATGACCTTGAGGTTTTGAGTGATCCCTCATCACTTTTTGCATTTGCATATCCCCTTGAGACCAGCTGTAATAACCCAACCCTAACCCATATTTATTTATTCAAATCATCTTTATTTATTTCATTAATCATGTTTATTCATTTACTCATTCATGGTTATTTGTTTAACCAAATCATGTTTATTAAATTCAACTACACTTAATTTATTTATTTAACGAGTTCCATTATGTTATTTAAATTTTCCACCTTCATTTATCATATTTAATCATCCGGTGCGAAGATATTTCATGTTGGGTACCACTTTGCAACTCAAGTGTCATTTATTGTTAATTTGAGTTTCATTGATTGATTAAATGTCGGGTGAATCGATATTAGGCCTCGGTGAGTAAATTATGCTTTTCTTACCTTCGGTAAACTTTAATTCCGAGTAATATAAAATGTTACCAACATTTCGATTGAAAATTTTCAAGCCCAAACGTAGCTTGTTGGGCCCAAAACAAAAGCCCAAAACCTTACTAATTTTTGTTATTTCACTAATTACTCATTTTAGCACCTAATTTTAATTAGCAAAAAGCTACTTTTTGGGTGAGAAATTTTCAGCCACATGTTGTTATTAATAGACAATTTGACCCTTAAACATTCAGCCAAAAATCAGCAAATAAATCACACACTAATCCCCTCACCTCTCCCTCTCTCTCACGCAAGAACAGGGGCAGCAGCTGCTGCCCCTTGTGCCGCCAGTTCTGGTGGTTTCTGGTCCCTTTTCTAGCCGTGTCCTGGCTGCCCCGACTCCCCCTTACTGCTAGCTACCATGGCCAACCAGCAAAATCATTCAAATCAGCCTCTACCTCCCCCTGCTTCAAGCCTAAAGTGAGGTATATCCACAACCCTAACTTGTTGTATTTTGAATTTTTGGGTTGTTTTAGTTGTGATTATTGTTTGGATGATCAAATTGATAGTTGTTGTGCAATTTTTATTGAGTTTGGAGATGTTTGGAGTCATGGGTATTGGATCAAGAGCATGCTTTTCATGATTTTGCTTTTGTTAAATGGCCACTGTCGAAAATTTTGGCAATTATAGGATTGGCCAAAAATTCTGAAATTTTTACTGTATCTTCTCTATATTATTTGGGATTTTCTGGAAAAATTTCATGAAGTTTGGACGAGTAATCAGTGAGTTATGGAATTGTGAAGAAAACTGCCCTAGTTTGGATACGAATTTAGTAATTATGTATTCATGAAGTTGTTTAGAGTTTGTATATGTATATGAGGCCTTACATGATCATTTTATATCTGATTGTGGTGATTTGAAATGATTTCAAATGAGTTTTATATGAAAAAGGAAGAGAAAGTTAAATCAGTAAAGGGCTGGAATTTCAGGAAATTAGGGCTGACTTTGGGATTAAACTGGTAATGATTGGCCCAGTGAAAAATTGTGATTTTTGGTGGGTAAATACCTCAGTGTGTTAGCTTTCAAATGCATCTTGAATCGCCTTAATCCGAGGTCTGTGGAAAAAGTTATAGTCGTTTTACCAAAGCTGCGCAGAATGAGATCAAAACTGAGACACTTGTGTTTTAGTCCCATTTTGGGAATCTTATTGTGAGAATCGTGATTTGTATTGTAAATGAAAGTTTTTGGGGACTTCCTAATCTTTTCATATTGGGGTTTTAATTCTCCATTTGATGTCTAGAATGAAAATTATGAATTTTTGAAGTAAACTGACCTGTTTGGGTGTAAATTAGGTTATTATTGCAATTTCTATGCAGTGTATACTTGGAGGAAAATTCTGAAAATTGTCCTGAAGACAAATATACAAATTGGGAGTCAGTTTATGAGCTGTGAATCACTTATGGATTTTACAAAGAAAATACCAAGCTTAGTGAGCTTAATAGCTTCTATGGAGTTCAATGACTCATTTTGGGGTGGAATTCTTTATCAAGTGGAATTTTGAATGATTATGAGAAGTGGAGCGAGAAACTCATATCAGCACCTTATTTCAGAAAAGACCATAACCATTCTCTCAATTATCACTATCAAGGCCTTTTCCTCTGTAACATCATTTATCTCATTGTGGACTGGACTATTTTACTTCTATTTACTTCATATTGAATTTCATTACTTTCATCAATTCAGTTTTGCATTACTTTCATCAATTCAGTTTTGAAGTTATATTCAAGTACTCGTTATGTATACCATATAATTACTCAATTTCTGTTACACCTACTTTTACTTACTCAATTATGCGAGTAAGGATCATTTACTGATTATATATACTTACAGTGACATTTATTTTATAAAACAGAGTTGAGGCCTAGTTATCGTTCCCCGTTATGCATAAGTGTAATCAAGTCAAAACATATTTATCAAGTCAGATGTCATTTTTAAAGACTCAAGGTACGTCCATTGCCTGTATCTTCAGAAAGCAGATCATATTTATCAAGTTACAAACTCTTAATGAGTTATCAATGAATCAGTTTGTACAGTGATTTTCCATATAACTTGTGACCCCGTCAGTTATCATCTATAGGGCGTCAGCCCATCACTTACCCGCGCGGCTTCAGGCCAACTCTTGATCGGATTGGCAGGTGTACACCTATGTATAGATCATATCAGTGCAAGGGGTTCACATCCAGATAATAATGAGCAATTCAGTTTCATATTACATTCATTTTCATTATTATTGCCAACTAAATGAATTGCAAAGACGGGTACCCATCACCAGTATTTCTGTGCTCATTTTACAATACAGGGATGTATGTACTGAGTTTTTGCTCATATTTTCGAATTGTTTTCATGTTTTCCATTTTAGGTAATGAAGTATCAGATGTTTCTCAATTTTAGCAAGCCCTTCTAGAACTCGTCAGATGCTCATAGTGGATTCAGCTTAGCATGAACATTGGAATCGACCTTAAGGTCAAGTTACTGGTGTGGTATGGAGTGTGAATTAATACATGGTATGGTTGAACCATTATGGACCTTGGTCTTGAAGTGTTTCAGTTTAATAGAATTTGTGATTGTGAACACGAGTTGCAAGATTTAATAGTTTCAGTGAGCCTTGTCCTTGTCAAAACGGCGGTAGCGCCTTCGTTTACTAAGTGTCCCGCTGCAATTATTAGTAATTATGTCATTAGGATTTTGGGGGCGTTACACCAGCACTTTTTTGGACACCTCCAGGGATGTCCCTGTTATCCCTGACCCCTCTCTTCCCTTGGCTCCATTAGAAGAGCTCGAGAAGGGAGATGGATTTGAGACTGATGCTAGTTCTAATGATGAGTGTGATATATTAGTTGAGTCAGAGGATACATTTTCTAAGGAGCAATCTCTTGATGAGCCTTTTGTTTTGGAGTTTAGTGAGGTTACACCTCACATGGAGCTTAATGATCCCATTTTTTAGGAGACTTCCCCTAACTTAGCTCGCACCCCTCCCATCTCACCTCTTTCTTCTTCGCTCACTATTTTTTCTTCCTTCTCTAGAACCTCCTAAGTCTACTTTTGTAATGTCTAAGACTTTTGTGCTAGGCAGTCCTTGTTTAGATCAAACTCTTAATGATAGTGACATAGAGAGACCCGAGGATCATTTTGAGATGAAGGACTTGACTTGAGGCCATCCTATGAGCTTTGATTGTCACAATTCACCTAATCGGCATTGCCTTGGTCCTCTCCCCTCCCCCTATAGAGATGTAGGACTTTATTTATGATATTCAGATCACTTTAGATGGCTTGTGCATTCATATAGTCACATCATTATTAGACCATTGACTAGTGCATCTAATTTTTCATACACATATCTCTCTTTTGATTGGGCTAAGAGCTTTGATAAGCTCAAGAGAGCCTTGAGTTGCATTGCTTTTATGCACTTGATTTGCACTGCACCTCTTCTTTCGAACTATTTCCATTTTTATGAGGAATATGCCCGATCGTCTGGCAAGCTGCTTCGATCATTGATCGATTTTGATACGAGTAGCTACTGATGGGTTGTGATGGAGTGCCTGATGCTCCATAAACCTCCTTGACACCATCTAAGTGAGGCATTTAGTTTGGGTACAACATGTACCTAACCTGGTATGATCGTTCCACCCCATCCCTATTCTCCTTATTCTTTTCTTTCTTCCTTTTGTACATAGTTGTGGATATTTAAGATTGTGATTGTATGAGTGATTGATCTTGAGGAGAAATTCGAAATTTGTTGAGCCAAATTAGCTATGGTCATCCTTGATTGTATTATAGTGTTGTGAATACTTGTTAGTTGTCGATATATGGGATTTTGAATAGTTGTGGATATCTAGGATTATTCCTGTATATGTTTTAGTTTTGTTGTTTTGTTTTCTTGGTTTTGTGAGTTTTTGATTTTCTTTGGTTTTGTTTTTGTTTAATAGTTTATTTTTGTTTTCTTTTTAGCGTTTAATGGTTTGGTTTTTGTTTTTGTATTTTGTTTTTCTGTTCTTTTGAGTTTTGTTTTGTTTCAGATTTTCTTTTCTTTTGTCTTTTATTTGGTGGGTCCTTGTTTATGTTGGGTATTTTTGTTGTTTTTAAGATGTTTTCGTTATGTTTTGTGTATTAGTGGTATGTTTTTGTAAATATGCAATTAATGCTTTCCTTTTATTCCATTGGTTTTATATTTTGTTTTTCTTTTGTCCCTTGTTTTAGGTTTCTTTTTGTTTAGTTTTGTATTTAGCAGGTCCTTGGTCTTGTTTTTTTTTTTGTTTTCTTTTTTGGTGATTACATGTGTTTTGGTCTAGATTTGTTTTATTTTGGTTTGGTTTTGGTTTTGTTTTGCTTTCGAGTTGGTTTTGTTTTTGCTTTCTTATTTGATTTTGATTTTGATGATTTTATTTGATTTTTAGTTTGTTTTTGTTTTTGCTTTCTTTTGTGATTTTGGTCTTGGTTTTGATTTTGGTGGTGTCCTAATTTGTATATACTTGTGACTTTGCATTGGTTCGCAGTTGTATAGCTCCTGTGATTGCTTTTTGGTGCCTTAGTTCTTACAATGAAGACATTGTGGGGTTTTAGTGTGGGAGTAAGGTGCCCATTTGTGCATAAATTTCGGAAATTTTGAAAAAATTCAAAACAAAAATTTCCTTCTTCTTTTTGGTTTTGTGCTCTTTCTTAGGTAATTGTGTCGCATATTGCTAGGTCATTGAGTTATATGTAAATAGAGTTGGCATGATGACACATTTAGTTGAGGACGTAGATTCGATTTTCATAATAAGCATGTCTCATATGCATGATTTGTGCCTACTCACTTCATCGTCAATTATTAAGGTCTTGTTATAAAGTAGGCATGTGAACTTTTTGTTTGTCGAAATTGCCTTATATGCTCTTGAAAAATGGAAAAAAAAAAAAGAAAAAGTCTAAAACTTGGATTAAAACCCGACCACCAATGTTCATAGCCATTATCTTTATTTCATATATTTAATTGGCTTGAATGTGTGCTGTTTTATTTGATTTCACATTTGGTTGGCTAATAAAATAAGTACTTTGCACAATTGAATAAAATCCGTTTTTAGGGAAGGCCTGAATATTTGTAAGAGGCAGGTTTAGGGACTATGTGTTATCATTATCGGGAAAAAGAAAAAGAATAAAAAAATGGAGTAAATAAGGCAATGAGGCAAGGAAACAGGGATTGTGTCAATGTTAACAACTTGATCTATAAGGATGGATACACATTTGTCCATGCACCAACGTGTACATATTATTGCATATTGTGTGTGACATGAATAATGAGAGTCTGGATGCTTATTGTGACGTAGATGTCTGCAGATTGTACATTCTATTTGGATATACTTTTGTAACTTGGTTACTAAGATGATGCGATCGCCTAAGTTATGTATATGATTTTCCAATTATTTGTAAATATGTTTATATGTTGAAAAAGCCAAAAAGATTTTTCCATTATTTTTGAAAAAACTTTTGTGGATATTTCACTTGAAAACCCTTACGAGACCTCACTCGTCCACTTGCGAAACCGAGGGTTTAAAGGGCTTATTGCATACGCTAAATGCAATCGTGATTCTTACAAAAGTGAGTTAGGATTTTATTTTTCTTATTTTTCGTTTCTTTTTAGGTAATTTGATTATTTTACTCGAAGACAAGCAAAATCTTGGTGTGGAGATATTTATTTGCGCTAAAAATATGATATTTTAGCATACTTTATACTTGATTTATGCTTGAAATAATTATTTTATTAGGATTTTTATTTTATTTTATTTTATTTTGTAGATTTTGAGTAATTCAAGAAAAATGCAGAAAAAAGATGAAAAAAATAACAAAAATGAAAAATTGGGCCAATTAATACAAATTCAACCAAAATTACTTAACCCATTATCTTTTATAACCCAAAAAAGGGGGAAAAAAAAAAAGGAGAAATACTTAAACGAATCGACCCAAGCCCCCGGCTCATCATGCGCCTTGCACATGACTCCTAACCACCCCTATTTCTCCTTCGCTCTCCTCTCCGACTAAACCCAGACAGACCCCCGCTTTCTTTGCTTCTTCAGCCTGACATCTTCTTATCATCGCCATCCCTCTGTCGAACTCATCTCTCTCCAGCTCAAAGCATCCCCAGCACAACACCACACCACATAGACTACACAACACCATCCTCATCCGATTGCAACAGTCAGCCAGTGCAACATTCATCAGCACCATACACATCTGGCTCAAATCAAGTGCCCAGATAGGAGGGTTTGAGTATAAAGGAAGGTGGCAGCGCCAGAAGGTATTAATCCAGGTTTTAAGGTTAATTTTAGGGTTTTGGTAAGTTTTAATTTGAGTTTTTAGTAATGGAGAGTTGGAATTCAAGCTTTGAGTCTTCGTTTTTTTCGGTTTTCAATTTTAGATTTTCGAATAGTTTAGGGTGCGAATTTGAGGTTTTTTGGGGCTTTGTTGTTCAAATTTAATGTCAATCTGTAGCCAGATTGTTAGGGTTGAACTTTCGATTTCATTTCCGATTGTTTTTCGAATTTCATATCAGATTCTAGCTTACAGTTTTAAGTGTTTGAATGTTGAATTCATTACATTATGAGTTGATGCGTACGATTTCTGGGGTAAAATCATTCTAAATTGATTCGATTCTGCTAGTTTCCCTCTCCCTGTCGTGATTCCTTTCAGATTCTTGATGCCCTATTCGTTTTACTCTGCTTTTCATAGCGTATAGTTGCAAAATTTCGATGGATTCCTGGTATCATTTCAGATCTTTACTGAAGCAATTCCTCCTGGGTTCACTGTGTTCTGGGTTGTTGTTTGAATGAGTTGCTAGTTGCTATTAATGGCAATGGTCGGATCTGGGCAGAGGTGGAATGACCGGAATGCTTCCTTCTCTCTGTTTTCCGTCCCCTATGCTCTCCCTTTTTGTTTAACATCATTATTTCTTAATTAATGTTAAATTGGTTGTTTGATAAATGATGACATTTCTCAATGTTTATGCAACTGTGTAGTGCTCTTTTCTTGTTTCAAGTTTTGCTAGATTTTGGTGCTCCTCCTTATTTTTAGTTTTATGAGGGTTAGTTGGGTTTACATTATGTTAAACTTGATTTTTGATTAGGAGTTCCCATATTATAGCATGCCTAGGATTATGTTATTTGTGCTTTGTTGAAAATAATGGGGATAGTGTATAGGGTTTTGCTACTTCATCCAACTAGAAGTTATTTAGGACTTGGGACCTATTAAATCAATGCGAATGGTAGTGACTTTTTAGAATTAGAACTCTTTAGAATTAATAATTTTAGTTGATGGTTCTAATTAGTTTAGAATGATACTAGATTAGTTATTTTCACATTTAGTATCCTTAATCTCATTCCTCGTTCCTAAGGAGACGACTCTCAGGTACTACAACAAAGGTCGTACGCCTGCTGCATTATTTTACACTCAAAATTCCTGTACAACCCAACCCACAAACATGCAGAACATGGTCCAAAGGTGTTGTAAATTTCCGCAAGTATACGGTTTATCGCCATAGTAGTTACGGAAATCATTTTCAGGGACAGGTTGCAAACTTAGGTCACTAATTCGTCTACGCTAATACAACAAATTCTAAATCGAGCTCAATTGTTAACTCTTTATAGTAATAACAACTAAATTCACCAACTCTTACTGAAAATAGAAATTAAGGACATCAGAGAAGGAGATCAAAAGTACTAACATTAAGTGCGACAATATTGAGATTAAGGCCTCGAAACAACTTGTACCATAGCCAGGGAACGTTAAAGCAAAGCAACCAATTTCTCTGAACCAATCACAAGTGTATTGAGAAATAAGGGATCGGACTCTGACAATAGAAAAAACAGAAATTGAACTATTAGAATCTGATTTGAACAATCGTGCTATCAAGTTTGCAATCCATGGCCAAATTGGCCGGCCTACAATCGAAGTGCATCACTAAGAACTAAAGTCCAGATCTTGAATTCAAATGGAAAACAACAACCAAAGCTTAATCCCAAAAGCTAACTTTATCTCTATTCTATGCTACCCCCTTGTCCACGCTGTGCAATTCGACTTTTGTGGCCTTCCTTTGAGCCCCCTTGGTTCCTCCATCTTCCATATCCGCTATCTTGATGATGGTGGTGATGAATCAACAAATGGTGAGGAAAGGGAGGGTGTAACGGTTGTGGAAGTTGAACCAACGCCGGGCTTCAATTACTCGGGAATCTGGGTTAATGAGGAATGAAGAAGAGAAGATGAACGGGCTAGGAATGGGGCACTAAGGCTGCTCTGCTCTACCAACCATGTTCCTGATCTGTTGGGTTGCCACACGAAGAAGGAGAAGAGTTGGGGGGGGGGAAAGAAGACAGACCCCGGCACACGTGAGCCTCGCGTGCCAAGCAAATAAAATGGGATTGCTGGGCTGGACTGGGAATAAGGAAGAAAACAAAAAGAACAGAAGCTGGGCCAACCTTCAAGAAAAAACAAGGAAAAGAAAAGAAGGAAGGAAAGAGTGGGGGACACCGGGTCTGGGTTGCGGACTGGGCCAGCCCAAAGAGGGAAAAAGAAAGGAAAAGAAGAGAGGGAGTATTGGGTCGCGAATCTAGGCTGCAAGCTGGACTTCGGTGCTAGCTGGTTCTCTTTCATCTTCTTTATTCCTTCATCTGGTCCAATATTAATCATATGAGCATATTGATTTTTTTTAAATTCCTACAAAACAAATAAAAAATATTAAAATCCTAACTTATTAATTTATTTCGATTAAATATCAGATAATAAAAGGGTATAAAATATCATAATTTTTGACTTAACAAATACCCCCACACCTAAGTTTTGGTCGTCCTTGAGTAAACTAAAAATCCTAAAAAAAAAGGAAATAAAATCTTAACTCACTTTCGTAGGAATCATGGTTGTATTTAGCATGTGTAACAAGCCCTTTCAAGCCTTAGGTTACCCTTAGTGGACGAATAAGATCTCGTGAGGGTTTGCAGAAAATATACCTATAAAATCTGGAAAAGAAAATGAAAAAGGAAAAGAGAGACAGAAACAAGAAAATAGTTTGAATTTACAAACATAAATATACAAGGGAGAACACTGTGCACATTCTAACTAACCAAATCACCCATGTAACAAAGATATTGGCCTGCATATAAATAGAATGTACTCATCAAGGTTTTGTGCCTCATGGATGACATCAAAGCATTAACGTTTCACCCCACTGTATATCAAAACTTTTGAATCCATTCCAGTGCTTGTGTGCAAGTGCATTATCATCATAGGGCTTAGGTCTACTAGAATCAAACTCAATCCCACCTGACTAATGCAAACTACATTATTGATTTATTAACACAGAAAGTAAGCTTTCTCAATAGCAGTATTGCCTCAAAGGGTAACATCCAGTGGCACATGTCTCAAAGGGATACGTGTTATTTCAAATTTTATTTCATTTCCTTTGTTTTTTTCCCCTTTTTCCTTTTTTTTTCTTTTTTTCTTTTTCGTTTTTTTCTTTCTTTTTTTTAGAATGCAAACAAAAACTAGAGTAATCGTGTCAAAGACAAGTGGAAGAGCCAATAATAAAAGACCAAGACCTTAAGATAATGATGATAGTATAAATAAGGATTGGATTACACATCGATAAATAATTGGGGTTAGAATTAGGGTTTAGATTGATACACTGAGAACGGAGACCTATCTTGCACATCGTACTTATATACAAAGTAAAAGTCAAAGCACAGGGGATTTAAGCTGATTAAAATAGTACGAAGCTTCCCAAAAACAAAAATCTGTTTGGATTTTGTTAATTTTTTAAAATGTTTAAAATTTTTCAAAGTTTCCCCACCCCCACACCTAAATCTTACAATGTCCTCATTGAACCACAAAATAAAACCTAAAAGGAAAACAAATAAAAACAAGACGCAAAAACAAAAAAGGACATGACTAAAAAAAAAAAAAAACAAATGTACAACATATATACACAAAAGAGAAAAAGACAAGCAACCAACTGTACAAAAAGAAAAGAAAAAGGAAAAAGGAGAAAAACAGAGAAGAAGAGAAGGAAATTCTTAGCAAACTAGGTCTAGTGCTAAGTACACCTGAGCTATCACCACAATCATTGGTCAGGACTCGATTCTCAGAGCATGAGACACCCAACATCTTCTTTGCTAGGCAAATCCAGAGATTGCTTCAAACGTTGGCCATTCACTTTGAAGGTGGCACCACTCTCAGGGTCTTGGATTTCAACTGCACCATAGGAAAACACAAGTGTAACAATATAAGGACTCGTCCATCGGGACCTCAATTTTCCTGAAAATAGATGGAGCTTAGAGTTATATAATAGTACTTTCATTCCTAGGAAAAACTCTTTCCTAAGGATATGCTTATCATGAAATAACTTTGCCCTCTCTTTGTAAGATTGAGCACTCTCATAAGCCTCGGCTCTAATACCATTAAGTTCACTCAGTTACAGTCGTCTCTCTTCACCAGCCTCAGTCAAGTCATAATTAAGCTTTTTAATGGCCCACCAAGCGCTATGCTCTATCTCCACATGGTGATAACAAGGCTTACCATAAATCGCCTTATAAAGTGACATACCTAAGGGAGTTTTGAAAGCCATCTTATATGTCCAGAGAGCATCTACGAGCTTGTCAGCCTAATCTTTCCTGATCCAACTCACTGTTTTTTCTAGAATCTATTTGATCTGTCGATTGGACACCTCAACTTGGCCACTAGTTTGGGAATGATAGGGGGTCGCAAGCTTATGGACTATCAAATGCCTCTTCAGTAAGGCATTAAAAGACCTATTGTTAAAATGGGTGCCCTGATCACTAACGATAGCAAGGGGCATGCTAAATCTAGTAAAGATGTTCTCCCTAAGGAACTTCACAACCATCTTAGCATCATTAGTCCTAGAAGGGATTGCCTCAACCTGTTTAGAAATATAGTCCATAGTTAGCAAAGCGTGACTCATTCCTAAAAGAAGATGGAAATGATCCCATAAAATCAATACCTACACATCAAAAATCTCCACTATAATAATGGGGTTCAGTGGCATCATATCTCTCCTACTTATTCTACCCAACTGCTAGCACCTAGGGCAGCTCTTACAGTACTCAAGCGCATCCTTATACAAAGTAGGCCAGTAGAAACCACATTGAAGAACTTTGGCTGCAGTCTTCCAATCATTAAAATGCCCCCTACATGCCTAGTCATGACAAAAAGAAATGATACTCCTCACCTCATGGTCGGGAGTACAACTCCTAAACACTTTGTCAGAACAATACTTAAGCAAATAAGAATCATCCCAAACAAAGAACTTCACAAGGTGAAAGAATCTATCTTTGTTATTCTCAGTTCAATTCTCATGGATCCTACCAGCAACTAGGTAGTTCACAATGTCAGCATGCCAAGGATTAGGATGGACAGCATATAATTGCTCATCGGGAAAGCATTCAGAAACACTAGACTCACTCTCTCTATCATAGAGAATCCTAAACAAATGGTCAGTTAAAAGGTTCTCAGAACCTTTCTTATACCTGATTTCACAGTCAAATTCTTGCAAAAGCAATATCCATCTAACAAGTCTAGGCTTAGCATCCTTCTTAGAAAAAAGGTACGTAAGAGCAGAGTGGTCGATATAGACAATCACATGAGATCCAATCAGATAAGGTCTAAACTTCTTAAAAGCAAATATCACAGCCAAAAATTCTTTCTCAATAATGGTGTAACTCAGCTGGGCATCATTCAAAGTGTGACTAGCATAATAAATCACATGCAACTTGTTATCAATACACTGTCCTAAAACAACCCCAATAGCATAATCAGAAATATCACATATCAATTCAAATGATTCTTCCCAGATGGCAGGATGAAGAATAAGAGCAGAGATTAAGGCTTCCTTAAGCTTAGAAAATGCATCAAGACATTCCTCAGAGAAGTGAAATGATACATCCTTAGCTAGCAGATTGGACAAAGGCTTCATTATCTTACTAAAGTCGTTAGTGAAGTGTCGATAGAAGCCAGCATGACAAAGGAAAAACCTCACCTCTTTCACACACGTGGGAGGGGGAAGATTAACAATTAGATCAGTCTTAGCGTTGTCTACCTCAATTCCATCTCTAGAAATAATGTGGCCTAAGACTATCCCCTTTTTAACCATGAAATAATATTTCTCCCGGTTCAAAATCAGGTTTTTCTCCCTACACCTTTTCAAAACTTTTCTTATACTAGACAAACAATCATCAAAGGAAGACTCAAATACAGAAAAGTCATCTATGAAAATTTTCATGCACTGCTCAACTAGATTTGAGAAAATGAAAATCTTACATCTCTGAAAGGTAGCAGGGGCATTGCACAGTCCAAACGGCATTCGTTTAAAGGCATAAGTCCTAAATAGATAGGTGATAGTAGACTTCTCCTGATCTTTAGCAGCAATAGAATTCTGAGTATAGCCAGAGTATCCATCTAAAAAGTAATACAAGGATGGTCCAGCCAAGCTCTCTAACATCTGGTCTAAGAAAGGAAGGGAAAAGCGGTCTTTTCTAGTGGCAGCATTCAATTTTCTATAGTCTATATACACATGCCAGCCAGATTGAACTCGAGTAGGGACTAACTCGTTTTTGTCATTCCTAATCACGGTAATACCGATCTTCTTAGGGACGACATGAATGGGGCCAACTTAATCACTATCAGAAATATGATAGATAATCCCATGGTCTAACCACTTCAGTACTTCCTTCCTAACTACTTCCTGGATAGTAGGGTTCAAATGCCTTTAACGGTCATGATAGGGCTTAGCATTGTTCTCTAAATAAATTCTATGTTAAGAAGGACTAATACCCTTGATGTCCCCTAGAGTCCAACTTAGAGCTACCTTGTTCTCTCTAAGTAAGGCAATCAGTTTGTCCTCTTGGTCATGGTCTAAATCAAAAGTAATGATGACAGGTAAGGATTCATCGGGTCCTAAAAATGCATACTTAAGAGAATCAGGAAGAGGTTTCAATTCAAGACAGGAGGGGAAATAGATTTAGAAGTAGACTCAGAAATAGCAATGAGCAAGCAATCAACAGTAGAGCACAAATCATCAAAATCAAACACATCATATTTAGGCTCATCATTTACAAGAAATAACTCATACTCAGCAGCAAATACATCATCAAAAGCATCATCAAGTATAGAATCCTCTACCCATTGAAGATTAGAGAACCCCATATCATCAAATCTAGAAGGCTTTCTTTGTATGTTAAAGATGTTCAACTCCAAAGTCATGTTGCCAAAATGACAGCCTCATCATACGATTCCTGTAATTATTGAGGGTATTGGCAATGGCTAAGAAAGGACACCCTAAAATTACAGGGACTTGACTAGCTAAACTAGACATTGTCTCAGTCTCAATCACAACGAAGTCCACTGGGTAAATAAATTCACCCACCCTAATCAGCACATCCTCAACTATACCTTTGAGCAGCCTAGTCGATCTATTAGCAAATTGAATAACCATTTTCGTAGGCTTTAGCTCACCTAACCCTAGCCTCTTATACTCAGTAAAGGGCATCAAGTTGATACTGGCCCCTAAATCAAATAAAGCTCTATGAATGAGTTGGTCCTCTATGACTATAGAAATAGTAGGGCAACCGGGGTCTTTACACTTCACAGGGATTTGGTAAGAGAGAATAAAAGTAGCACTAGAGGCTAAGAAAGCCTTTCTAGGACATTAGTAGCTCTCTTGGTCGTGCATAAATCCTTTAGAAACATAGCATATGGAGGCATCTGCTGAATAGCATCAAGTAAAGGGATGTTGATTTTGACTTGAGATAAGGTGTCTCTCATCTTCTCAACATAAGCTTGATCTTTCTTCTTAAGCCTATGGGGAAGAGGAGGTAAACGCATATAGACTTTCTTAGAAGAAGGAGGAGAAGGAGAAGAAGACCCTTAGAAGGTGAAGGGTCAACTGACTCAGAGGATTCTTTCTCTTAAAGCTCCTCTTTCTTAGACGGTGCCTTAGGAGGAAGGTAAATATCAGAATCATTGGGGACATCATCAGTAGCATCCCCTGACTCATTGGATGAACTAGTTTTGGAGGTGAAGAAGAAGAAGAAGAAGAAGAAGAAGAAGAATTTTGGAAGAATTGGTGAGGATACCTGTAGAGCTCATTAGGACTTCTTACTCGGTTATCAATCTCTGGACTAGAACAGAGAGATATAACTGCATTCACTTTTCTCACGGGCTCAATAGGGTTGCAGAGGAGGCATGACCCTTAGGGTTCACCTCAGGTTGACTTGGAAAAATACATAGCTCCCTAGAATATTATGCTTACTTGGAAAACTATTCAATGATCATTTTCATCATTCTTTCCATACTAGCATTAATCATTCTCTCAATGTTGTTATTAATTCTCCTCTCCATTTCATCAATGTTGGTATAGCTAAGAGAAGGTTGAACTTGTGCTACTGGAGGTGGAGGTGGAGGTGTAGGAGCATTAGGCACACTTGAAAAAGCCGATCTCTAAAAGGAACTAGAGGGATAAGAGATGGGCTGCGAGTTAGGAACCGCAACATTTGGTCAATTATTTCAAAAAAAGTTAGGGTGATTTCTCCACCCTGGGTTGTTATAAGGGGAGAAAGGGCCGTTCTTAGATCTTTGGAAGGCCATAGTCACTTGCTCTTACCCAGTTGCTAACTGATGAGCAAAATAAGGACAAGCACTCAAAAAATGATCTAAGGCTTGGCAATAAGAACAAGACACTATAGAAGTCTGGGACAACTGGGGCATATGAGGAGTTAATTCCTTCAACATGTTTTCTAAAACAGCGATCTTAGACTCCAAGTGACTTACATTAGAGACAGAATGGAACCCACCCCTTGCAAATCTAGAACTCAAGCTGTCATCACGAGCGGTTTCCTACTGCATGGTTTTCTCAGCTAAGTCCTATAGGAATTCCCAAGCAGCTGTGGCGCTCTTAGAAAGAAAGCCACCCTGACACATAGACTCTACCATGGTTTTGGTATACTAGTCATGTCCTTTATATACAATCTGGCACAAGCATGCTTGCTCTAAACCATGATGGGGACACTGGGCTAACAAATTCTTGAACCTATCAAAATATTTTCAAAATGATTCCCTATCTAGTTACACAAGTTGATTGATTTCGTTCCCTAGCTTAATAGTCTTGGCATTAGGAAAATATTTTCTTAAGAACAATCTCACAAAATCATTCCAAGGAGTTACAAAATTAACAGCCAAGCCGCACATCCGATGTTTAGCAGAATCTTTCAAAGTAAAAAGAATCAATTTCATTCGCACAACATCAATGAGAATATTAGGGAAATGCATCACAGAACAAACTCTTTGAATTCCCTTAAAAATAAATAAGCAACCTCTAAACCTGTAAATTTAGGGAGTATCTAAGTATAGTGAGGTCTTAATTCAAAGGTCACATTAGGTCTAAGATCAGCTATAGTGAAACATGATGGCAAAGCAGTCCTAGGAAGATAGAAAATCTCGCTCAAATATCTTTCTTGTGCCATTTCTTCTAACTCAAGCTTTGGTTCTGGTTCGGGTTCTAAGTCAAGGTCGGATTCAGTCCTAACAAGTCGATGATTTTTAGGATTTCTAATCCAACCAATCATATAAATCCCACACCCTCATCAAACATTCTATTTTTGATCTTTTCTTTTTCTAATTTTTTTTTTTGGATTTTTAATTTTTCTACTTTTTGCTTTTAAACCACAAAACAAAACAAGAAAGTAAATCAAAACTAAAAATAGTATACAAATCGAAAGTAACCAAAACTAAAACAAAAGCACTAAGACAAAGACACTTCAAGAAAATAAGAAAATAAACTACACCTAAACAACCTAATTCTAAAAATAAAATTAAAACAGAAAATAAAACTCTTAAAATTAGAACTAAATATACAAAAAGTCCATACAATCATAAAGGACATAAATATATTTTTTTCAAATTTTTTCTGCCCCCAAACTGTGCAAAAAATTGCAAATAGATTATTAAGTCCAAAATTCATAGAAAAATCCAGACAGTCCCAAAAATTCCAGAAAGATTTACACAAACTCCAAAAATTATGCTAAATCTAGAAAAAAATATTAGCATAGCAAAAATCACACCAGAAATGCTCCAGAAAATTCAAACAGAATTTGAAACTGTAGAAAAATTTGCAATGTATTATTTCCAAATCAGTTCTACCTTGTATCTTTTTGCTGCACATACACCAAACTGATTAGCACTGTTTTTTTTTTTCTCAGCAACAAATAACCTCTAAAACTAATCTCAACAAAAATTAAAAATTAGAATTAAAATACTAACTTAATTTCAAAATCAAAAATAAACTAAACTAAATTACTGGACAAAATAACGACCTAACTAAAAACTAAAAATTACAACTATAAAACTAAAACAAAAATGACTCAAACGACTCGAATAATTACACAACAACGCGAGGTAACCAAATTTCACAAATCCGTCCCCGGCAACGGTGTCAAAAACTTCTTGTAAATTTTTGCAAGTATATGGTTTATCGTCGTAGTAGTTATGGGTATCGTCCTCAGGGACGGGTTGCAAAATTAGGTCACTTATTCATCTACGCTAATACGACAAACTCTAAATCGAGCTCAATTGTTAACCCTTTATAATAATAACAACTAAACTCAACAACTATTCCTGAAAATAGAAATTAAGGACATCAAAGAAGGAGATCAAAAGTACCACCATTAAGTGCAACAATATTGAGATTAAGGCCTCGAAACAACTTGTAGCATGGCCATGGAACGTTGAAGCAAAGCAACTGATTTCTCTCAACCAATCACAAGTGTATTGAGAAACAAGGAATAAGACCCTGAAAATAGAAAAAACAAAAATTAAACTATTAGAATCTGATTTGAACAATCGTGCTATCAAGTTTGTAATCCATGGCCGAATTGGCCAGCCTACAATCGAAGGGTATCACTAAGAATTAAGGCGTAGATCTTGAATTGAAAAGGAAAACAACAACCAAATCTTAATCCTGAAAGCTAACTCTATCTCTACTCTATGCTACCCCTCCTGTCCATGCTCTATAATGTGACTTTTGCAGCCTCCCTTTGAGCCCCCTGGTCGCACCACCTTCCATAACCGCGATCTTATTGATGGTGGTGATGAATCAACAAATGGTGAGGAGAGAGAGGTGTAACGGCTGTGGAAGTTGAACCAACGCTGGGCTTCAATTACTCGGGAATCTGAGTTAATGAGGAACAAAGAAGAGAAGATGAAGAGGTTGGGAATGGGGCACTAAGGCTGCTCTACTCTGCCACCCCTGTTCTCAGTCTGCTGGGTTGTTAGACAGACCCAAGCACACGTAAGGCTCGTGTGCCAGGCAAATGAAATGGGATTGTTGGGCTGGACCGGGAACAAGGAAGAAAACAACAAAAGCAGAAGTTGGGCTGGCCTTCGAGAAAAAACAACGAAAAGAAAAGAAGGAAAGAAAGAGTGGGGGACACTGGGTTTAGGTCGCGGACTGGGCCAGCCCAAAGAGGGAAAAAGAATGGCAAAGAAGGGTGGGAGTATTGGGTCGCGAATCTGAGCCTACAAGCTGGACTTTCGTGCTAGCCGGTTCTCTTTCATCTTGTTTATTCCTCCATCTGGTTCAATATTAATCATATGAGCATTATTGATTTTTTTCAAATTCCCACAAAACAAATAAATTAAGTTCCAAAATTATTAATTTATTTCCAGCAAATATTAGATAATAAAAGGATATAAAATATCATAATTTCTAGCTTAACAAAAGGTCACCAAAATGGTGTTCATAAGGCATCCTTAACATTCTAAGGGATATGTTATATTTGGAGGACACCCTAATGATGGTATGACAGAAGGAGATTCCCGCAATATTAAGTTCCTTGAGAATGAGTTCCCACGTGTTGGTGAGATCAAAAAGGACCTAAAGCTGCATGAGTTATAACAAGATGATCTCTAGTCTTTTTGTAAGGGGGAGAATTTGTCACAGAGGACAGTACTCTTCTACTGCCTAGAAGAGAGGATGAGATTTTGTTGCCCCACAGAATTAATCTGAGAATGAGGTCCATCCTCAACCATCAATTCCTAAACAAGAGGTTAGCCCATTTATTCAGGGCGCCACTTCTCCTAGGAATAGTGGGAGTAATTCTCCATTCATTGAGGATTCTATGCCTCCTAGAGATAGGGAGAGGACTACCTAAAGAGTCAAACCAACAAAGGTCCTAGACTTCAGAGAAGTGAGCATGGAAGAACTCATTGATGATATTTTCAAATCGAAGGGGAAATATTCCTGTGCACTCCTTTGGAAATAAGCCTACTTCTTTTTAAGAGGCTATTGATTCACCAAACCACAAAGACTGGATAGATGCCGTGAGGGTTGAAATGGACTCTATGGTAAGAAATAAGGTTTGGGAACTCGTTGATCCTCCTGCTTTACGTAAATCAATTAGAAACGAGTGGGTATTCAACATAAAACGTTGGGCTGATGGATCGATCAATAAGTTTAAGGACGGTTTAGTGGCGAAGGTGTTTACCCATATTAAGGGGGCAGATTATGAAGAGACTTTTCCTCATGTGATGAAAATTGCTTCTATTCGCCTACTTCTGGCCCTAGTTGCCCATTTGGATTTTTAATTGTTTCAAATGGACGTAAAGACTATTTTTCTTAATAGAAATCTTGAAGAAAAGATCTATGTGGATCAACCTATTGGTTTTGTATCAAAAGGTCAAGAGGATAAAGTTTGTCCTCATGGTCTATTTACAGTCTCAAGTAGCCTTTTAGAGCATGATATTTCAGATTCCATGAAGCCATTATTTCTTTTAGCTTAAACGTGGTTTCTAAAGACCCACTGTATGTATGTCAAGAAAACTACAAAGGGGATTATGTTCTTCACATTTTATGTTGACAACATACTATTAGCTAGAGACAACATAGATATGATCCAAACCAGTAAGTAGTGGTTATCCTCTGTCTTTGCAATGAGGACATGGTGAGCCGAGACATGTCTTAGGCATAGAAATAACTTGGAATCATTCCAAGAAACTTCTTGGTTTAAGTTAAAAAGCATACATTAATAAAATCTTGGACTATTTTCGGATTCATTATTCTAAGTCTGTGTACTATCCAGTTGATAACGGTCTAACATTAAGTCTTGACTAATCCCTAAAGTTGTAATAGTCCAACCCTAAATTATATTATCCATTTCATTGCATTAATTCAAAGGATTAATCTCATTTCATTTACATCATCTCTTTTTGTTATTCCCATTTGGACATTTCTAACTAGGCCCTCACCTTGCAATTCATGGGTTTTGTTTTAAATCGATTTAGGCCTTGATATTTTACGAATTTAACGATTTAATTTTTTTCACAACACTAAAATCATTTAATCTCAAACTTTAAAAAAAAAAAAAATTTTGCAAATGCACTTGGTTTCAGTTCTTTCTCTAAACCTGAGCCCGTTTAGGGCCGTTTGCAATGCAACAAGACTTGATCTGTATTTATTTAGCTAAACCCTCTTAATTAAGCCTTAATCAAGCTTTATATTTTTGACTTTTCTACTTTTATTTTCAGCCAAGTAAAAGGTTGATATAAATTTCAAAAATTTTCACTTAACCTCATTTTAACCAAGCATTTCAAGACACTTTCTCTCTCCTCCCTCTCCTCCTTCTCTCTGCACGGCCATAGCTCATTTTCAGCAGCAAAACTACACCTTTCAACCTCCTTTCAACCACCAAACATCCACCACTTATCACCCCCAACCACCCCTCTTGCTCCCACAAACATCAAGAATCATCTTTACCACCTTTCCAAGCACAAAGTGAGTGTTCTTTTCACCCCTATGGTGATTTTGTTTCTGATTCTTGATCTTGTTGATTTTTGTTTCTTATTATGGTTGTTTTGGTGATGGATTATGCTATTTTTGAGGTATTAAGAATCATCTTCTTGATGGGTTATGGTGGAGTTGAAGTTAGGGTTAGGGTTTCATCTTAATCATGCAAGCTTCTTGTTCAAGTGTTGTTTAGTGATTGATCTATCCTTGTCTTTGTTTATCTCTTGATATATTGAGGTTGTCATGTTGTTTATGGTGTTTTGAAGAATTGGGAGTGAGTTCAAAGTGACCCAAAGTTAGGGTTTTGTTCAAAAGGCCAGGTTTGAATCAACTATGTGTAAATTTGAGGTGTTATGCATATGTGACTAGAAAAGAAGTTTTATTTGATATGAATATGAAGAGGAATCATGTATGGTGTTTGTGTATGACGTTGGTATGTACCAAAGTGTATTTACATACTCTTAAGAAAGAGTTTGAGTTGAGGATTGGGGTAACAAGTGAAGGAAAACACTCAAACAGAGCTGCTGAAATTTTCAGAAAAACAGGACAGCTTTTGAAATGAAACTGGTAATGATCGGCTCATCCAATAATTCTGATTTTTGGTGGGCAGATAGGTCAGTGTGTTAGCTTCAAAATGACTCTTGAATCGCATTAATCCGAGGTCTGTGGAGAAAGTTATGGTCATTTTACCGAACCTGTGCAGGGTAGGCTTAAAACTGACATGTTGGTGTTCTAGCCCAATTTTAAGAACCCTAGCATGGGAATCATGTTTGGTGTCCTCGATGAAAGTTTTAGAGGCCTTTTTAAGCTATTTATATTGGGGTCTTACGTCTCATTTTGAGGTCGGGACTATAAGTTGTGGATTATTCTTCCCGTACCCTCCTTTTAAACCCTTATGCTCTAAACTTGCTACCATGACTTAAATCACATTTCTTTGGTTTATATCAACATCATTTTGGTTAATCATGAACTGATGTGTAAAAGTTCTTCATAAGCCAGTTGTATTTAAAATTATCCATCATAAGATCAAGATCGTTTCTGACCTCATGTTCCTGTAATGAACTTTTGAGCAGAATCAAGGCCTAAGCTTTCATTTTCTTCACTTTAGTGCATCTCATTCCTCTGCAAACTAACATTTAAAACTTCCAGGTACGTTTATTGCCTGTATCTTTAGTAATCAGCATGCATTTATTAAAATTATAATATTTTGGTAAGCACATTCAATGAATCATTTTAATCAGTGTATTTATCACATAATTAGTGACCCCGTCAGTTATCAGTTACAGGGCATTGCCCTCCAGTTACCCGCGCGGCTTCAGGCCAGGTCCCTCGGTCGGCTTGGCAGGTGTACACCTATTCACAGATCGTAACAGTTACTAAGGGGTGCACTAACAGATAATAATTAGCAATGTAGTTTTATATGCATCTCATTCCCTGTTTTCAATTAAAATGAATTGCAAGCGGGCCCAAATAACTTTTCAGTGAATCTTTAACAGTACAGGGATGCATGTACTGAGCATTGGCTCACAGTTCGAAATATTTTTATGTTTTGTTTTAGAAAAATGTTCAGTGAACCGCCCTGAGGCGGGCAGGGAGGCCGGAGGTGATAAATGAGACAGAGCCATTCATGTGGTTGATGGTGTGGGAGAGCTAAGATGCTATCGTGGCATATTGTGATGCATTTTGGAGTGCCTAATGTATTTTAAGTCAATTTATGTATTTTGATGTTGCGACTGTATTTCTAAACCGAGTTATGTAAGTTGGTGTTATCCTTAGGATGTTAGAACCTTTTTGTATATAACTAAATGGTTTGGGTGTTATGATGGTGTATACCCTGTTATGGGGTAACCTTTGGGTTATGGTAAGTTTTCATGTTTAATGGAAGCCTTGTCCTTCATGAACGGCGGTAACGCCCCGTTCATTGAATTATTGTATCTTATTGATAACCTTAAGCAGATAAATGCAGGCAATGAATCATGTATATTTGGGGTGTTACAGATTTGGTATCAGAGCCCAGGTTGAGATTTTCTAGAGGAATGTAGAGTTAGAAACTATAGGGTGAGAATGGTAGTAGTGAGGGGGCTATTTATAGTATATTGCTAGAATGATATTAAGAGTGCAATAACGATATTAGACTGCCAGCTGCTTTCATTTGTGTGTTTCTCGTTTATGGATATGCATGCCTCTCATATATGTGTTTTCTTTGCTGGATGGACCCTTATGGTGTTAATATGCTGCCGGGGGGATCTATGATAGCTCACATTACGTTGCTACACATGAGTATGGAGGTACATGCACATGACCCTTATTCTGAGTTCCACAGTACTACCGTCCGTGCACAGAGACTGCTTGAGTCCTTACCCCCGGTTGGCCCGTGGGTGGAATTTAGGCAACGTTACCACAACTTTATGATGACAGGGAACCCAGACTTGGACGAGCCTAGGTTTCAGGCTCAGGGGGCATGGATGACTCTCACTGCGGAACTGTTATTGAGAGAGGAGTTCGAATTGAGGGGACTTACTATGGAAAATCTTCAGCATGTTTTCCCCCTATATCAGGTCCATCCTCCACCTGCAGCCCCGGTACCAGCACAGGGGCCACCCTCCTCGCCAGCACCAGCACAGGGGCCACCCATTCCGCCCGCATCAGCCACCCCACTAATGCCTGATAGCCCTGGGGAGGCTTACGTGGTAATAGACATCCCTAGCACCCCAGAAGTTATGGTGATTAGCTCTGGGGATGAGGACCACCAGGGCGATGAGGATGATCCAGAGGAGGATGATCCCGAGGAGGATCAAGACAGTGATGAGATAGGGATAGAGCAGCAAGGGGAACAAGAGGCGGATGAGTTGATGATGGGATTAGGGGAGGAGCTTGAGCCACAAGTTCAACAGGAGGTCGATAGTGCCGAATCAGAGGCATCTATGAGTAGCTTTGATTCAGGTGAAGAACCTGATGATGAGTCTGACCCAAATTACGATCCATCTAGGGATCGTTAGATGGTTCTATAGGCTGGTCTAGTGGTTTCATTTTGAGCCCGGTGTGTAGATATGGTTTGGCTAGATTGGATAATTACATTTTGTGGGGCATCTAATATTGTATATAGTTAATCCAATCCTCGCCAACCGTGATGATAGGGTCCGTGCCTCTTTTTGGTTATGTGACGGACTTAGTGCGTAGGGGCTATTTAGTCTTTAGTAATAGGGAAGGAGTTAGAGCTAGTCTTACTTACTTAGCTAGGTGTAATATGCTTTTGTTGCTCATGTATATAAATCAATGATGTATGTAAGTAAGCAGTTTTGAAATGAAATGATAATGCTTTAAGTTATGATATAATCTTCAAGCCACCTCTTATGTATTTATTGGGCATGTTTATCTTATATGTCTGGAGGTTCCAGTGTTTGAATTGCTTTATTTAATGTATGATCAGAATGTCCCAGTCAGTACACAACAACATGGAGGTTCAAGTAGAGGACAATATGGAACAAGGCCAGGGATCGGGTGATCAAGGCTCTTGCCAGGAACCACCACATGGTGATACGCCACCATTGCCCTCTGTATTAGCTAGCAACTTAAGAAATCCGAGTTATTGGCCAACGTTAGTTGCTGAATTGATGAAGCGAATTCCCCAGGTACCTGTTGAAACCCCTCCTAAAGAGGATAAATTGGCAGACAGGGTAGCACGACACAACCCTAAAGTTTATAATGGATCGTATGATCCAATAGTGCTAGAGGAATGGATAAGGGGAATGGAGAAAGTTTTCACGGTAGTTGGGGTACCAGAGGAAAAGAAAATGAACATTGGGACGTATTATTTGTCAGGTGAAGCTGACATTTGGTGGAGTACTGTGAAGGATAAGCTCCTAGGGCCTGAATTCAGTTGGAGTAAATTTTTAGTAGAGTTGAGGGCAAAATTTTACCCAGCTATGGTGCAAAGGCAGAAGGAAAAGGAATTTATGGAGTTGAAAATGAGCGGCAACATGTCAGTGATGCAATATGCTAGTAAGTTCACAGAACTATCTAGGTTTGTCCCCGAATTTGTATCATCTGAAAGATTAAAGATGAGAAGGTTTGAGGAAGGTTTGGCCTTCTACATCCGAAATCAGTTAGCGGGGCAACCAATTCTGACTTATCAAGAACTATATGAACGAGCAGCTGAAGTAGAACGAGTGAAGACGGAGTTGAGAGCTCTGAATCCAATCAATCATAAGAGAAAGGGGTTTGAACGGGGGACTCCAAGTGAAAGTGTAAATCAGAACCAGAAGAAGCCTACTCCTCTTCCCTCTAAGACCCGTCCTGTGGGCTCGACAGTACTCGTACCCTGTGCGAAGTGTGGAAGAACAAATCACACCACTCCTGAATGCCGAGTTGGCACCAACAAATGCATGTGGTGTGGAAGTCCTGAACACCTCATCGCTGAATGCCCCCGCCGACTAAAAGATGTAAACAAGGGCGCAGCAAAACCTTTGGCTCCGCCCCGCCAGGGACCTCCACCTGCAAGGCCTCCAGTTGCATGAAGGGCGTTTATGATGAACAAAAAGGAAGCTGCTACCTCTGGTACGGTAGTCACTGGAACTCTCTTTTTAAATTCAAAGCCATTTTGTGTATTATTTGATTCGGGCGTCACTCATTATTTTATATCTACCCAATCCGCTACACAATTGAGTCTGGAGAACAAGAGGATGGAAACCAATTATAGAATTACGCTACCCAACAACTCTGTGATTGAGTGCCCCCTCTCTTATGAACTTGTCCCCATTATCATTGATGAAGCTACTTTCCCTGTGGATTTGATTCAATTTGACTTGTCTGATTTTGATATCATTTTGGGGATGAATTGGTTGTACTCTTATGGGGCCAAAATTGACTGTGAAGATCTTAAGGTTATTTTGAAGGATGAGAAAGGGAGAAAAGTGTGTTTTTATGGGCAGAGAGAGGCAAAATCTTGTTCTTTGATTTCCGCTGTGAAAGCAAGTAAGCTGTTATATCAGGGGTGTATTGGGTATTCGTGTTATGCTATTAACTCCCAAACGAAAGAAGAGAAAGCAGAGAATATACCTGTAGTTTGTGAATTTGAAGATGTTTTTCCTGAGGAGTTACCAGGACTACCCCCACAAAGGGAAATTGATTTTGGAATCGAATTAATTCCTGGGGCCCAACCTATTTCAAAAGCCCCATATCGTATGGCCCCAACTGAGCTTAAGGAATTAAAGATTCAACTAGATGAACTATTACAGAAGGGCTTTATTAGGCCAAGTGTGTCACCATGGGGTGCTCCAGTGCTGTTTGTTAAGAAAAAAGATGGAACCTTAAGACTCTGTATTGATTACAGGGAGTTGAACAAGATTACCATCAAAAATAAATATCCTCTGCCACGAATAGATGATTTGTTTGATCAACTACAAGGAGCAGGAGTATTCTCTAAAATTGATTTGAGGTCAGGGTACCATCAACTTAGGATTAAGCCTGAGGACATTCCTAAGACAGCGTTTAGGACCAAGTATGGTCACTATGAGTTCACGGTGATGCCTTTTGGTCTCACTAATGCCCCTGCAGCCTTCATGGACCTTATGAACAGGGGTTTCAGACCTTATTTAGACAAGTTTGTAGTGGTGTTCATAGATGATATCCTTATCTATTTTAAGGATAAAGAGGAACATGCTGATCAATTGCGGATAGTATTGCAAACTTTGAGGGAACATCAACTCTATGGCAAATTAAAGAAATGTGAATTTTGGTTAGACGAAGTGGTATTTTTGGGGCATGTGATTACCAAAGAAGGAATTAAAGTTGACCCCCAAAAGGTGAAAGCAATCACAGAATGGCCAAGGCCTACCAATGTCACTGAGATTAGAAGCTTTCTGGGTTTAGCGGGTTATTATCGAAGGTTCGTTAAGGACTTTTCGAAAATAGCATCACCACTGACCAATCTACTGAAGAAGGTAAATAAGTTTGAATGGACTGAAAGGTGTGAGAAAGCTTTCCAAGAGATAAGACAGTGCTTAACTACCGCCCCAATCCTAACGTTACCAATGGAAGGAAAAGAGTATACTGTTTATAGTGACGCTTCGAAGAACGGTTTGGGGTGCGTACTAATGCAGGAGGACAAAGTAGTAGCTTATGCCTCTCGACAACTCAAGCCATATGAGAAAAACTACCCTACCCATGACCTGGAATTAGCAGCCGTGGTCTTTGCATTGAAAATTTGGAGACATTATTTATATGGGGTATCGTGCAAGATCTATACTGATCATCAAAGTTTAAAGTATATCTTCACCCAGAAGGAGCTCAATTTGAGGCAACGGCGTTGGCTTGAGTTGCTCAAAGACTATGATTTGCAGATTCAATATCATCCTGGTAAAGCAAATGTGGTGGCGGATGCTCTAAGTAGGAAGGCGCAACATAGCTTGAACACTGTGGTGATTACACAAATGAATCTCCTAAGAGAACTTGAGGACTTTGGGATTCAATTGGTGTCCCATGGACAAACGAAGGTTCGACTATCAGCACTCACTGTACAACCTTCCTTAGGGGAAGAAATTCGACTGAACCAGGAAAGTGATCCCGAGCTTCAAAGAATAAAGCAAAATTTAGAGAAAGGGAAGTCTGCGGGATTTGTAGTACATGAGGATGGGACTTTAAGGTTCCAGAATCGCCTATGTGTGCCCAAAAATGGGGAATTAAGAAAGCAGATCCTGGAAGAGGCTCACAATACTCGTTATTCAGTGCATCCAGGAGGTACCAAGATGTACAGAGATCTGAGACAATATTTTGGTGGAATAATATGAAGAAGGACGTTGCAGAATATGTGGATAAGTGTCTAATTTGTTAGAAAGTTAAAGCCGAGCATCAACGTCCTGTGGGTGAACTACGACCCTTAGAAATTCCCACTTGGAAGTGGGATTCGATCTCGATGGACTTTGTTATGGGTTTACCGCTTTCTGCCTCGAAAAAGAATGCTATCTGGGTCATAGTTGATCGACTCACCAAGTCAGCTCATTTCCTGCCCATCAAGGATACTTGGGGAGTTGAAAAACTAGCGCAACTGTATGTCAAGGAGATAGTCCGTCTACATGAAATCCCTTTAGACATAGTCTCAAATAGGGATCAAAGATTCCAAGCACGTTTCTGGCAAGCACTTCAAAAAGCCTTTGGGACCAAACTAAGCTTTAGTAGTTCCTACCACCCAGAAACAGATGGATAAACTGAGAGGGTGAATCAAATTTTGGAAGACATGCTGAGGGCTTGTGTATTGGAGTTTCAAGGGAAGTGGGAAGATGACTTGCCTTTAGTGGAATTCTCTTATAACAATAGCTATCAATCCACCATCAAGATGGCCCCATTTGAGGCTTTATACGGGAGGAAATGTAGAACCCCGTTGTGCTGGAGTGATTTGGACGAGACATTGATTATAGGTCCTGAAATAATTCAAGAGACCACTGAAACAATAAGAAAAATTCGAGAACATATTAGGATCGCCCAAAGTCGATAAAAAAGTTATGCAAACAAAAGAAGAAGGCCTCTGGAGTTTCAAGTAGGCGATAAAGTTTTTCTGAAAGTCTCACCAACCAAAGGTATCAAAAGGTTCGGAGTGCGGGGTAAATTGAGTCTAAGGTATATTGGACCTTACGAAATCATCGAAAAGCTGAATCCTGTAGCTTATCGGCTAGATCTGCCTACAGAACTTGAGCACGTACATAACGTGTTCTATGTCTCTCAGCTTAAGAAATACATTCCAGATCCAGACCATACCATTGTAGCTGAACCTATCGAGATTACGGAAGATCTAGTATATGAGGAGCGCCCTGTCCAAATACTAGATCGCATGATCAAGCAGCTGCGCAACAAGTAGATATCATTGGTCAAAGTACTCTGGTCAAACCACACCTCCCAAGAAGCCACCTGGGAGACCGAAGAGGCTATGAGAACTGCATATCCATATTTATTCGAGGTAATCCTATATGATATGGTGAAATTCGTTAGTTTCGAGGACGAAACTTTTTAAGGGGGAAAGACTGTAATAGTCCAACCCTAAATTATATTATCCATTTCATTGCATTAATTCAAAGGATTAATCTCATTTCATTTACATCATCTCTTTTTGTTATTCCCATTTGGACATTTCTAACTAGGCCCTCACCTTGCAATTCATGGGTTTTGTTTTAAATCGATTTAGGCCTTGATATTTTACGAATTTAACGATTTAATTTTTTTCACAACACTAAAATCATTTAATCTCAAACTTTAAAAAAAAAAAAATTTTGCAAATGCACTTGGTTTCAGTTCTTTCTCTAAACCTGAGCCCGTTTAGGGCCGTTTGCAATGCAACAAGACTTGATCTGTATTTATTTAGCTAAACCCTCTTAATTAAGCCTTAATCAAGCTTTATATTTTTGACTTTTCTACTTTTATTTTCAGCCAAGTAAAAGGTTGATATAAATTTCAAAAATTTTCACTTAACCTCATTTTAACCAAGCATTTCAAGACACTTTCTCTCTCCTCCCTCTCCTCCTTCTCTCTGCACGGCCATAGCTCATTTTCAGCAGCAAAACTACACCTTTCAACCTCCTTTCAACCACCAAACATCCACCACTTATCACCCCCAACCACCCCTCTTGCTCCCACAAACATCAAGAATCATCTTTACCACCTTTCCAAGCACAAAGTGAGTGTTCTTTTCACCCCTATGGTGATTTTGTTTCTGATTCTTGATCTTGTTGATTTTTGTTTCTTATTATGGTTGTTTTGGTGATGGATTATGCTATTTTTGAGGTATTAAGAATCATCTTCTTGATGGGTTATGGTGGAGTTGAAGTTAGGGTTAGGGTTTCATCTTAATCATGCAAGCTTCTTGTTCAAGTGTTGTTTAGTGATTGATCTATCCTTGTCTTTGTTTATCTCTTGATATATTGAGGTTGTCATGTTGTTTATGGTGTTTTGATGAATTGGGAGTGAGTTCAAAGTGACCCAAAGTTAGGGTTTTGTCAAAAGGCCAGGTTTGAATGAACTATGTGTAAATTTGAGGTGTTATGTATATGTGACTAGAAAAGAAGTTTTATTTGATATGAATATGAAGAGGAATCATGTATGGTGTTTGTGTATGACGTTGGTATGTACCAAAGTGTATTTACATACTCTTAAGAAAGAGTTTGAGTTGAGGATTGGGGTAACAAGTGCAGGAAAACACTCAAACAGAGCTGCTGGAATTTTCAGAAAAACAGGACAGCATTTGAAATGCAACTGGTAATGATCGGCTCATCCAATAATTCTAATTTTTGGTGGGCAGATAGGTCAGTGTGTTAGCTTCAAAATGACTCTTGAATCGCATTAATCCGAGATCTGTGGAGAAAGTTATGGTCATTTTACTGAACCTGTGCAGGGTAGGCTTAAAACTGACATGTTGGTGTTCTAGCCCAATTTTAAGAACCCTAGCATGGGAATCATGTTTGGTGTCCTCGATGAAAGTTTTAGAGGCCTTTTTAAGCTATTTATATTGGGGTCTTACGTCTCATTTTGAGGTCGGGACTATAAGTTGTGGATTATTCTTCCCGTACCCTCCTTTTAAACCCTTATGCTCTAAACTTGCTACCATGACTTAAATCACATTTCTTTGGTTTATATCAACATCATTTTGGTTAATCATGAACTGATGTGTAAAAGTTCTTCATAAGCCAGTTGTATTTAAAATTATCCATCATAAGATCAAGATCGTTTCTGACCTCATGTTCCTGTAATGAACTTTTGAGCAGAATTAAGGCCTAAGCTTTCATTTTCTTCACTTTAGTGCATCTCATTCCTCTGCAAACTAACATTTAAAACTTCCAGGTATGTTTATTGCCTGTATCTTTAGTAATCAGCATGCATTTATTAAAATTATAATATTTTGGTAAGCACATTCAATGAATCATTTTAATCAGTGCTTCATCACATAATTAGTGACCCGTCAGTTATCAGTTACAGGGCATTGCCCTCCAGTTACCCGCGCGGCTTCAGGCCAGGTCCCTCGGTCGGCTTGGCAGGTGTACACCTATTCACAGATCGTAACAGTTACTAAGGGGTGCACTAACAGATAATAATTAGCAATGTAGTTTTATATGCATCTCATTCCCTATTTTCAATTAAAATGAATTGCAAGCGGGCCCAAATAACTTTTCAGTGAATCTTTAACAGTACAGGGATGTATGTACTGAGCTTTGGCTCACAGTTCGAAATATTTTTATGTTTTGTTTTAAGAAAATGTTCAGTGAACCGCCCTGAGGCGGGCAGGGAGGCCGGAGGTGATAAATGAGACAGAGCCATTCATGTGGTTGACGGTGTGGGAGAGCTAAGATGCTATCGTGGCATATTGTGATGTATTTTGGAGTGCCTAATGTATTTTAAGTCAACTTATGTATTTTGATGTTGCGACTGTATTTCTAAACCGAGTTATGTAAGTTGGTGTTATCCTTGGGATGTTAGAACCTTTTTGTATATAACTAAATGGTTTGGGTGTTATGATGGTGTATACCCTGTTATGGGGTAACCTTTGGGTTATGGTAAGTTTTCATGTTTAATGGAAGCCTTGTCCTTCATGGACGGCGGTAACGCCCCGTTCATTAAATTATTGTATCTTATTGATAACCTTAAGCAGATGAATGCAGGCAATGAATCATGTATATTTGGGGTGTTACAAAAGTAGATAACGAAAAGGAGAGAATAAGCAATGTCCCCTATGCAGGTGCAGCAGGAAGCTTAATGTATGTCATGTTGTGTACACTGCTAAACATTTACTTTATAGTTGGTTTGGTAAGTCATTACCAAAGTAACCCCGGACCTACTCATTAGTAGATCGTCAAGAGAATCCTTCGCTACCTACATGGTACAAATGACCTGGTCCTTTGCTACCAAGGCAGGGACATTAGGTTAAAAGGATACTCAGATACGGATTGGGGTGGCAATCTGGATGATTCGTAGCCTACCTTAGGATATGTATTCACTGTAAGCAAGGGAGCTATATCTTGGTGTAGTAAGAAACCAGACTGCCTAGGACTTTTAATTATGGAGGCAGAGTATGTTGCTTACTGCCTTGCCTCTCAAGAGACAATATGGCTGAGAAGTTTTCTCCAATATCTCAATCTCACTCCTAGAGTTGATGATCCTGTAGAACTGATGTATAATAATACTATTATCATCCAGTTTGCTAAAGATCCGAAGTTCCACAGGAAAACTAAGCATATCAAGAGGTGCTATCATTTTGTTCGAAACTTCATAAAAGAGAAAGAAGTTGTCATTAACTATATATCTACAAGTAACATGATAGCATATCTTTTAACTAAGCCTATTCCTAGGGATGCTTTCAAAGCTCATGTGATGAGTCTAGGTTTACGTAGAACTTAGTTTTTGGATGTATCTAAGCGTGTGATGGCCATGGTTTTTTATATTAAGTATTTATAAAATAAAGGTTTATGTTTCTTGCCAAACATTCACAAATATGCAATTACCTTATTATGCACATTAAAATGTCACCAAGTTCTAATTGATCTACCTACATAGGCAATCGCCTTGCCACCTAAGTAGTGGGCTGGATGCGATTTTTCAATATCAACACTAGGTGTGTGCAATATTGAATTATAATTATACTTGTGTTGCATGAATGATAAGCTATACAATCTGGTAGCCGCCCTGGTAAGTGTAAATGAGACTTCTGAAAGTCGAATATGAAATAACATGATTTCATATCAAAACCTTATAGCCGAATCTTGAGTGCCAAGGTCAACATTAGATATGTTGATATAGTGACTTAGGTTGGTTTTTTAGGTAAAGGTTAGACTTACAATTTGCATGGCAAGAAGAGTGACATGCGCAACTTAGTGAAAGCTTTGTCGTGACACACTTTCATACTATGAGTGCTAAATGTCAACCTATTTGATAAGTGGCAAGTGAGTTCCCTTTCCTTGTCACTATGCGACCCTCATTGGTAATACTCTTTGACTTAGAGTTACAATATGAAGTTAAAGCATGATATTGCAACCTTAATGTGTTTTCCAAGGGCTAAGATGTATACAATCTAGCGAAACACATTAAGAAAACAGTTATGCTATGATGGATTATTTTTAATTGTCTAAGGAAGAATAATTTCCCATCACCATATCAAGCCCAGGCAATTATATTCAGTATATAATCAATTGATATACCGATAGACATAGTGTATGCCACTAGTGATGTTTAAATGATTCAAAGCGTTGATATTTTATGAAAGTGTTATGCCAGTTAAATGATGTCTTGATATAACACTACTTGTTTGTTTTTGTTAGCACGCTCCATTATTAGTATGAAGCATGAAGAGATTTGTTAGCAGAAATATATAGATTTGTGGTTTATGTGATTGAGTGGGAGCCGTAGATTAAAGAGTAACAGCCACTTAGGCCCTGTTATTTTGGTTGGAAAATTGCAGGTGTGAGATGGGCGGGAGTGGGAAAGGAGGGGAAGGAGTGGGTAGGAGTTGTATTTTTTTAAAGTGTAGGAAAGGGAGGAAAGGAGCGAGAAGAAGTGGGAGGGAGTGGGAATGAGTTGAATGAAGTAGGAGAATTGATGTAAGTTACGTATTTTGTTTTTTTAATGCAATATTTTATATAGTAATTAGTGATGATAAAACAATTTTTCAGACTGAAAAAAATATTTTTCTATGTTGACTTAGGTACGAAATATTGTTTCGGGGGTCGTGGCCGTTGTTACCCAAAAAAATTGTAATTTTCGTTATTCGTAAAACAAAGTACAGATATATTTTTTCTTCATATATTAATGAAATACGAACAACGAAAAAGTACACAAATGTTCAGGCCTTATTCTTTTCACTGGTAACTCCAAATTTACCAACCTCAGCCAACTTCAACCCACATCAACTCACTTCACGAACTTCAATAAAAAAAATACCAACTTCAACTAACTTCGACCCACTTTAACCAACTTCGACCCACTTCAGCCCACTTCAACCAACTTCAACGCTTTCCACTATTTGAACCAACTTCTACCCATCATACAAAAACAAATTTAACCCACTTCAACCTACTTCAATCAACTTCAACCCACTTCTACAAAAAAATACCCACTTCAACCTACTTTAACTCACTTTAGTAAAAAAATACTCACTTCAACCTACTTTAACCAGTGCTATCGATCTTAACTAGCTTCCTTCATTTACCAACCCATATTTCCTGACGAAAAGAATTGACCCTCAGTACACAGAAAACAATCATCTACAATTTGTGTGAAGAACTTCCAATATTCTATTACTAACGCATACGGAAAAAATATTTGCTCAAAATACATGTACAATACATCTGCACTTGCTATCATGAAGTACAAATAATGCAAAAACATTTACACGTTCCTTTATTATGCTAAAAAAACATTTGTAAATTTAGTCCCAAATGACGATGAACAAAGAATAAATCGGTTACACATACAGCAACAACCATCTACGCTTTGTTGACCTATAATAAATATTTCGTAACCAACGAAAAAAATTCAAGCATCTCTTCCATATACAGAATCAAACCCAAAATATCTACCAGTTACAAAAAACTAACATTTGCTTAACAAAACAGAAAAACTTTATTATTTCTTCAATATATATAACAAAGATTACGTCATCTATAATTTTTGGCATGACTAACAAATATTTCCATAACATCTGAAAAACAAATAAAACTTTTCATAATTGTTATCAGACTATTCGTACACACAATTACATAAATTATAAAAATTTTTGAAATATTTAAAAATAATAGTTATATGTAGGAGTGGAAAGGAGTTGGTGAAATTGGGTGAGAGTGGGAATGAGTAGGAAGGAGTAGTATTTTTTTTTTTTTTTAAGTGTGGGAAAATGTGGGAAGGGGGAAGGACTGGGAATGAGTGGGTTGGGTCCATTAAACTACAAAAAGAACAGGGCCTTAATCTCACAGTAATTACACCATAATCACCATTGAATTGGAAGTCACAAGGTGATTCATTCAGCATTAATCAGTCAATTCAGTTCCATGATTCTATTGCAAGCTTTGTACTGCTATAAAAGGGGGTGATCAAATTAGGGAAGATGGACAACTGAGAAGCAAACATTCCCTAGATCAAATCTACTCTCTACCCTCTCCGTCACACTAATCTAGCCATCTTTAATATTTGCGTTTGGGGTGCCCTTGGTGACTCTAGTACACCTAATTCATAGATGGCAATTAGCAGACGAGATCCGTGTAAAGTTTACGCATCGAAGTAAGTCTTAATATAATCCTACAATTGTAATCATGAAATGATAGATTTTAATCATTATATAATATATCAAATTTCATGTAGCTGTTGTGCAACAACTTTATACAAAGCATGAGCTTCTTCCAAGCACAACTAATACTTCTTAGGATAAATTTATAACTGAGCAGAAAATTCATTATGATAAAAGCTAAGAAGTCAAAATTTCAACAATGCATGAACAGTTAATGTGCTCTCAACTACATCAATAAACTCCACATGCCCAAAAGCGAGTAAAATCAAGCAAACTCGTGATTGGGTTACTATGCCTAGTCCTAAATTCATAGGATGCCAAGAAGGACATTAGGTCACTATTATTCTATTCAAATAGCCTCCACATTAAGTAGCTCAACATGACGTCATAACTCAAGACATAGGAATGATAGACACATGCTTTTAGTAAAAGCAATATGAACAGCATTAATTAACCAATAAGGAACAACAAAGATGCTTCAAGTACCATCACGATGCACCATTTAACTTAAATTGAATTGATTTTTAATTCATACGAACCAGATTGTTTTCATCATTTTTATTAAATCACAACAGTCTGATCGGGCTTGCTGTTTATTTCGTATAGGTTTTCCTGACAATTTCAAGCCAGATGTTTCTAGAAAACTTGAGCAGAACCACATCCAGGAAACTATCATAGCAAAGGCCTTGAAATTTACCAGCGTAAGTGTAACTATTTATAAAGGCATCCACCCATTCGAGTATGTTGCATGCCTTCTCTGCTATAGGATCAAAGATAGGCTCCCTATCGTCTTACACATCTAGTCATATCACTTCAACTGACCCACACCAATTTTATAAAAATAACTATCTTGTGTGTGACACTTTGCATATGCCCTTCAATTCCATTAAGACCAACCTATTAAAGATAAGGATAAATTTAAAAATTATAATTTCAAGGACACAATATATAGCCTAAATTCCAAATAATCTATCATTTAGGTATTTTTATTTTTTCTATGGCAAGGATGTCAAAGTTGATGTTGATAAATCAAACCATGGTCTCCATATGTTAAATTTTGACTTTTTTCGAGTCCGAAGTGTCAATAAACATAGCATAAGGTTTTTTTTTTTTTTTTTTTTGGGGCTGCAGCACTACCAATGTCAAAGGAAACAACCTTGAAGGTTAGTCAGTAATGTTAGCAGTAAACAATAATTGAAGTGCAGAAATAAAATGGGACTAAACACAGAATATGTTTACGATATTCACCCTTACAAATAGCGCTAGTCATCGTTTACAGGACTTCTTTCCTTAGGATTTAATCACATCCACTTCTTGTTCACTTAAGAAGTATACACCAATGACCTTAGCTTTACACACTGTCTAGCATTCCAAACTTAACTAAGGAACTCAACTAGTACACTTACTAAGTAGTGACATCTCAAAACCTAGCTCCAAAGTAAATTCCCCTACTTACTTGTTATACTCCTCCCTTACAAATGTCCAAATGAACAATACGTGCACGAGAGAGTATCAAAGATGATATCACTTGGGCTCTTTTCACGATTTAATTCTTTCTTGTGTCTTGTCATATGCTTCAGCTCTTTCTTTTATAGATTTAAAACCTTCTTGACTATTGGAGCAATACTTGTCAATTTTTCAATGTATTTTGTCCAGAATTCAATGTCGCTGATTAGTAGCTTGGTGTTTCCAAAACTGGCTCTTAATTGGCGAGAATAATGGATCTTGATTGTTGAGAGAAGAGCTTGATTTGATCACAATAATATCATCCATTTAGATGTGAATAAGGGATTTTTTTTTCCCCCAAAGATATTAAATGACAATACATCTCAAGAATAAAATAAGATAACATATATATCATTTTTTCCCCAAAGTGATTCTACTAATACCAAAGTCAGATATTGTGACGCTCACATTGGATTCATGTAGAGATAAGATGGTTTAGTATAATATAATTCAATATACTGAAATTGAGCTTTTGTCTTCACTCAAAACACCCACTGTCATTAAGCTATAACATTCAAGCATTCAATGACTTTGCCGCTGACATCACATGAGGCTTTGATTGCCCCCTCTAATGAAAGACAAAACTTCAATTTGACAATTATATAGGCATATCAAGCAAGTGAGCATATTAAACAACCATAGCGAAGCATAGCAAAATATGGCATACTTAAGACAAAAGGGAGCCTCTAGTCACCTAGCTATGAACACTAGAAGCTTTTAAAGCATTGGTTAGGCTTTGATCATTCATCATCAATGTCCTGGAGTCCATGCCATTTCTCTCTCTTTTTGACTTTCATTAAATGGGGCGAACTTGTAAAAAATGTTTGGCAAACTCTTGTTTAAAACAACCAAATTGTTCAGAAACATAAAAATAACAAATTTTTTTTGAGAGCAGAAAGAAAATTAGAGCATCATGCATGATTAGTGGAGGAAGCATCTAGATAAGGCACTAGAGTGTTTGACTTTGGTTCCTTAGCAGCCTCAAGCACACCAATTTCTTGCTTAATGTTCTCCTCCTGACCCATCTCAGCATAGGCTGTCTTTAATGTCATTTCCAACATTGTGACATTTTCCTCATACTCATAATTTGTTACCTTCAAGGACCTTTCCTATACATTCAAATCCAAAACAATACTAACGAGAACATGCACACTGACCTAAATCCTTACACACCCTTTTTAGATCAACTAATGCCTTCTTGATTGCAGCTTAACTAGCTTTCAGACTAGTAAGCTGCCCCTTAATCTCCTTAACGTCTTATTTAAATCATTCTGGCTAGGGATGAGGGATAATCTCAAGTAGGGTTGAGGCTTAGGAGTGTCAATATCATTGGCAGAAATCTCCTCCTCATGTTTTCAATGACAGGAGGGAAGGGTTTTGAATTTGAGGCTTTTGAGTGTCTTCTCTTGATGGTTGGGATTTTGAGTGTGAAGATGTTCTTATGCCTCAAGCGAGACTTGGAAGCCCTTAAAGATATTTGGTTAAGAAACTTCAACAGGGCAAAGGAAAATTCTGTGATAGATTGCAGATTGTAGTCATATACTCGAGTACAAGTCCCATAAAATCAACAAAATATTCTTCCATAATGTAATAGAGGATTTTGAGGAGGTTGTCATTGGTGGTCTCTTTTGATAGTCCTAGAGTGTAGTTGGTCCTAACTAGGATATAGTATAGGATCTGAGGGTTAGAGTAAAGGGCAATATAAGATTGGTTGATTTCTTAATCTTGGCAAGTTGGCATACTTTTGAAGACAGAGTTTGCGAGCTTTGGCCACTGACATTGAGGAATGAAATTTTGAGGCTTTAGAGGAGGGAGGGGAGAGATAGAGAGAGAAAGAGAGAGACAGACAGAGTGAGAGAGAGAGACAGATAGAGAGCGAGAGGACAAGTGATAAAGTGGTTGTACTGTTGAGGCCGAGGCATGCCCTTTTTATGGAGAAGAGGAGAGAGAACAAGAAAGTGGGAAATGGAGGTTTCTAGAAGGTGTGGGAAATCTTGGGGAGAGGATCAAGGATGGTTATTAGGAAAGTGCATCAATTGGTTTTAAAAAGATTTGAAAATCTATGGTTTTCATAATATGGTAGCTATTGAGGTATTTAGTTGAATCCCAAACTTCTAGCTACTTGCCATAATTGATATATGAGACGAAAATCCAAAGTCTAAGAACACATATTTAATCAAGATTTTGAGATGATGTTGCAATGCTTGGTCTAACGCTATTGGTGATAACCTAAAACATTTTATCATGTTTGACTTTTCACTGATTTACTCTGCCTGATAAGTCCTTAAAGTGTACTATATTTTGAGGTATTTTGTACTATTTTTAGGGAGAATTATATGTTTATGCTATATTATACACTCCTTTTTTTGTTTTACAATCAGGTATGGTTCTTTTTTGTGTTTTGTGGGCTTTTGGACCATTTTACCCCAGATTTGACCCCTATATGAGTGTAGCTTGACCCCCACAAACACCACCAAGACACTGTGCCCGTGGAAAAAAGAAAGAATAGAAGAATGCCGAGATAGAGCTCACCACAGACAGTCCGTAGGGAAGCCCACGGTCCATAGTGAGACCATAATTGTACGTCTCTTTGTTTTTTTCATTGTGTGGCTGAGGTTGATTGAGTTCTTCTTTAAATAGAGCCATTTCATAGCAGATTTAGAGGGAGATAGCAGATTTAGTTTTAGATTTCTTAGGTTTGAGTTTAAGTGTGAAAGTTGTGAAGTGCTTGCTGTTTTAGAGCCCTTGTAAAGTTAGGAAACCCTTGGAGGATCTCTAGCTGTGCTAAGTTTTCTTCACTCAAACTTTATTTCGTTGTTATTATTTTAAATATGTATAAGTAGTTTTCTTTATCTAGGGATTATTAGACAAGTACTGATGTTTAAATCTCTAATTTTATTCAATGGCGCTTGATTCTTCATTGGAATTGATTGAATTCTATCTTGTGTGTGAGATTATTGTGAGTGAATTTTGGCTAAATTTACTTGTTAATTTTAAATAGTTAAGTGAAGGATTGAAAAGTAAAACTTGTTGTTCGACCGACAAGATAGCACTTGACTTAGTAATACTTGAGAAAGATTAGCTTGTTATCAAAAATCCATAACTTAGACTAAACAAGGACATTTGAAAGAATAACAATTAGTTAGTTTTGGTAATTCAGTTAATTTCGAAAGAAAAGATTGAATTCTAAATATCATTGCACATCTTTCAATTTCCCAAATATATATCAAGTGCATGGTATAATCCACTGATCCACATCTTTACTAGGTAAAATAAATCCCTAAATGTCTTAAATTTATTGAATTTTCAAATTAGATTATAGCATTATTCAAACACCCAATTGAAATTTGCTTGATTAGCACTTTTATAGGACAAAACTCAATAGACTATAATTGGTCTCTGTAGGAACGATATCTTTTCTAAACTACAACACTCGTGTGCTTGCCAGCATAGGTCAAGTTTTTTTGCACCGTTGTTAGGGACCAGATTTGTGGATATTGAGTTAGCCCTTAGTAATTGACTAAGCATTGTTGTCATTCTTTCTTTTTCTTTATATTTTTTATTTGCGTTGGTAGCTTGTTGGTAATTTTACAGGATTTCCCCTTTATATGTGAAGTCCCTTTACGTTTAAATTTGATCCAAAAATCAAAAGGACTTTCCACTCTAGCAGGAAGAAATTAAGGGCAGAAGAGTAAAGACTAAAGGCTTAAGCAGTTTCTTCATCGATAGCTGGAATAGGAGATGACAAAGGACACTCTAGGATTTCGTTACCCTCAGAGTCCAAGGGATTTGCAGAGTATCGCTAAGCCAATCGTAGAAGTAAACAATTTTGAGGTCAAATCAGCCTTTATGTGAATTGTGCAACAATCCCAGTTCGGAGGCACCCCGTTAGAAGATCCAAACTTACACCTCGTGGTCTTTTTAGAGGTTTGCAACACGTTAAAGCTCAACAGAGTTTCTACCAATGCCATCTGCTTGCGCCTATTCCCCTTTTCACTTATGGATACAGCAAGGATGTGGATTTACTCGTTGCCTATAAGATGCATCACGACATGGGATGAGCTTACGAAAGTTTTTCTTGTCAAATTCTTTCTTCTGAGTAAGATGACAAGCCTACAGAATCAAATCACTACCTTCTCTCAAAAGGAAGCCTTAGAGTGATTTATAGATCTTTTACAATTATACCCTAACCATGGTCTTTAAAGGTTGATGATCGTGTAGACATTCTATATTGGGGTCACTCAGCCATTAAGATCTACTATTGATGTGGCGGTAGGAGGTACTCTTATAAACAAAACTAAAGGTAAAGCATACAATCTTATAGAAAAGATGGCTCGTAACAATTTTCAATGGTCGTTTGAGAGAACCCAACCCAAATGGGTTAGAGGTAAGTTGGAATTAGATACTATTTCTATACTTTCTTCTACAGTTGATGCTATGTCTCAAAAATTAGAGCGTTTGAATGTTAATTCCCTCAGTTTAAGTACCTATTCCCTATCATGTGATATATGTGGATCAGTTAATCATTTGACTGTGCATTATCAAGTGGGTAGTCCTTTTACCTAAGATGTAAGTGGCCAGGTGAACTATTTAAACAACTATAATCCTAGACCAACAAATGATCCTCTCTAGCATATATAAGCCTGGTTAGAGGAATTACCCTAATTTATCTTATAGGTTTGATGCCGCACTCCTGCCCCTTTAGACCACCCATAGATTTCAAAGACCATCTTATTCTCAACAAGCACCTCAAAAATCCAACTTAGAAACTATTGTTGAAGAATATGCTTTTGGTACAACAAAAGCAAGATGAGTACATTAAGCAATCAGCCTCTAAGGTTAATGTGCTTACTACTCACAATAAGATGTTGGAAGCTCAAATTGCTCAACAAGTTACCTCTTCATCTACAACCCTGGGTAGACTGCCTAGTAAACTTGAGTCTAACTCCCACGAGCAGTGTAACTATGTTACCTTGAAGGAAGAGGTAGAGGATTTTGAGGACATGAGACTTAAGGAGGGTTGAGAGGTGAGCATGGCTGAGAGTAACGAGAAAAATGATTATGGTGAGCCCATAACTTTTAGAGAAAAAGACAGTCTATAGCTCCCCAAAGTCTTCCCCCCCTAAACTTCCCAACCTAGGTAGCTTTTTTATCCCCTGTGTGGTAGAAAAAGTGAAGATTGATATAGCCCTATATGACCTTGGTGCAAGTGTTAGTTTGATGCCCTACTCTATGTTCCATAATCTTCATTTGGGACCATTACCACCAACACCCTTTTCACTCCAATTAGTGGATGGTTCTTAAATACGACCTTCAGATACATTGGAGGATGTGCTCGTAAAAATGGGAGATTTATGGGTGCTTGAAGATTTTATCATTAAAGATATGACTAAGATTGACGATAACCAGATTATTCTCATGAGACCCTTTTTGTCTACTTCAGGTTGCATGATTGATGTAAAAGAAGGTCGGATAACATTTGAAGTAGGGGGTGCTATGCTGTATTTTATTTTATGCAAGATAAAATTGTTTCCCCCAATTCTTCCCTCACTAATATACTTCCTCTTTCTTCTGAAATTGAGATGGAGGATGATTGGCATTGTTTTGACCCTTCTGATTTTGATTGGGTTTCAACTGAGGATCCTAACCAAGTTTATATTAAGGTGGATTTTGTTGCTTCTATGCCACCTAGCATACCCGAGGTTCAGACCTATGCATCTAGTGAGTCTTCCATGAGTGATTACTGAAGGTTCAGTCAATTAGTTCTTTCTTTACCTTCTTTGAAAGGAGTCGATTTGGATTTTGATCTTGGGATTGAGTATAAAGATAGTAGCCCATCTAATGGAGCCCGATATTGATTTGTTTTGTATGCTGCTAATATGCTTGGGTGCAATTTGATGATGAAGGATCTCAAACCTAAGTATTTGAGGTGGTACCTTTAGCTGAAGGCTTGAATTTTGTGGTTCGCAATAAAAATGAAACATATGTTGTAGGGGTGTCCAATACCCATACTCTCATTGAATCTGAACTAGAATAGAAGTAAGGTCGAGCTCCCGACCTTAAACAACCGCTTCTTGGGAAGCAACCCAAGCGTCTGCTTTTCTTTTCCTTTTTTCTTCTATTTTATTGCTTTTTGTGCTTTTGCTATTTAGAACTTCCATTGGAAAATCCATAAAACTATAAAAAAAAGGTAATAAAAATAACAAAGAAGAAAAAAGTCAGTAATAAGAGGTTTTTTAGAACCTTCATGGACACCTCGTGGTGTCTATCCACGGTCGGTGAAGGCTCCAAAAAAATAAAAAAGGAAAAGAGAAAAAGAAGAAAAAAGATCAGGGACCACCGCCACGGTCTGTGCCAAGTCCTATGTCCGCAGTCAATGGTTTTCAAAGCCCTTTGACCCTCAATTTCCTCATCTTCTTCCTCAAAACTCGACTCTCTCTATCACTAAACACTCCCTTCTCTCTCTAAAACCTCCATAACCACTTTACTTCCAACTTTTAATTCTTCACCAAAATCTACCCCTTTTCACTTACTTTCTTCACTGTAACCCCAAATCTCCCTTTATTTTTCATTTTTAAGCCTTCTTGCTCTCCCATTTTACCATCTCTATACCCACAACCTTCAAAACTCCATTTTTCACTTTTTACTCTTCCAACTTTCATGTTTGTTCTATATTTCTTCACCACTTCCTTTTTCTTAAATTTTTTATTTTTTAGCATTTTTCTACTCATTTTCTTTTAGTTTGATTTTTCAAGCGTTTCACCCACCTATATTGCACCACCATGGCACCCAAGAAGAAGGTAAGAACTACACAAGAAACTGGGACTTCAAGTCAAGGCCCACAAAGAGCATTCCGAAGCTCCCGAACATCCACCACCGTGAGAAAACGAGGTAACATTCCACACCACCTTGGTTTAACTAATCCTTAACATACTGCTAGATATAATGCTTTGAGTGGTAAACTAGTAGTAGCTACACGATATTATGATGAGGATGTGTTGAATCGTTTGAGATTGTTGGATGATATTCATTGATTGTTTGTCAGGGCGGAACGGGATAATTTTTAAAAACTAGGGACCACACTTATTGTTACCTCATCCTTGAATTTTTAAGTACATTACATGTTGCGGTCACAAGTGGCCCTCGATATTAAGAAGGCTACATTTCTTTTTTTCTTAATAGGGAATTCTATGAACTTAATTTGAGTTCCTTTAATAGTATATTTGGTTTTCCACTAAGTATGGATCTCCCATACCGCCATGTCCTTAAGGAATTCAATCTGAAAGTTATTTGGTATGAAATTTCCGGGGATTAGCGATATGACACTAAATTCCAAAGGTACGGTTATTAAAACCCCTATATTCGTGTAGCCTAATGCTTGTTAGCTTATGGCTTGTTTGCCCGAGAAGATAGTTTAAATGTGCCTTACTTGCCTGAATTATATTTTTTGTATAACATGCTTGAAGTTGATCGGATTGACCCCGGGTCATTCATGGTCAAGCAGTTGTATAGTTCAGCCACTAGTTCTGCACATGGGATTGTCATTAGGGGCCTCATTACCCCCATTACTAGGTTAGTTGGGGTGAACCAAACCCAGATGATAGATTCGCAGGTTTGGAGTAGCTAAACTTAGCCATTTTTGAACAAATGAAATTTTATAGGGTCGATCATGGGCATATCTGTTGGATTTATCCTGGAAATTGGCTTATGCCTCTCCTAAATGTTTATCACAAGTCTCTCTTGAACTGGACCAATCTCTATTTTTTACCCGATGATGAAGAGTTGGGCGACCAGCCCCATCTCCTTCACCTACTCACGATAGGGCTTCTAGTTCATTCCAACCATCCTACTTTCATGATTATCCTGACTTGCGTACTATCCTTTAGTCAATTCAAGAGGAGCAAGCTTCTTTACGAACTTATATAGAAATTGAGCATGCCTCACTTTGTGACATTGTTCAGGATTGGCGTGATGAGCTCTGTGGGATGATTGCCTCTCAAAACTAATATTTCATAGACTTTAGGGTCTGTTTAGAGACTGGGTGGGACTTGCACATTTCTCAACCCCACTATCCTTCTTCTCCACCACTTCCCCCTCCCTTTTAATGTCTTATGCTTTTCATGTGCTTGCATTGAGGACAATGTTCTATCCAAGCAAAGGGGAGTAGTTGTAGTTGTTATGTGTCTGTGGTTGTATATATGTGTAGTAGATGTGTGAAAACTTGCATTTTTATATCATACATTTAGGTTTAGCTTGCATTTTTAGCTGATCATTTAGTTTGTTTTTAGGTTTCTTTCTTCATTTTAGTTTTGTTTTGATATTTTTTTTAGTCTTTACTTGCATTTTAGGCTTAGTTAAAAAAAATAAAAATCGAAAAACTGAAAAAATAAAAACTAAAACCCCAAAAAAATGAGCCTATAAATCCTCCGATGATGAGGCTTTAGACTAAGGGCTTTCTTTTGCCTATTTTGATCCTTTTTATTAGGCCTATTCGTGAATAAAATGCTTGTTTATGAGTTTTTAAACTATGCTTCATGTTTTGACCATCAAGTTGGATATGAATTGATTGCTTAATGATTCTTGGCATAAGTGTTTGGCGTATAAAATTCAATGAGCTAGATGAGCTTTGTCCTATGAGATTTTGAGCTTGAATAGACTAATTTATCATTTTAGTCTCATATTTTCTTTCATGTGTGACTCTTTCAAGATTTCGAGTCTCTAGAACTTGCTTTAACTCTAGTTCAAGATCACATTTAGCATGCACATTTAACGAATATGATTGAGACATTCTTTGACATTATAAGCTACATTGATTAAATAGTCACCCTTATATGAATGATTTATCCCTTGCTAGCCCTTTAGGCCTTTACCATGTTTATTGATAAGAATCTATATTATCATCCTTGGCCACACACATATCTTACCCTTTTAGCCAAGGCTAGTGAGTTTCATAGTTGATTGGAAGTAATTTATGGATAATAACCTTTTATGGATATTGTGGTTTGGTTGATAAGATAAGGAATTCATCTTCTATTTTCCCTTTAAGTCAATTTACTTATGCTTTGTAAGTTGCAAGAAAAGTGCTAAAAAGTACATAGTTCCCTTTGCCATGATTCTCCTCTTTGATGGTTGTCAAAAACAAAAAGAAGGAAAAAGAAGAAAAAGAAGAAAAATGAAGAAAAATGAAAAATGAAAAAAAAAAAAACCACACCAAAGGTGTTTTGAAAAAAAAAATGTGTGAAATGAAGGGGAAAAAAAGAAGAAAAACAAAAACAAAAAAAAGAGAAAAAAATGATGAAATAGAAGGATTTGAAATTGGTTTTATATATTTTTAAGCACTTTCTCTTGTGATCTCGCTGGGAATGTTGTTGATAATTTGAGATGTACATGGTTAAGGAATATGTTTCAGTTGGGAGATAATGGTTTATGCTCTTATTCTTTCGCTTTTAGCTCCACAATTCCCAAAATGTTTGTTCCCTCCTTACCTTTACCCAATTGCCTCGTTATAACCCTTTAAAAGTCCTCATGATCTGCTTGTGTGTTTTGCATTGTCATGGTGGCGAATTAGAGCGTCTTATCAAGTTTATGGTTGATTTGATTCTATGGAATAAGATTTAAGAGAACCGTATTTTAGTTAAACACATGAGTTATGAGTGCATCATCCCTAAAGGTTCTATTGGTTATTCTAGCTCTACTTGTTATAATATGCTAATATAATTGTTCAAGTTAATTTGAGTGATTGAATTAATATTTGATGTGATGGTTCTTACTTTTATTTCAAAAATTTCCTTCTCCTATCTATTTGTAAAAGTTTTTCTACAATTTTTTGGGCTAAACAAATTTGGTTAATTTGGCTAACCATGTTGCTATTGATGTCTGCCTGAGGAGATATATTCATTTTAGCCTCAGTTTCATAGATTGCTTAGGGACAAGCAATGATTTAAGCACAGGGAAGTTTAATAAGTCAGTGTACTCTATTTTGAGGTCATTTTGTACCATTTTTAGGGAGAATTGTGTGTTTTATGCTATATTATGCACTCATTTTCTATTTTATGGTTTGGTATGGTTCTTTTTTGTTCTTTGTAGGCTTTTGGGGCCATTTTACCCCAAAATTGACCCTATATGACTGTAGCTTAACCCCCCATGGACACCCTCAAGATATTACGCCCGTGGAAAAAGAAAGAACATAAGAATGTCGAGATAGAGCTCACCATGGACAGTCTGTGGTGAAGGCCACGGTCCGCGGTGAGACCATAACTACAAGTCTCTTCGTTTTCTTTTATCGTGTGGCTGAGGTTGATCGTGTTCGTCTTTAAATAGAGTCATTTCATAGCAGATTTGAGGGGAGATAGAAAAAAGAGAACTCCTATTCTCTAATCTTTTCCATTTTATTAAATTTAATTCTAGATTTCTTAGTTAAGTTTGAATTTAAGAGTGAAAGTTGTGAAGAAGTGCTTGCTGTTTTGGAGCCCTTGCAAAGTTAGGAAACCTTTGAAGGAACTCTAATTGTGCTAAGTTTTTTCACTCAAACTTTATTTAGTTATTATTTTAAATATGTGTGAGTTATTTCCTTAATCTAGGGATTGTTAGCCAAGTATTGATGTTGGAACTTCTAATTTTATTCAGTTGCATTTGATTCTTCATTGGAATTGGTTGAATCCTATCTTGTGTGTGAGATTGTTATGAGTGAATTTTGGCCAAATTTACTTGCTAATTTTAAATAGTTAAGTGAAGGATTTAAAGGAAAAGCTTGTTATTTGACTGACAAGAAAGGACTTAACTTAGCAATACTTGGGAAAGATTAGCTTGTTAAGAGGAACTTTAGCCATCGAAAATCTATAACTTAAACTAAAGAAGAACATTTGAAAGAATAACAATTGGTTAGTTTAGGCAATTCAGTTAATTTTGAAAAAAAAGATTGAATTCTAAATATGATTGCACCTTTTCTATCTCCTAATATAGATCAAGTGTATGTTATATTCCACTGATCGACATCTTAACTAGCTAAAACAATTTCCCATATGTCTTAAACTTATTGAATTTTCTAATTAGATTATAGTTTTATTCAAACACCCAATTGAAATTTGCTTGCTTAGTACTTTTATAGGACAAAACTGAATAGACTACATTTGAGCTTAGTACTTTTATAGGATAAAACTGAATAGACTACATTTGATCTCTATGCAAACGATAACTTTTCTAAACTACAACACTTGAGCACTTCCGGGCATAGGTCACTCCCCTTAATTTATGCATCCATTTTCGACATTCCAAGCTCACTTCAAATAAAACAGAACTAATATTCACCAAGTGGCATGGTGAAAATATCAGCTAATTACAAATGTGAAGGAACAAATTGAAGTATGACAATGTGAATGAACAAATGCCTGACTTCAATGTGCCTGGTTCTTAAGTGCTGGACTGGATTTTTTGTTTTATTTATTGCACTTATATTGTCACATCGATAGGAACTGTTTGAAAATGAAAACCAATGTCTCATAGCTGTTATGTGATCAATGAGTATTTGAGCATAACTTGCTCCCGATGTTATATATTTAGTGTCAACAGTTGATAGAGCTACTGAGCTTTGTTTCTTTGGATGCCATAAGATTGCGGAGTGTTCAAGGAAGTGGCAGTGCCTTGAGGTGCTCTTTCTGTATCCCTTGTAGTTAGCAAAATTTGCATCTGAGTATCCAATGAGATTAAATTCTCCATCTATGGGATACTACAATCCAATGCCCTTGGTTCCTCTATAAATCTTTTCTAACACTGACTTACCACTTGGATCTAGATCCAATTTTAAATTCAATGCCATTGGAGTGTTAGCATGTTTGATATCATCAAGCTTGTATTTCTTCAGGAATTCTATCACATATTTACCTTGCTTGATAAATATGTCATCTTAGGATTGCTTAATCTAAAGTCCTAGGAAGAAGTTGAGTTCTCCACCATATTCATCTCAAATGCCTTAGTCATCAATTTGGAAAAGTCTTGACATAGAACATTATTAGTACAGCCAAATATGATATCATTTTCCAAGAAAAATTCGCTAAGATGCTCATATAAGGCTCTTGGGGTTTGTTCCAAGCCATAAAGAACTTTACGAAGCCTGAAAACATAATTTGGAAATTCAGGATTTTCAAAACTAGGGGGCTGCTCAACATAGACTCTTTCATTTAGAAAACCATTTAAGAAAGCACATTTGACATCCATCTAAAATAACTTGATGCTCATGTGAGATGCAAATGCAAGTAACATGCGGATAGCTTCTAATCTAACCACAGGAGTAAAGGTCTCATAAAAGTCTATCCCTTCCTCTTGGTTGTACCCTTTGTAACCAATGTGGCTTTGTTCCTAACCACTACCCCAGATTCACCTAACTTGTTCCTAAATGCCTATTTTATCCTAATCACTAGGTAGTCCTTTGTTGCAGGTGTGAGGGACCAAGCTTGGTTTCTCTTAAACTAGTTCAATTTGTATGGCCATCGTTTAGTTTAGGTCTCCCAATGCTTTAGCATAGTGCTCTGGTTTTATATGAGAAACAAATGAAAATAATGCACAGAAATTTCTCAAGGATGAACATGTCCTTAAACCTGTATTAATATCATTAGGTAAGTTGTTGAAAAGATGGGCAGACTTATACTTGAATCCCTTCACTTCGTTCATTGAAATGGTTTTGAACTTGTTTGGGGATGCTTGAGGACAGCCCTTTATCAACTTGAGGTCTCTCATAAGCATCTTTGTGAGATTTCTCAAGGAGCTCTAATGTCATCAAGTTATCCTTGATCACCCTAATTTAGACATTAGCCCACATAGCTAGGAGCACATTGGTAAATTGCTTTTGTCTAGGGCTTCTTCATCTTCATCATCTATATATTTGCTTAGTTGCAACTCATCAAATGAAGATGAACTATGAAGACCATCATTAGTTTCATCAAAGATAACGCAAATATATTCCTCGATGACCTTGGTACGTTTGTTGTAAACAGGATAAGCTTTACTAATAGAGGATAGCCAACAAATATACCTTCATCACTCCTTGGATCAACTTTATCAAGGTTTTCCTTACCATTGTTGTGCATGAAGCACTTACTTCCAAAAGCTTTCAAGTATGAAACATTTGGTTTATTGCCATTAAGCAATTCATGTGGTGTCTTTTTTAGGAGTGGTTGAGTGAGACATCTAATAAATATGCAATTTTCATTATTAACAGCCCCAGCATAAGGAGTTTGGAAAATGATCTTCACATATCAATCTTCTAGCCATGTCTTCTAATATTCGATTCTTCCCCTTAACAACTCCATTTTGCTTTAGTGTTCTTGGTGCTGAAAAGTTGTGGGAAATGTCATTCCTATCATAGTAATCAATGAACATCTCTTGGTCGAATTCTCTTTTATAGTCAGTCCTAATGACAACCACTAATAAGTTGTTTAATATGTATAATTTCCTACATGCCTTTGCAAACTCTTTGAGAACATCTTTTTTGCCATTCAAAAAAATACCAATGTGAATCTAAGTGATCATCCTATAACAAATATATAAGAACTACCTCCTGAACTTCTAATGCGGATTGGTCCACATTGGTTCATATGCAACAATTCTAAGCATCTTGAGGCAGACACTCTCTTCCAAGGTTTGAAAGAAGCACGTACTTGCTTACCTCTAATACATGCACTACACACACGGTCTTTTTCATATTGGTAAGGGGGTCTTACTAGGTCATGCTTAACTATTGTTTGAAGGGTGTGCATGCTAGCATATCCTAATCTACAATGCCAAAGCCATGCATCATCAAGAAATGTTTTTAGACAAGAAAGATGTATATGAGAGGATATAATCAAAAATGTTGTCTAATCTAGAACATACAAAATAATGTCATTCGATCTTGTATTTTCAATAGCACATTAGGATTCATTAAACCACACTCAGTTGCCTTTATCATAGAGTTGTGAAATACTCAACAAATTATATTTTAAACCATCAACCAAATATAAATTGTCAATATAATTTGTAGAATCCTCAGTAATCTTACCAATGTCAAAGACGTTGCCCCAACCATTGTCTCCAAAGGTCACTTTACCTGATTTTCTTTTTCAAAACTCAGTAAATATTAAGGCATTCTCAGCTATATGTCTTGAACACCCATTGTCCAAGTACCAAAGATTGCACTTTACTTTGAGGCACACCTATAAAAACAAAATTCCAACCATCCTACACTCTTTAGTGGTAGGGTTATGACGAAGATGACCAATATCTAGCTTCGAGAACATTGACCCTTAGAAACCCATACTTATATGATTCTTGGGTAAGAGATCTCTTTACCACTAAATTCTCTATAGTGCTTATGACCTTTGCCAAGATCAGAGTGACTTGGATGCCTATGACCAAAGTAGCTATGGTTCCTTTGACAAATAGTGTGACATTTGTATTCGTGACCAAGGCAACAGTTAAGGGAGCTAGATCTACTTTGGGATTCTTTATGTGATGTCTCTTTAATAAAGAAGTGCTTGTATGATATTTTCTTATTATTTGGTTAAATCCAAGGCCTCCACTGTTGAAGAACATATTTTGAGATCCAAGTAATATGTCCAAATTCTCTAGACCCTTAATACGTTTCAAGAGCAACTTGTGAGAATCATCACACTTATTCTGCAAAATGGTTTTTTCATCTTCAAGATCATTGATTTTGGTGTGTAGATTTTCACAACATTTTTACAAGCTCTCATTTTCCTTTTTTAGGAATTTGTTTTCCTTTCTAAGGGCTTTGATTTCAGATATATGATCTTGCTTATATTTAACACATTTTAGTAGACCTTAAGCTACATACTCTTTTGTAAAAGTAAGGAGATATTCTAATATCACCTCTTCAAATTTATCACTTTCTCTAATGTTTTCTCTAACCATGAGACAAAGGTTGGCTATTTCTTCATCTTTTTCACTTTCAGAGCTGTCATGTCACTCCAAGTTGCAACTATAGCTCTTTTGCCTACTTTCTTGGACTTGAATCGTATTCTCTCATTTTTCTTTTTGATATTCGAACAATCCTTGATCATATGACCTAGAATTACACATCTATCACAAATGTTTTGGTTAGTATCAAAATTTGAGGCAAATCGACCTTCGGAGTTTTGTTCATTCCTCTTAGAGGCTGATCCCTTCTAAATCCCTTTGAATTCTGGATGCTTTTAGAATGTCTTTTTAAATCATTTAGCTATGATATCCAATGATTCATCTTCTTTATTTTCAGATTCCTAAGGTTGCCCCTCAATGTCATTGGACTTTAATATAAGTCCTTGTCATGGTACATGTTCTTCAGTTCTTCCTGCAAGTGAATTTCATGGGTTAGAAGTTTTCCAACAAGATCATCTAACTTGAGGGTTTTCAAATCTTGTGCTTCTTCAATGGTCATGACTTTAGATCACTACTTACTTCGTGCAAGACATCACAACACTTTTCTCGCCATCTCCTCATTAGTGTATGTTTTCCCCTAAGCACTGCATGTTGTTGATTATCTTAGTAAACCGCATATACATGTCCTTGACGGATTCTTGAGGCAGCATCTTGGAAAGCTCATATTGGTGGACATAGAGACTAATTTTTGATTCTCGAACTTGATTAGTCTCTTCATCGGTATACTCTAATGTGTCCCAAACTTCTTTTGTTGTATCAAAAGCTAACACATGGTTAAACTCATTAGAATCCAAACCACAAAATAAAATGTTCAAAGCTCTATATTTTTTGCTACTTTCTCAGTCTTTTCCTAAGTAAACATTGATCTAGGCTTTGGAACAATCTTATCTCCTTCTTTCACAATAGGCACAAATTTCCCTTGGAGAGAATCTCCCAATGCTCATAGTCATAGTCCTTGATGAAGATCTGCATAAGCTTTTTCCAATGAGCAAAGTTATAACAACGAAACAAAAGAGGTCTAGTAAAAGAGCGTCCTTGATCAAGTTTAGCATTTCTAAAGGAAACCATCTTTTTAACAAGATAGTTAAGTCAATATGAGTAGACCTACTCTCATAGCAATTGAAGGTCACAAAAGTCAATGCTAGATCACCTTAGAGGGGGGTCAAGAGGGTGATATCTTAAAAAATAAGTCTCCATAAAAATTCTAATGTGCTTAGCACCTGCACTGTCAATGCAAAAGCAGACAACCTTGAAGGTTAGTCACCAATGTCAGTAATAAATAATAATAAAAGTGCATAAATAAAATGGGACAAAACATAGGAAATGTTTATGATGTTCATCCTTTTAAACAGGGATAGTCACTACCTAAGGTGCTTCTTCCCTTATGATTTAATCACCTCCACTTCTTGTTCACTTAAGAAGTAAACACCAATGAGCTTGGCTTTACACACGATCTAGCATTCCAAACATAGTCAACTAAGGAAACTCAGCTAGCACACTCACCAAGTATTAACCTCTTAATACGTGACTACCCAAGTAAGTTCCCGAGCTTACTTGTTATAATCCTCCCTTATAAATGTTCAAAAGAACAATAAGTACAAGAGAGAGTATTAAAGATGATTTCACTTAAGCTCTTTTCTAAATGTAATTCTTTTTTGTGTCTTTTATATGTTTCAGGCCATTCTTTTATAGATTTAAAACATTCCTGGCTGTTGGGGCAATACTTGTCGATTCTTTAATGTCTTCCATCCATAATCCAACGTCGCTTATTTGCACCTTAGGGTTTCTAAAACTGGCTCTTGATTGACGAGAACAGTGGATCTTGATTGCTGAAAGAAGAGCTTGATTTGATCTCCAAAGATCTCACCGATATCAATCAAAATAATTTATAAAAGAACTAAAGATTGAATTAATACAACTTTTCTAAACTAGGCCAAATAAAATCTTTAAATAATTATAAGGATATATTGCATCACAATAACACAATCCATTCGTACATGAATAAGGGATTTTTTCCAAAGATATTAAATAGCAATATATCTCAAGAACAAAATAAGATAGCATATATATTGTTTTTTTTTTTTGTTTTGGAAAATTATTCTACTAATACCAAAATCAAATGCTCTGACTTTCACATTAGATTCCTACAGAGACAACATGGGTTAGTATAATGTGCTTCAATATACTCAAATTGAGCTTTTGTCTTGGACTTAAAACATCCAATGTCCTTGAGCTGCAATATTCAAGCAGTTAATGACTTTGCCACTAACTTTGAAAGAGTCTTTAGTTAAGAATGTTCATTTCACCTTAAAAATATCTAAACTAGTACTTATAGGAACATGTAAGCCCCAATCACTTCTAGTAATTTACATATTGGTTTTCAGACATCTAAAACCTAAATGACATGACATTATGCATGCATCAAAAGTAACCAATTGCCCAAATTGCCAATGATCATGGTAACCATGGATAAGATGGCACGTCCTCATGAAGGATACTAAGTACCAACCAACAAGACCTAATTGGTAGTTGGACCTCAATCCACAGCTTGAACATCCTACATTTAGCAAATCCTAGCACCATGAAAAGTGAGCTAATTATGCATAGAACGTAGTATAGAGGCCCAGGTCAAGCGAACCCAAGAGCCTTTGCTTATAGTTGGAGACTCAATCGTTAGCACTAAAATCCTCCATCTAACAAATCCCAGAAAGAACAAGTGATCTAATTCAAATAAGAACACAGTCAGACAACCATAAGTCTAGGCAAGTTAAAGCCCAACCAAAAGTTTAAGCTAGCTTGCCCAATTATAATGCTATATAGGGCCACTTGGATACAACTAATACCCTCGTTAAATTATGCAAAAATATTAAATACAAAAGTTTTTAAAAAAAGGATATAGAGAGAGTGGGGGTCCAAACCTACAGCTCAGTTTCACCAAATTGTAGGTAATGTTGACAGAGACACCATCCCCATTGGAAGTAAACAGAACCCTGTTTCTATATTCTTCCATCTTCAAAATGTAAACATGGATAAAATATAATATTAAGTATGCTTTTAACGTTATTTATAGAAACACCACAAAGTTAGTCATGTAGAGTACAAGAAAAATAGGAAAAGAAACAATAGTTCACACGGAATGACCAACTAAAGAAAACTTGAATGACCAATTGAAGAAATTCAACGAGTAATGTAAAGTAGAATGGATGGAAATTGCAGGGAAAAATTCAAGGGACTATTACCTATAAAGAATAAATGAAATCAATTCCAAAGACACTAAACATTAAGTGTGTATCATACCAGGAAATAAAGTTAAATTAATTATTAGGGTCAACCCTTTTAATTAATCTAATTTAGCTAAATTGACTCACACATTATGGCCCAAATTTGATTTTACTCCCAAATGCCCACTAAGGGCTGATGTCGACTACCAAGTCAAGGCTCAGTCAAAGTCCAAGTGACTCTCAAGTCAAAACACAAGAGACTCCTAAGTCAAAGCCCAATCAAAGCCTTGTGAACTGCCTAATTATCCCTAAGTCAAAGTCTAGTTAAAGGACAACCCCTTAGTCTAGCTCTGCACTCAACTCGACATCTCAACAGACTAAGTCAATAAATCAGTTACTCAAGTACCCAGTAAATGCAAACTCCTAAGTTAAATTGATTCAAGATGAAGCCTAATTGTAGGCCCAAAATGAGTGAAGGCCCATCTTAACCTTTAAGGGGGAGGGAAGTATTCTATAAATGGACCCCTGCCCCTATCATTCCACTGATGGGAAAATAATTCCGAATCAAGACTTTCTCTCTCAAAGTAAAGGAAGCCTTTGAACATCATTTGGTGGAGGAGAATAAGCACACAAGGAGTGCCCTCAACATATACAAAAGTTTAATTTGTTATTCAATTTCTTGTCTAATTTATTTTAGGTTTGAAACTTAGGACTATCTTTACCTCTCATCTCTTTCTTCAGAAATCAAGACTTTCAAGTTTCAACCACATCTTCTTTAAAGAAGACACGGCTATGAAGAACTTTGTCTCTCAATATTCAAAAAAGAAAGGCACTAACTCTCTCTCTCTCTCTCTCTCTCTCTCTCTCTCTCTCTCTCTCTCTCTCTCTCTCTGTCTGTCTTGTAGATCCTATGAAACTGATGCCACCTTTAAAAGGTGAACCCATAGAATAGAGACAAGAAGCATGGCAAGAGCTGTTGCAGCAATCATCACTAGGCAAAAAGTAATGTCCGCACTCCATGACTTGAAGATGAAGTAAAGAGTGTTTTGTTGGATGAGTGAAGTTAAAAAGCTCACAAAGCTTCAAGCTGCAATCTATGAAGTAGAAGGCTACTATGGTAATGACTTGTAAAATGACATTTATCATTTTGCATGTATAATCATGATCGTAAAAAAACATAGCGTTATGATCATGACAAATGCATAGTGTTATGATCATGTAATAAATTTTTATGATCTTGAAAAGAATGGTGTTAGGCCCATACCAAGTAAGCCATAGTAGACTTAACTGAACACTCATGAAACATTGAGTGTTAAGTTCAATGAGTCAAAGTACACCACCTATGTGACTTGGTGGCACTCACTGTCTTAATGTCGTCATAATCACTATCCAAATAGAGTGCTAAATTACTCATATGTTCAAAGGGAGAGTGAGCTTTTGCTTTGAATGAACCTCAATGGCAGACATTTGAATGGATATAGAAATACATGTTTAATTAAGTTGTTTGTACTTAATCAATAGTGTGATTTGTTTGTTGTATTCAAAATTTGCCACTTAATACTTTATAGGGGTATTGATGAGAGTAAGCGTGAAATGTGGTCACTTCTATTGAGTTTGGGTTTGACTCTATAGTGGTTACAAATGGATACGGGACAGATCGTCATTAATTATGTCCAATTACAAAGTGATATAGGAAGAAAGTCTTGTATGTGACTTAGGTGCAAGTAGTTAGAGATGATAGTTGTTTCAGAGCATAGAATATTATGTTATCATGATCATTTGATGTATAAGTCACTGAGATGTATTTTCAATCACAAGACATCTCCATTATGCATAGAACCTCTCTAATTTGAAATGTTACTTGTTATGGAAATGGTGGAGAGTTGTTGGAGTAATTTCCACAAAAATGAAAATATGATAAATTACATATAATAATAATTAGTGAAGTTTTTATTTATGAAGAGATGTAAATAGTTGATTTGTACCTCCAAATTGAAAGGGTGTAATTATGAAGAGAAATATCTTTTTTGAGGTCATGTTCTTTTCCATTTATGGTAAGTACTTATTATAAGCATTCAGCACATTTTAGCACAATTCAACTCTGTTATGTACTTATTAAAAATACCTAGTTATATTTTCTTCAATAATTCAGCATGTTTCAGCATGATTTAACATATTTCAATATGATTCAATATAATTAAGCTTGATTTAGTAATAAGCTAATAAGCACCAATAAATACCTGTTACAAGTCAAAAAGAACGTGCCCTGAATTGTGAATGAATGTTATTCTTTTATGAATAGGTATTAACATCTCCATAAATAGGTGTCATGCACGACATGCATGGGTATGTCTTCATTGGCATGATTAAGATAGCTACAATAGCATTATAATTCCTAGAAGTTATGTCATGTCTTGAATATTTAGGGTTCTATGTTTGTGAGCAACATGCATATAGGGGAGGGTTGTTTGTATCTTAAAGAACTATTTGGTAAGCCCTATTATATGTAGAGCCGAATAAAGGTGTCAGAAAAAGTGTATTTACACCTACTTAGAAGTTTCGTATTGGGTTTATCTATGAGAAATTGATATTTCTATCCATCAAACCAGATTTTGCACCAACAGCTATACAACCGAACCCTACATAGAGTCAAAGGGAAGAGTTAAACTCGACGAGGTATGCTGGAAGAGCAAAATGCATGAGTGGGTTTATTTATTAGTATTAGAACATATTAGCACCCTTGTTCTGAACCTATAATTTTTTAGGGCACGTTCACATGGCCTATGAGGGCATGTTTTATACTGGTAAGAAGGCTCCATTAGGCAATTTAGTTGTCCTCACTCTTCCAAATCAATATTTCTAAATACTCTAATCTATTCATGTTTGTTATACTCTTTGGAGAGCTAGAAAGTATGATTCTTTGCCTACAAGTATTTTCTTTTTTTAAAAAAAACCTTTTATAAATCAATTATTTCTAAGATTTTTTAGATTTCGGGGAACTTCTTCCTTCCATTTTTCGTTAAGGTATCTTGTTTACACACATTTATCTGTTACAGACTCTGTAGTCCCAGTTATCCTCTCCTAGTTAATAATTGAATCCTTCCTAAATTCCTTCATTGGCCACTTCTTCCTATATATAAGCTAGCTCTTATGTTCTTAATCCTCATATAAGCTGGTAAACGATGATTAAGTTTTCTTAATTGCTTTGTATACCATTCCTCTCCTATTCTGTCACAGCTTTTTCATCCCACTTTTACTATTCTTTGTTCCAATTTAAACTTGTAGAAAGTGACTAACATCGGCATATCCCTATGCATGATCCCATCCTAACCCGTGAACGATGGATTCCTGGCAAGTAGTTGTGTGCATCCCTAACATATGGGATTCTGGGAGACCTGAAATTCGAGCACACATGTGCTACTACTTTTTTATAGAAAATTTAGTTGAAGGGATGTGTAACGCCCTACTCAAAGGGGGCAAGTGCGTCATTGCCATGGACACCCAACTGGAGACACCCACAAGGCTATCTAAACACCCAAGTCTTAATTAACTTATTAATAGACTATGGCAGCGGAAGCCCGTAACAAGAATATAATTAAAGTCTAAAGCATGCACTTACATACATATTTTGACCAAATCCGTAAAGTTGTACATAGTTACATACAAAATACTTCCATATCATATTCACTGAGCATAATCCATAACATAAACACACAACAAGGCTTGTATTGTCGGCTTGCTTCTCCAAAAGTATTTAGCTAGCTAGCTTTCTTAATGCCCCCATGGTCCCCTTTAGCTTCCAAAAATCTGAAAAATGGTGAGATCATGAGCTCCGTGAGCCAAGTCAATACCCTTACCTTCCCTACCGTTACACTTTGCACAGTATCTGGTTTACACACAATCATATAATACATATTTCAGTGAAAATAAAAACATAGCACATCTCATGGAATGCGAAATAAGAACATGCTTATGCTTTAGAATTATGAAAGAAACTCATATCCTTCATATCGGTCATGCTTCTAAAATTATAATAAACTCATATCTTTTATATATACATTACGAGATAGGCAATTAGTTAACTAAATCATACCTGTCCCGTACCAGGTATGATTTAAGCACTCTTTTTTTTCACTTAGGTCCCTAAACAAGCTCTGCTGTTAGTTTATTCTCTAAACTAGCCATGATTCTCCCATACCAACTATTTTCTTTGGGCTCTTAATCCTCACTGGAATCCAAAAGAAAGAAAAACCTGCTACATCAAACTAATGGCCCATCCATAACCATACTCGGCACATGCATGAAAGCATATTTCTTACAAAAGCTCATACACTTGTTATAAACACATAATATATTTCATTAACTTAGGGAAATCCACCCATAACCTACGGAAAGAACTATCACTAAACACAAGGGTCACAAATACATCTTGGTGAACCGAGCAAAGCTCACTCAAGATATCAACCAAGAACCCAACGCTCTAAAGTACATAGATGCCCTCAAATTACAAACTATAGAGTCACGAACACATCCTGGAATACCAGAGACCCACACAACTCCCAAGTAACACAAACTAAGGAGTCAATCGAAAAATCGAGCCTCGCCCACTCAAGGTACCAGCCAACAAACCGCACAGCTCCAAACACAAATACAACTACTTCTATGGAACGTGAATATAATAGCCTTAGGTAAGACATGACTTCTTTCCCCCAAAACAAAATTTAGCTATATCATAATCATATTACCTTAACTTATTATTTCCAAAGAAACTTTTATTCATAACTTATACCAAAATATAACCAACCCAAGGTATAATCCAACTCCAAACAATTTACACAAAAAACTTGTCAAATCAAAGCATAATTCCACCCAAAATAATTTTCATAAATTTCGAATAAATCATAACAATACCTACTATTTTAATGCTTAGAATCATCATGAACATGATCAATATACAATTTATGCATACGAACAACCTGTAATTACCCAAACATGACATTTCACTCAAAAATTCCTAACTCAAAGAATTCACATCCAAAATTCACAAACATTTGTAGAAAAATATAATATAGTATGAATAATTCACCATAAAAATTTCAAAAATTTCCCTGATGTCAATCCTCCATAAATTGAAAGAGTAACTAGAGTTATGCTTTAAAAAAGATAGTTCCAATCAAAAAATCCATAACTCATGAAGTACACCTCCAAAAGTGATGAAGATTTACATAACATTGACAAACATCATTGAGAACCTACATTAAAATTTTTATAATTTTTGACTAAGCCAATAATTACCATAAAATTAAAGCAGCAGTGGAAATTAGGCTCTAAAATAGGATAGTTTCAATGAAAAATTCATAACTTATGGACTACATATCCAAAACTTATTAACATTTACAAAAAAATTGCCAAATAGAATGGAGAATTTACAGTAAAATTTGCATAATTGTTAACACAACTATTAATTCACAATAATTGGAATAGTATCCATGTTCTGCACCAATTCAAAAATTAAGCTTATTTTCCACCATTTTGTGCTTTCAATAGAAGTAATCAAACCAATTATCCATAGTTTAGCATATATTTGAACAAATCCATAACATAGTTGTCAGTCCACAACATTCACATAATTCTAAAATCACAAATAACCATAAAAATTTTAGTGGTCTAACAAATGACTTAGTGCTGTAACCTACTAAACCTTAAAAACATTAAATTCATAGCTTCAAACTTCAATTGAATTCCTCAAATTCAAGTATGAATTATTCAAATAATCTTTCCTTGTTCAATTTTAGCTTGAAGAAAAAGTAAAGATTACTCATCTTTAACCCACCAAGCTTAATTTTTCTTTTTCTTCTTGTTCTTTCCTCTTCCTTATCTCTTTCTTCATCTTCTCTTTCGTTCCCTCTCCCTCTTTGTGAGCCTTGTGTGTGTAGTGTGGATTAGGAAAGAAAAATGAAACCAACCCCCTCCCCCCATGAATATCATGTTTAAAAAAACACCTTTTCCTTCTCTTTTTCCTTTTTTTTCCTTGGTCAAGTCATTTTTTAATTCTCTTTTCACTTTTTTTAAAACCAAAGTCTTAGTAGTATAAAAAACTTAATTAATTATTCTTCCAAGATAATAATGTTAACTTAAAACAAACATGTATGTCTAAAATAAAACACATAAAATATATGTACATATTTCATACATTCACACATTAATTAGTTGAAGTCAGTAATTTAAAAAAAAAATCTGAGTGTTCCATAATGTGTGGCTTAGTCAACTGCACAATCAAGCAGGCAGTCACCAATTACAAATTCTTTCAACTTTTCAACAGTGGATAGCTTTATATCGGATCCCTCTCCCCCCCCCCGGCGGGGGGATTACGACATTTTACTATGCGTAGTTTGGATTCCACTTCAAATTCTATTTTATAGCGGACTGGTCACATTACTCCTCTATCCCTATAATCTACTTTCATACTGTTGAGTATATTTAGTTTTGATGATAACAAATCCAAGTGTAAAACTTTGTCCAAGTAATGTTGCTCCAAACACGATCTCCAAACAGGCCTAACTGGTGTTTGTGATCTTTATTATATTAACTGGTTTGCTACATGTGAGAACAAGTCTTCAAAACAGGTTTTACTTGGTGATTCTATATTAAGTCAAGAACACCCTCTCGACAGTTGATTGTAAGGCATGTTTCTGAACTCTAGCAATGCAAAGAACAACCCCAGCAAACAAGGTGGCCTTGGTGTTCACAGCAGCTCTACAAATCTTGGACAAGTTGACTGGTTCAAAACAAGAAGTCTTGGGTATATAGGTTTTATTTATTTAGACTCTTGTTAATATGCCAATCTTGAAAGTATCATTTTTAGCACTTCTTGAAAACGGTTTTCGAAAAGTTGCTTTGGGACACCATTAGCAAACAACCCTACAAACAGGGTGCCTAGGGGGTTCTCAAAAACTGCAGCAGCTACATCAGTCTTATCTGAAAATTTACTTCGGTTGGCTGCCAGATCTAAAAAGGTTCATTTTGAATTTGAAAAAAAAAAATTGCAAAACCGTTTCTGCTAAAGATTTCTCCTGAAAAGATTCTTATCCCTTATTTTTAGGTCTTGATTCAATTTGGGATAAATCAAGATTTTATCCTTTTCAAGACTAGACTACTCAGCCAAGATATTTTAAGAAAATCTTCTCTTCTCTCTTAGCCGTTGGAAATCTTCGATGAATCTTCTAAGCGAATAAAAATAGAGGATTTTTTCCTATCTTTTGAAATAATAGCCGTTGGGTTGTGCGTTTAAATATTGAAATTCTCTCTCCCATTTGATAACCCGGTTTTTACAAAGAAGTAAGAGATTTTTAGAGCTGAATTTTAAAGAGAAAAACCGTGAGAAGATTGTGCTTAACTGAGCTTTCAATTTCTTGGCATAATAGGACTTCATTGTACCTTACATCTGCTTAAGTCAGAAGCACCCCAGTAAGGTGTTTTGTACCCCTGTTCTCAGAATAGAAAGTGAGTGAGTGTGTCCTCAGTCGTGTGGACTTTGGACGTGTCCTATCTGGTGAGATTGGACGTGGTGTAACCTGTCTTAGGGAAGAAGGTTACGTGGGTTACAAGTTGTAACAAGGAGTGTTGCTTTTGTAACGTTTTCAGCCCGTTAGTGAAGTGGTTAAATCCTACACGAGGTAGGTCGTGGTTTTTCACACCTCAGTTGGGCTAGAGGTGTTTTCCACGTAAAAATTGTGTGTGCTTTATTTCCGCATTTATTACTTTGAATTTCGCTACTGAATCAATTGAGAACAACCGCTACAAACAAGGCGTAAGGTTGTTTGTGATTTACAAACAATCTCTGCAATCAAGTGCTACGGTTGTTTGTCAGTTATTAGGCGAAAATCGACCACCACAATTCACCCCCCTCTTGTGGTTGTGTACTCTTGGAATTCAACAAGTGGTATCAGAGCGGGTTCTCTCAAAAGGGCTAACACCTTGAGAGATTCTGAAGATGAGTACACCACAAGGAATCCTTGAAGGGCAATCCATTACTCGTCCACCCTATTTCAACGGCCAACATTATAGTTGGTGGAAGAATAGGATGGAGAACTATATTCAGGCAGAAGATTATGAATTATGGATGCTCATCAAGAACGGGCCCCTTGTTCCCACCAAGGTGCTTGAAGATGGTAAGAAGGTTCCCAAGGAACCCATAGAGTTTGATGGTGAAGGCTATAAGAAAATGGAAAAGAATGCCAAGGCCAAGAAGCTATTATATTTTGGCCTAGGTCCAGATGAATATACACGTATCTCGGAGTGTGAGTCAGCTCAGGAGATATGGAATGCCCTCCAAGTAGCTCATGAAGGAACAAGTCAAGTCAAACAATCACGTATTGAGCTACTTATGAGGTAATATGAGTTGTTTGATATGGGTGATCGTGAGAACGTGATGGATATGTACACACGCTTCACCCACATAACAAACGAGCTAAAATCCCTGGGAAAATCCTTCACCACAGAAGAGCTGGTGAGGAAGATTCTAAGGATTTTGCCTCGGTCTTGGGAAGCGAAGGTGACAGCCATCCAAGAAGCTAAAGACATGAACAAGATCACCCTCGACGAGTTGATTGGAATCTTCAAACCTATGAACTCAGAAAGAACTCACAACAAAAAGAGGAGCAGAAGAAGGATCGTGGGCTTGCCTTGAAAGCACAAGAGGATGATGACTCTGACCTTGAGGATGAAGAGATGGCCTTAATGACAAGAAAGTTCAAGAAATTCTTTAAAAAGGTCAAAGAAAACAGCAAAAGAAAAGACTTCAGTAAGTCCAGAAACACCCCCGAGAACAGTTCACAGGGTGTTTCAAGTGTGGCAAACCGGATCACATTGTGAAGAACTGTCCACTACTTCGAGAAGAGCAAGAGCAAGAACACCCCAGGAAACAAGGTAGAAAACAAGCTGCAAGCAGTTCTGAGAGATGATTCTCGAAGGCTATGCTTGCTGCCTGGGGAGATTCCTCTGAGGATGAAGGTGAGTCTGAAACTGAGGAAGATGCTGTAGCTCTCATAGCACAAAGTGACACGGATTCAGATGATGAATCAACAAACAGTCTTACTGATCTCAAGAACAAGGTACGTGGTTTCAATAAAGCAACTCTCGAAGAACTTTTGTATACCTTGATGGATACTTGTGCTGAATTGAAACGAGATGTCCGAGACCTAGAACTAGAAAATGAGATCCTTAAAAATGAAAAACTGGGCTTACATGAAAATATTAATACGCTCAAAGAAAACCTCTTTATAAAAGAAGGAGATCATTCTCGAATGGAGGAAAAACTCTTTGAGGTGGAAGGAATGGTTGAGTCCTTGCTCAGCGAGAACAAGGGTTTGCATGCTAATATAGAGAAACTAGAAACCGAGCTTATCACAACCAAGCGCTGGAACAAATCTTCATAAGCCCTTGATTGGTTAAACACTCATCATAGTAGAAACAAAAAGGGACTTGGTTACAAGCATAAACGGACCGTTTACCCAATACATAGAAAGTGTGTGGGATTACCTGAAAACATCGTTTGCTTTCATTGTAGTAAAACGGGTCATTATAGATACACTTGCCCTTTAAGAAAACATGCCAATGAAAAGAATGAAAGGTATGTGAAACAAATCTGGATTAGAAAAGATGAGCTTTACATGTCTAAAAGAATGGGACCCAAGTGGATCTGGGTTCCCAAAACTAACCCGTGATTTGTTTTGCAGGCTGAAGTGAGAGAGAACAACCTTACGAACAACCTCACTAACACCCTTGAAAACAGGCAGTTGTGGTTTGTTGATAGTGGGTGTTCACGGCACATGACTGGTGAAAGATCAAATTTTCTCTCACTTACAGCTTTGAATGGTGGGAGTGTAGCATTTGGAAACGGCAAGTCTGGGACAATTGTCGGTATAGGTAATATTGATAAAACTCTCTCCCACTCAATTGATAATGTGCACTTAGTTGATGGGTTAAAACACAATTTGCTAAGTGTGTCCCAACTGTGTGACAAGAACAACCTAGTACTGTTTTCAAAAACACGTTGCTTGGTTGTGAATGACGACACAGGAGATGTTGTGTTAGGGGGAAGCGATGTCAAAATGTTTATAAAGTTTGTATTTCCACTCTTTCCCAAAATAATCTGACTTGTTTAAATGCATTAAATGATGATATAATGCTATGGCACAAGAGACTAGGTCATGCAAGCCTGTCCTTGTTAAACAAACTTGTTTCAAAAGACCTGGTTATTGGACTACCTTCCATCAAATTTAATGATGACAAGGTATGTGAAGCTTGTGCAAAAGGCAAACAAGTCAGATCTTCTTTTAAATCGAAAAAATGTGTAAGCACTACCCGACCTCTAGAATTATTACACATTGATTTGTGTGGTCCCATGAGGATAACTAGTAGAGGTGGGAAAAAGTATGTGCTTGTTGTAGTGGATGATTACTCTCGATTTACTTGGACCTTGTTTTTGGCATCCAAAGATGAAACCTTTGAGAATTTTATTGCCTTTCTCAAAAAGGTTGAAAAGAGAGTAGGACACTCCTTAATTAGCTTGAGATCTGATCATGGAACTGAGTTTGAAAATGCAAGTTTTATCAACTATTGTAATGAACATGGTGTTGATCATAACTTCTCAGCTCCAAGAACACCCCAACAAAATGGGGTGGTTGAGCGCAAAAATCGCACCCTGGAAGACATGACCAGAACAATGCTTATTGCTAGTGGTCTTCCTAGGTATTTTTGGGCAGAAGCATTGAACACCTCATGTTACATTATAAATAGATGCATGATCAGACCCATTTTGAACAAAACTCCTTATGAACTTTTCAAGGGCAGAAAACCCAATATTACGCACCTAAGAACATTTGGTTGTAGGTGTTTTGTGCATAATAATGGGAAGGATGCCTTAGGAAAGTTTGACCCTAGGAGTGATGAGGCAATATTTCTTGGCTATTCTTCTCACAGCAAGGCATACAAAGTCTTTAACAAAAGGACCTTGTGTGTTGAGGAAAGTGTGCATGTGCTTTTTAATGAATCTAACTTGTTGAGTGAGAATGATGCACAGGAAGATGAACTTGAATTAGGTCTTGTTCGAAAAGAAGTGTTGCTCCAAGATAAACGAGGTAAGAACATCATGGAGAAAACAACTCCTGAGGGTGTTTCTCAGAACAGCAGGCAAGGTGAACACTAAACAGGGGGTAACACCATTGAACCCTGTTCGGAACCATGTTCTTCAGGAACAAGCTTGCAAACAGGTGCAGAAACAGGATCAGGAGGTGTTCTTGAGCCTGATCCTACACACATTTCAGTTAGAACAGAGCATGTGTCTGTGGATCCACTTAATCCAAGACCATGGAAGCACCATAGTTCGCACCCTCTTGATCAAATCTTGTCAGATATTAATACTGGAGTGCAAACTAGATCTAAACTTAAGAATTTTTGTGCTTTCTATGCTTTTCTTTCTAACATTGAGCCAAAAAGTGTGAATGAAGCTCTTGCAGATTCAGATTGGGTCACGGCAATGCAAGAAGAGCTCCATCAATTTGAAAGAAACAAAGTATGGCACCTTGTACCTAAACCTGCAGAGAGAACAATCATTGGAACCAAGTAGGTGTTCCGAAACAAACTGGATGAGTCAGGAACAGTCACTAGGAACAAGGCACGGCTGGTTGTTCAAGGGTATAATCAAGAAGAAGGGATCGATTATGAAGAAACCTTTGCACCAGTTGCTAGAATTGAGGCTATTCGAATCTTAATAGCCTTTGCAGCTCATGTGGAAATCAAGCTATATTAAATGGACGTGAAAAGTGCATTCCTCAATGGATACCTTAAAGAAGAGGTGTATGTCAAACAACCCCCTGGTTTTGAAAACAGTGAATTTTCTAACCATGTTTTCAAACTTGACAAAGCTCTTTATGGCCTAAAACAAGCTCCTAGAGCTTGGTACGAACGGTTGTCAAGTTTTTTAATTGAAAATGATTTTAGAAGAGGCAAGGTAGACAATACCTTGTTTCTAAAATCTAAGGGGGAACATTTATTGATTGTCCAAATATATGTTGATGACATTATATTTGGTGCAACTCATCATGATTTATGCAATGAATTTTCAAATATGATGAGGAGTGAGTTTGAGATGAGCATGATGGGTGAGCTTAACTTTTTCTTAAGCTTACAAATCAAGCAAACTCCAAATGGCACCATGATCCATCAACGAAAGTATATCAAGGAGCTACTTAAGCGTTTTGGGATGGAGTTGGCCAAACCCGTAGACACTCCTATTTCTCCTTCAACCAGGTTGGTTATGGATGATGGGAGTCCCTCAGTTGAGGAGAAACTCTATAGGGGCATGATTGGGTCACTCCTATACCTAACCGCTAGTAGACCAGATATTATTTTTAGTGTTGGTTTATGTGCCCGTTTTCAGTCTAATCCTAAGGAAACTCATCTTAAGGCTGTGAAACGGATACTAAGATATTTGAAACATACACCCAATTTAGCCTTATGGTATCCTAGAGGTTGCAATTTTGATCTTGTTGGATATGCTGATGCTGACTATGCTGGATTCCTAGTTGATAGAAAGAGTACCTCAGGTATGGCTCACTTTCTTGGACCTTGTTTGGTATCTTGGGCTACCAAGAAGCAACTTTCAGTTGCCATGTCCACAGCAGAAGCTGAATATGTTGCAGCAGCTTCATGTTGTGCTCAACTGTTGTGGATAAGACAACAGCTTAAGGACTTTTGTGTTGACATTGGATGCATTCCTATTTTTTGTGATAACACAAGTGCAATTAACATTGCCAAAAATCCATGTCAACATAAAAGAACAAAGCATATTGACATTCGACATCATTTCTTGAGAGATAATGTTGAAAAGGGTTTAATCTCTATGAACTTTTGCACAACGAAAAATCAAATTACTGATATATTCACTAAGGCACTAGCTAGAGATCAATTTGAGAGAAATAGACTGGAACTAGGGTTGGTGAGAACACCCTGAGTTACCTGTTTCCAAAACATGAACTGGGTTTGGTAAGATCAACCTTTATACCCTGTTCTCTCCCCCTGTTTGCAAATCTTATTAACAACGGATGTTATTGCATACACTCGAATTGCGTGCATTTTGTCTTTACTTATCCACTTAGTGCAGCATAAGGGGATGTACTGAAGCCGCCTTAATACCATTAAATCCAATCAAGATCAGACGGCGAAGAACAGGCATAACGAAGAGAACAGGTACACCCCTTGGTTGCTCGATGTGTTTTTCCTTCCCAAGGCACAAGCTTTTAATTCTCACACCCGTTGTAAACCAAGAAATCTTCTAAAGATTTTGGGTGCTCTCTCTCTCTCTCTCTTTTTATATGCCCTGTTCTCAGTACTGCAAAATCTGAGAAACCTACAAAGCCTTAAACCCTAATCTCTCTCCTCTATCAACAATGGCTCTCAACAACTCCTCTCAATCAGACGACCTCGTTCTTGCGTCCTCAATCCCTGCTCTGCCTCGCCCAATCCTGTACAAGCCTTTCAAATTCCTGAAAAGCTTGTCCCTACACTCGGTGGGAATGGGGATGGTTGATATTCCCTTCGAATGTGGAAGGGAATTGGTGTTTCTTGTAGGGACAATTACTTGTCCCATTAACATCGAGTCAAAGGGTACACTATCGGGGTCTCAAGACCAAATCTTGGAAACCCCTGAAAGGTTTAATTTTGAGCCCTGTTCTTCTAGGTTGTTTCCTGAAACAGCGCCAGAAACAGGGGCTGCCTCTGTCGAAGGTGTGTTTGTGGAGGATCTGGATGTCGATTTCCAAGGGAAGTCGAATGAGACATCAGAGGAGAGTTTAGAGAAGGATTCTCTCCCTGAAGCTGAAACCCCCACTCCGGTCGCTCAAACTGGAGAGAAAAGAAAAAGGGTGAAAATAGTGGCCAGGCGTAGCAGAACGCCAAGAACAAGGCCACAACCAAGGTCTCAGCCCTCTCAAACTCCCTCTTCTCCACAATCCTCCAAGCCTTCTCGCAAATCTGCGAGACTAGCTTTTCAATCTTCTCCCCGCATCTCCAAACCCTCTGCTCCTGTCATCGAGGAGATTTCCTCCTCTTCTACCGAAGGGTTCTCGAGTTCTGACTCTGAGAACACCTCCTTCAAACAGGGGACACCGGTGTTCTCCGAGTCCTCTGAAGAACAAGCCCCTCCAAAATCAACCACTAAACCTGCTGTGAAGCCCTCTCCTGCAAAAACACCCCTCAAGCGAAAGCCCAGAACAGCCCCCCTACCAGAAGCTACCACCTCTGTTCCTGCCCCTAAACGCCCAAAGCAGTTCACTCCCTCTCCTATGTCTGACAAACATGCGCAGTTGCTTAAGCACAATGTCGTCAGAGGGAAGGCAGTGAATGTAAGCTTTTTCGAGGAACAGGGTCTGGGGGTGTTCCTGACCAAGTTGCGCGCTCAAGGCTGGCTCGACTTGTTTGCAAACACCCAGCTGGGGTGTTCTGTACCTGAGTTGGCTGAGTTTTACGCTAACTGCAGTGTCACCGAAGGGGTGGTAACTAGTTTTATGAATGGACAACGCATTAAAGTTGATGCGCCCACACTTGGGAAAATTTTGGGAGTACCCTCCCAAGGCTTTGACGTGTATGTGAGGGAAGACAAAACAGCCCTAGAAACAGCCAGGTTCCTAGAGGTGTCCCAACGCCTCAGTCAAAAACAGGGCCTGAGAACACCCCTCTCTGTTAAGAAGGGTGAAATGACCTCCCTGCACCAACTATTGTTTATGTTCACTATCAAGAACATAATTCCGCGAGGTCAAGGGCGAAACTCAGCTGATGCCCTCGATCAATGCCTGGTGGACTTATTGGATCGGGAGGAACCAATCAACCTCCCTGCAATCATGATTCGCCACATAGGGCGAATTGCGAACACCACCCGGGCCCATGATCTTGGATATGGGTTTCTGCTGACAAGGGTGTTTGAGCACCTTGGGATAGTGCTCACACGGCGAGTGGAGGCCCAAGTCGTTGATGAGATTGGGATTGACACTCTGCTCGGGTGTGGCTATGAGGTTGGCGAAGGATCAATCTCCAAACAGGGTCGTCGACCACCTCAACCACCTGTTTCTGGGCAACCTTCCTTCAAACTTGAGGCTGTTCTTGAGGACAATGCTTGCCTCAAGGATGAGCTATCAGCTGTCAAGGCTGCTCTGGCTGAGGAGCAAGCCCTCTCCGCCAAACGCCATGAGGAATTGCTTGTCCTTCTCTCCACTCTTGCCCCCAGCATTCCTCCTCTGCAAACAAGACCACCCCCTGCACCCTGATTCTCTAGGCTGTTCTCTTGTTTCCTCCTCCCCTCTTCGTTTTTGGCATTGTACTGTTTTTAATGCAATATCTCTTTCATGATGCTTCTTGCACCTTATGCTCTATATTTCTTTTCTTGCATTCATACTGTTGTTTATGCTTTTTAATGATGCCAAAAGGGGGAATAAGACCATACGAATAAGACCATATGATCTATGACCTAGCACCTAGAGGATCCCTATCAGCATTAATCGTTGTTAAGCTTTTTAATTTTGTCAATATGGTCACTTAGTTTGTCATCATCAAAAAGGGGAAATTTGTTGAGTATATTTAGTTTTGATGATAACAAAATCAAGTGTAAAACTTTGTCCAAGTAATGTTGCTCCAAACACGATCTCCAAACAGGCCTAACTGGTGTTTGTGATCTTTATTGTATTAACTGGTTTGCTACATGTGAGAACAAGTCTTCAAAACAGGTTTTACTTGGTGATTCTATATTAAGTCAAGAACACCCTCTCGACAGTTGATTGTAAGGCATGTTCCTGAACTCTAGCAATGCAAAGAACAACCCCAACAAACAAGGTGGCCTTGGTGTTCACAGCAGCTCTACAAATCTTGGACAAGTTGACTGGTTCAAAACAAGAAGTCTTGGTATATAGGTTTTATTTATTTAAACTCTTGTTAATATGCCAATCTTGAAAGTATCATTTTTAGCACTTCTTGAAAACAGTTTTCGAAAAGTTGCTTTGGGACACCATTACCAAGCAACCCTGCAAACAGGGTGCCTAGGGTGTTCTCAAAAACTGCAGCAGCTACATCAGTCTTATCTGAAAATTTACTTCGGTTGGCTGCCAGATCTAAAAAGGTTCGTTTTGAATTTGAAAAAAAAAAAAATTGCAAAACCGTTTTTGCTAAAGATTTCTCTTGAAACGATTCTTATCCCTTATTTTTAGGTCTTGATTGAATTTGGAATAAATCAAGATTTTATCCTTTTCAAGACTAGACTACTCGGCCAAGATATTTTAAGAAAATCTTCTCTTCTCTCTTAGCCGTTGGAAATCTTTGATGAATCTTCTAAGCGACTAAAAATAGAGGATTTTTTTCCTATCTTTTGAAATAATAGCCGTTGGGTTGTGCGTTTAAATATTGAAATTCTCTCTCCCATTTGATAACCCGGTTTTTACAAAGAAGTAAGAGATTTTTAGAGCTGAATTTCAAAGAGAAAAACTGTGAGAAGATTGTGCTTAACTGAGCTTTCAATTTCTTGGCATAATAGGACTTCATTGTACCTTACATCTGCTTAAGTCAGAAGCACCCCAGTAAGGTGTTTTGTACCCCTGTTCTCAGAACAGAAAGTGAGTGAGTGTGTCCTCAGTCGTGTGGACTTTGGACGTGTCCTATCTGGTGAGATTGGACGTGGTGTAACCTGTCTTAGGGAAGAAGGTTACGTGGGTTACAAGTTGTAACAAGGAGTGTTGCTTTTGTAACGTTTTCAGCCCGTTAGTGAAGTGGTTAAATCCTACACGAGGTAGGTCGTGGTTTTTCACACCTCAGTTGGGCTAGAGGTGTTTTCCACGTAAAAATTGTGTGTGCTTTATTTCCGCATTTATTACTTTGAATTTCGCTACTGAATCAATTGAGAACAACCGCTACAAACATGGCGTAAGGTTGTTTGTGATTTACAAATAATCTCTGCAATCAAGTGCTACGGTTGTTTGTCAGTTATTAGGCGAAAATCGACCACCACAATTCACCCCCCCTCTTGTGGTTGTGTATTCTTGGAATTCAACACATACCCTATATAATGTATCCAGTAAGCATCAACCTTTTTAATGTGCTTGTCATGCTACCCTGAGCTGGTTTCCTGGCACTGTTCTCTAGAAAATGTAGAGCATTGCATTACAAAATTTCAGGCATCAGGCGGGGGCATCATTTTGAACCTGGGTGATCAGGTTCATCCTTAACCAGCATTTTTCCTTTCTAATGAAGTGGCATTTGGCTTGTTCGTTTCCTGGCAGCGCTCCTTTCCATTTTTTCTTTTTTCTTTTTTGTTTTATTTTTCTTTTTTTGTTCTTTTTGGGGGCCGGGGGGGTTCGGGGGTGCTAGCTATTTGGAGTATCTATAATTTACTGCACAGTAGTCTGGACTTCCTGATCGTCCATTACCCTGTGTTCCCATGCTTTGCATAGTTACCTAACTGCAGGCCGTGTGATGAAAGAACTGTTGATGGAACAAAAGGTGTTATCAGAAGCATATTGTAGTGATCGTCCATTTTGAGTAAAAAAGGAAAAATATTGCAAATGGACCTGCAGATATTATGCAGCATATATGGTGGTTTCTATTTAAAATAGAGCATAAAGTGCTTGTAAGAGTTATTGGTACAAACTTCATGTAAATTGAAAGGTCCAGCATTCTCTGCATAAGTTCATGTGTACCTTATTGTGCATCACATTGATCATCACTATCAGCATACTTGAAACACATGCTTGACATGGATCATCACTACAAGCATGCAGACGTACATGAGCTTTAGTATGGGACTTCCAGATTCTGCTGCAGCTCCAAAACAAGGTCTGAAAGATCACAAATTTGGACTTGTTAAATGGGCATAGTGAGGCTTAAAAAGTAATGATTTCAACATCATTTTGGCACATAATTACATGAGAGCTGGAGAAATGGCATGATAATCGAATAATTGTGGTAAAGAAGCAAGCTGGCCTTTGGGGCGCTTCTTGCTTGCCTGCACAAAAGAAGCCTGTCCATGCTTGCTTGACATCACTAGTGCCATAGGTTTTTAGAAGCACTGGAGATTAATACCCAAATTTGCATTGTGTTCAAGCCAGTCCAGATTTTCTTTGTCTTTTAGGGTTCTAAACTTAGATTAAGAAGCTTATCGAAAAATTCGTTTCATCTGGTAACGGGCCAACTCCTTGTGATTCTCTGCTTCTTAACCTAATCTTACGCGCAATATCGTTACACTATGATGACCTTTTACATAAATACTTTGAGAACGGTGACGATGAATCCAAACTTACAGTCTGCATCAGTGTTGATCCAATGCTCCTTGCTTGCAGAGCTATTGTTATTATTTGGTGCAGTATTCACCTTTCTCTTAGTGCTTGCATGTCGAGGTAGTTGCATGTCAGCCTTTTACCGATGATTTTTTCCCTTCAAGAGATTGCCCCAACAGCCCACTCTAATGCTTCCATAGTCAAGTGCTGAGGCTGCACATCTGAACTTGCTAGGATCCTTTTCTGCTCTGCTGATTTCGGGATGTATTTTCTTGTGGAAGAGACGTTTGATCTGTTAGCCAAGGATCATGTCATATAGGGCCTTCTCAGGGTTTGCCGTATAAGATATTCTGAGACTATATTTGACTTTAAACAATCAAATATTTTTTTGAAAAATAATTCTGAATAATTAGTGTATTATATATTGTCATAAACAGAAACCGTCTTTATCATTTCTGGTTAAACTCTATGTTTGGCAGCCCTTTCTCATAATATTTAACAGTACAAAATTTTGGAAAAATAAACTTTAGAGAAAACAAAAATCAATATATCTGTAAGATATCAATGTTTGACAACAGAGACATTTTCAATGGTTTGCACTATATTTTGTTATTTTTGTTCTTGAGATAATTTTGGGAATTTATTTTGATAATGTTGTTTCCCAACATATTGTAGTTTGCAAGAGATGAGTATGAAATATTGATGGGAATTGGGAAAAGTTATTTTTCCTAAATTGATAATATTTATTTATTTATTGGGTTTTTCCCCTGTACTTAGCATTCTGAATTCACTTTTTTTTCCCCCCAACTCCATTTATAATACTAAAAACAAGATCACTGTCGGGCTCTATTATCAGTTATTATTCGTAGTTGTTATTGCATATCTGTAAAACTCCATTGCTTTTGGTGCCAATATTCAGGATTGCACAAAAAGTGGAATTAAAGCAGTTCAGGTACATTTTCAATTTAGCCTTGGGACAAATAGCGGCCAGGTAACTCAAGCAGCTTCCAGTCACTATAGGTGCCCAGCGTACTTACGAACATTTATCATGTAAGCAAAAACATGGCTCAGCTACCCAATTTATTAGATGTAGTGCGCTGACTTGTTTTAGTTTAACTTACCATTCTGTTGTATGATGCTTTAACGGTCATTAGCAGTCTTTCAGTGTTAATTGAAAAAGTTGGTCTGCAATATGATGGGCAGATATGGTAATTGGTGCTTCAGGCTGGCTTGGACATCAGGTTGCACTACTTTATGAGTGAATAAATCTCACATTGTCTCACATTATACCCTCCTCCCCCCTCTCCTCCAGAAAAGGGGAACCCCCCCCCTCCCCCAAAAAAAAACAAACTTCCTTAGGCCTTCATGGATTACTCAGGGCAAGGCAGGGTCCCAGTCCATGGGTCAGATGAAGAAGAAGGAATCCAAGTTGGGATGAAGCCATTGTTAATCATCCTAGAAACCTGAACTTATTATCTCTAGTTGGAAGGTGGCCTACATGACATCAAGGCAAGAATTATTTGGCAGTCTTATCATCTGACATTTTAGTTTATTAGGCCTCTGTGTTCCCTGTATTTCACCTCATTACTATGGTTTGCAGAAAATGATCCACAGACTTATGCAGACATTCATGGTAGAATCTAGTTACTTTGAATATTGTGGCATGAAATGCCAGAAGGCTCACCTTGCTGAGTTTTGTTATAGTTAGGAAGGACTCAGATGCATAGCCTGTGGAGGCAGTGGAATTCTTCAGATAAGGCTGCAGTTTTTGCAGAATATTGCTCATGATGCTGGTTGATGACTTGGATTTCTTCTTGACTTTTTTGTTGGTTTCCTCAGGCAAGCTTTTATCTGTTATTATGCTATTCTGAAACAGCTCCTGCAAGGATGTCCTTTCTTTTCTTTCCTTTCGCTTCGTTTCTGTCAGTTCAGTAGATGATGCAAGAAGAAATCCTTGCAGGGGATATTCTTGTGTATCAATGCATTTGCAGTCATCCGCTTCTTCTTCCTTATCAATGAGACTGAGATCACTTGCTTGACTATTCCTACGTGATGGTTCTTTTTTTCCTTCTTTTTCAGCTTCAGCCCTGAGAAACTTCTCTAGCTCTTCTGCAATCAGCTTCAAGTCATATTTCGTTTCTGCTGTTCCATCTTCATTTGCTTTCTGATGGGGCACGTCAAATGTTGGCGTTGGAGGCTCTGTTACTGGCTCCACACTGAGAGTTCCAATTGTGAGGAAACCTAAGAATACCTCAGCTGACTCCCCTTTATTGATATCTATGGTGTCTTCAGCCTTGAAGTCCCCAAGGTAATGGTTACACGTAAGTCTAGAGTTGTTGCCTGGTCTTACATAATCATCTTGATTGTTGAGTGGAGGCTTCAGTGACAAGCAAAAATTCCCTGAAATCAGAAATCAATAGGATATTAATAATGGGTAGGCAACCACACACATTTAGACCACCCGTCATCCACAAAAGTATATTCATTGGCTTTGAAATCTGTGTAAAGCATAATGGTTGGCATCCATGCTTCGGAAAGTTAATTCTATTCTTCCACCAAGGCTTAGTAAATGCTACTAGGAAAAACACGTAGTTTTATGGGCTTTTGAGTCATTTTTTTGACATCACGAACTACAGATTAAGAGGAGTTTGAAGCTCTAGCAGTGCTTATTCATGTCCTAAGTATTCGGATTGCTAAGTTGAGCCTCAGGCAATGAAAATGTGCAACTGAACCCTTGAATGAGCCTGTGTTATCTTTTTGTAGATTCCGGTGCATCCAGCTGAGTAACTGCATGAATTGCAGATTAGTTGGGATTAGAGTCCGTAAACCGAATTCCTATATTAGGCAAGGAGAAGTTTGACAAACCTTCATAGTGATGTTCCTTATCCCTTTCCTAAATTTGATACAAATGGAGGTTTATTTGACTTCCAAATTTGATAATTTTGGAGACTCTACGTGACTTCATATGGATGCTCAACTTTGGTGGCCAGAGCGGTCAGATCTTTATGATAGGAATAGTTTCCAAAAGAAAATAATGTAATTGTAGGGAGAAGAGACACCGACAAAACTACAAATTGAGGTTGGGCGTTCTTATCACAGTCAACATCTGTGGAGTAGGCTCTCGTATTCCCTACCCCCTGTGTAAGTTGCTTTATTTAAGATACTAGTATGATTTCATTGGTGGTTGCTTCATCATATCTAGTTTTGTATTAGCCTTTTTGCAAAGATGGATCTCGCGTGCTCTTCTCAATAATCATGCGTTGTGCCAAAGTCCTACATTTTGATAGCTCCTAGTGAAGCAGATGGTAGTGACATGCTCATTATCACACACCTGTGGCTGTGTGAACATGTGCTTTTGTATCACAAATATGCTTTCCTTATTGTTGATAAGTTACACTTTCCTTTGGCGGCTATGGGCTATATTATTTGAACTCAGGTAAGATACAAGCATGCCAGAACCTGTACGCGAGAGCCACATATTCACTGGGAATATATGTCCATCAAGTTGACATGCGCATACCAAAAGGCCAAAGTCTCTAACAGTGTCTAAGTTGTGTGCTCCATGGGTGCGTACCTTTCAGTTGGATCGTTGGCAGTCAATGATTTTTAATGTAGGCTCTAATGGATACAACTAGTCCCTGCAACCCCTGCATTGGCCTTCCTACTTTCACTATCCTGTTGTACAGATTGTTGTTTATATGAGAATTATCTGCATAAAAGATTGTGTACAAATTGGCCATCTGTATTTGGGGGGTTGAATTGTTGTACAAATTAAAAGGTTGTTTATTTTGGGATCTTAAAGGCGCTTCTTACCTTCACTATCTTGTTTATATGAGAATTATCTACATTTCCATGACATAGTGAACACACTACACTGTAGGAGGGCTGTCATATTACATTTTATAATTGCGATTTATGAATGAATGGTGATTGTTAGGACCTAGGACCATAGATGGCTTTTGGTTAATTTTCTTTTGTTGTTGTTTGTTTATCATGATGATTGTGTACTAGGAAAATTATGTTTGGAGTTGTTATAAGAGACTGACCCACAAGTTCCTTTAAGCTCTCAGTGTTCTGCATTATTACTTTCATATCTCAGCATTTAGATGCCCTCGGATTCATTATATGTTGTGGACAGGCCCAAATGGATTGACTATTTTGTCATTTTTTACTTAGCACATTTAGGAAGGTGGGATTCCTCGAATCAGTTAGTGGATTTTTTTTTTCGCATTAGGAAAGGCATAACAAATTTTGTGAGTTAGTTCCATTCTTGTTGTGTATAAACCCACTTGTGAACTCCCCTTTTGGCGGGGAGTTTTCAGACCGTTATTTACCATAATTGAAAAACTGATAAGACAAATACATAGGTCTATTACTTTGCCTAGTTACCTCCCTGTCTGCCTAGGTCCTATGGTTTATTTGGAATCCACCTTTCCCATTGGTGATTCTTATTGGATTATTTGCTGGATGGTAAACTCCGGGTAAGATACATCTTGCATGCAAGGGTAGAGAAACTTGTGTTATTGAATCCAGAAATTTCAGCTGCTGCACATCACTTTAGGAGATCAATTTGATTTGCTATATCGGTGTGTGCTCTTGACATACCTTCAGCTGGATTGAAGACATCAACTTCTTAAATTTTCGGCCCTTTTTTGTTCTTTTGTACTTTGTTGGTAAACACGAGAGAGGATTCAGAAACTGTGATGTGGACCTAATGATGGCTTACTCATCTCTCAGTCACTTTTGTAAAGGTAAAGAGATGATGCTTCTTACCTATGTGTTTTCGCCCTCTTTTGGTGTGCTATGTCGCCATGGGTTTGCTGGCTGGAACTTGACCAGTAAAGTCAGTGTTTCTGAAAAATCTCCAGCTCCAGCAGTGTGTTTTTTTTTTTTTTTTTTGGGGGGGGTGTTGAGAGGAGCTCTAGAAGTTTAATTTTTTTGCCTCAGCAACTCCAGAAGTTTTAATTACTATTTTGCAAACAACCGTTAGTTGACCACTGAAATATGAGACATCCAGATGTTGTTTGCAAATTATTGAGGGATGATTCTTCCGTAATTAAAACTTTTTTCAATTATCGTAATTAAAATTGCTAATAGTCGTTGATTTACTCTTCTAAGATCTCAACCATCCATTTTCTATTAGGCTATCTGGTATAGTAGGTTAAAAGTTGAAACAAGCAAGAACACGAAAATCTGATCCCAGGAAAAACACAGGTACAGAGAGAACATCCAATACTACAATCGAAAGAAATTTATCAGAAGAACAGAGCTAGTGTTAGAGTATAAATCAATTCCTGAGCTTTCAACGATTAGCTTAAGTTTTTGGTTGAGTCAGTTCTTGAACATAGTATCAAAGCTTTTATGAATGAGAGGTCCGAGTTTGAATGTCAGCATGCAGTCCCCATATTGATTTATTGTGCAAGGTAAGGGATCCTTTACAGCATTCACACTTTAAGCCCAAAGAACATTCGCGTTAGGGGGCGTGTTAGAGTATAAACCAATTCCTGATCTCTCAATCATCAACTTAAACTTTTGGTTGAGTTAGTTCTTAGTACCTCCATTTTCTTGATCAGATCTATAATTTTGTAATTTTAACATTAGAATTCTTTATTGCAATGCCGTCCTTTTTGCATATACTCGACAGCATTACTCCCTTTGATCAATTGTGTTTCTGTTTTGATTTTTTCTTTCCCATCCCATAGCTGAAGCCCAAAATTATAAATGTTTTGAATCTTCAGAGATGCACTGGTGGTACCTTGACAAATTATATTCATACTTTCTACTTTCATGCACAGTATCATACTTTTGGAAGCTGAGGCTGGCGTTCTTACTGACTGTAGTTATTGCGCCATTTAATCAAGACCTCATGGAATTCACCATAACAAGTGAAACTTACCTGCGGTGATAAATGGAACTTGCCAAAATCTATTCTTCTCAAGAGATCAACACCGGAAAAAGGGGAGACCCACCCCCTCTTTTCTAATAAACTCCATTATTCAAATACCTATCAAGTGGAGCAACCTTTCCATCGTGATAATTACTATTACCATATGACACTGTTTCGTTAAAATTTACTGCAAGTGTATGGTGTAGTTATAGCTAACAACCGGCAAGTACGGATCATATTCCATAGGGAGTTGTGTTTCCAAGCGTCAAAGCTAACTCAAGCGTATCAATCTATGGGATAGAAGGTGAAGAGAGGAAGAACTAAACTAATGAACCAAGCAAACAAAAAAGGACTTGGTTGTGATTAAATCGAAGACAAACCAACTAATCAAGTCAAACCCTTACCTTTCCAAATTATTCTAGTATTCAAAGATGATCGGTTGCATCATTAAAAGCCACCAAAGCCCTCTCTCAAGGCCCAATAGGCCAGTGTAATTGTTCTAACCACCTATTTTCATAGCATTAGTTCAATTAAACTGCAAGATTAACAAACACTTGACCTAGCTAAGATTTAAACGATTTTCATGTCCAAATGTTAGCTATCCTCTCCACCGGCACCAGACAATCACCTTACCTTTCAACATAAGTCAATTGCCCCAAGACACGGATGGAAGCTTTTTCAAGTATTTCATCGAGAGAGAAAAACTCTAAATTCTAGCGTAAACAAGGTGAGTAAAGGCCTAAATAAGATCAATTAGCCATCAAGAGACTATCACAATCTAGGCCAACACAATCTGACCACGAAATATCATAAAAGCACAATAAATCCTCGTTACAACTAAATTGACAAACACGAACACAAACATGAACTAGAGAGGAAATTGAAGCATGAACACAATCTAACAAAGTAATAAGCATGGATTAACAACAAAACTAAACACTTAACTAAACAAACTCAAGCACAACAGCTGATCAAACAGAATCAAAACAAGAACAAGAATATGAATTAGAGACAGAAAGGGAAGGGAAAACTTAGGTTTAATTGCGTAAATGAGAATCCAATCTACAAGCTTGAACCCAAGTCTCCATCTAATCTAGCCTAATTACCCTAATTTATTCCCCCTAATGGAGTTTCGGAGTGGGAGGAAGAGGCTTAAATTGCACACCCCAAACATTTAGCAAAAAAACCCCCTACATAGAAGCCCAGTAGTGGCTTTTATAACGATAACTGGCAGGCCCACAATCGTGCTTCGCGCACAGGTAGTTGTGCACAATTTCTGGGCTCATGATGCACGACCATACAAAAGCTCACGGCCAGTCGTGCAAGTCTGCAGGAATTTCTGCCTCAGTGCACAGCTGTGCATGTCTTCAACCTTTTAGTAATTATGCACAGCCATACAAAAGTGCATGGCTAGCCGTGCAAATTCTGCAACTCTTATTTCTTAATTCACTGGTCTTCTTGTGAACTCCTCGAACCTCTTCTTTATGCAAAACTTCACTTCTCGCTCATAGTCCTTCAAATTATGACTAAAATACCTGCAAAAAGGAAAATTAGTCCAAACAAGACGATTACGAGAAAAGGATGGCAAACATAATCAAAGTTCTAAATAAATAGAGGAGATATGTAGAGAAAGGCTATGAAATCAAGGGCTTAAAAATAGCAAAATTAGAGATTCATAAACTCCTCCACACCTAGCTTTTCGTTCATCCTCTAGTAAAATAAAGAAAAACTAGCCTAAGGCCCTAACTCACTTTCGCAGGAATCGCGGTTGCATTTAACGTATGCAATAAGTCCTTTAGACCCCTTGATTCCCCAAGTGTACGAGTAAGTTCTTGTAGGATTTGCAAAAGATTCACCCACAAGAACTTGAAAAAACAAAAAAACATAAAGAGAAACAGAAACAGAAAAACAGTTTGGATTTAATAGCAAAGCACAAATATAATATACAAGGGAGGAATCTGTACACTTTCTAACTAATCAAATCACCCATGCAACAAAGATATTAACCTGCATATAAACAGAATACACACATCAAGACTCTCTAACCCCATAGATGACATCAAAGCACCAACTTTTCACCCCACTATATATCAAAACTTTGAATCTATGCAAGTGCTTGGTTTGCTAGTGCATCATCATCCTAGGACTTAGGCTTATCGTAATCAAACTCAATCCCACTTTACTGCACAAGCTACATTATTGACTTGTTAATATGGAAAACAAGTTTATTCAATAGCAGTATTGCTTCAAAGGCTAGCACCTAGTAGCGCATGCCTCAAATAGATACTTGTCATTCCAAACTCCTTTTTTCTTTTTCCTTTCCTTTTTTCTTTTTTTTCTTTTTTTTAATGTGAAATGCAAACAAAAACAAAGGTAACTGTGTACAAAGACAAATTAAGAGCCAATCAAGGAAGACAAAGACCCTAAGGTAATGATGATTGTATAAATAAGGACTAGATTATGCAACCATAATGAACTGTTGGGGTTATAATTTGGGGCTTAGAATGACTCATTTAGGATAAAGATCTATCATACACATCATATTTATATATAAGCTAGTAGTCAAGGCACAAGGGATCAAAGCTGATCAAAATAATACAAAACTCCCCCAAAATAAGTGAAAAACGTAGAATCTTTTTGTTTTCAAAAAATTTTTCTCTTTTTTTTTTAAAAGATTGAAGCATGGCTTCTCCTCCCCCACACCTAGATCACACAATGTCCTCATTAGGAGCCAAGGAGCTACCACACCCACAAGACACATATGTATAGAAAACAATCCTAAAATAATTTATAAAAACAAAAGACAAACAAGAGAAAGGAAAAGAAAAACAAATACTTGTGTATAAAATAAAAATAAAGAAAGAGAAAAGAGGGAATGAATTTACCAAGTTAGGTGCTAGGTGCACCTAAACTGCTACCTCCTTAAGACAATGCTATGGGAGGTTGGAGGAGTATCAATCAACTCATCCTTATCTTAAGATCCAAGCCACCAATTCAGATGCATCAAAGCTCACAAGAGCTTATCAAATACCTAAGCGTGCAACTCAGGTGAATGTAAGTAAGAGCACATAAATATGAATTCAGGAATGATTGTAAGTGCTCTCTTATACTTATCAAATGCCTTGAAAAAATCAATCAAATAATCGAATGCAATAGTCAACATTATTTTTCCAGGCATGTCCTCTAGGTACAGACGATAAGGATCAAATGAGGGGTCATACCCTCTAGAGGTACCTAGGGGCTCAGAATAGTCAACCTCATTTCTCTCAAGCACAGCATGAGAATCAATAGGTGATAGATCACGACACTTAGTGCAATGCCCCAAATGTACATAATTCACTGTTTGCATTCTCTTTTTTAGTTTCACCAATTAGAAGTAATATCCCAAACAATTAGAGCGTTATCGCCCTCTAAAAGGACAAGGCTATGCTTGTAAATGATAAATGTTTGCAACGCTAATCAATGTCTACCATCAAAGGGCATTCACACGATCATAACTCATCAAGCCATTTATATATATAAAAACTGTTCTAACATCAAAACTATTCGACCATCTCAAGGATTACACCAAACTATAGAATTATAATAAAATATACAGTTTCAACACTAAAATATATCACAATACAATGCTAAAAACATCTCACCACTAATACACCACCATTCCACATAGACTTCCTTGCTCCCTTATCACCTTCAGCTGTCCCGCCCGCTTGAGGGCGATTCACTAAACATTTTCCTAAAACAAAACATGAAAACATTTCGAACTATGAACCGAAACTCAGTACATGCATTCCTGTATTGTTAAACGTTCAAGGAAAAACTGGTTGGGCCCGCATTGCAATTCATTTTAATTAAAAACAGGGAATGAGATAAATGTAAAGCTGCCTTGCTAATTATTATCTGATAGTAAATCCCTAGTAACTGTTACAATCTGTGATAGGTGTACACCCGCCAAGTCGATCGGAGGACCTGGCTTGAAGCCACGCGAGTAACTGAAGGGTAATGCCCTGTAATTAATAACTGATGGAGTCACTAATTATATGATAAATCATTAATTAAACTGATTCATTGATGTACTTACCAAAATATTATAATTTTGATAAATACTTGCTGATTTCTAAAGATATAGGTAATGAACATACCTGAGATTTTTAATGAAAGTGTCAATGAATCAGGTTATACGCAAAAGGGAAGGAAATGATAGATTAGGCCCTGATTTTGAACAAAAATATTGTTATAGTAATATATAGTTAGTAAATATTTTTATTTTCATACTTAATAATTCAGTAAAAGAAAAGTAAGCGCATAAAAAGGTTTAGAAGGAATGACTCGTAACTTAGTCGTCTGATCTCCGATTGAGACCTGAAATCCCAATATTGAAAGCTTACGAAGTCCCAAAAAACTTTCATTTAGAAAACAAAACACGATTCCCACCATAGGATTCTCAAAATGGGGCTAGAATACAAGTATGTTAGTTTCATTTTAACCTGCGCAGTTATGGCAAAACGGCCATAACATTTTCAAGCAGACCTCGAATTAAGGCAATTCAAAAGGCATATGGAAGCTAACACAATGAACTATCTACCCGCTAAAAATCATAATTTTTCAATTGGCTAATAATAATCAGTTTAATCACAAAGCTTTTCCTGTTTTTTAAAATTTTTCAGCCTTCACTATCAAGGCTTTGTCCTTTCTTTTCACACAATTCTCCATCCAAAATCACACCTTAAAGTCATCTAACAAGGCTTTGGTCCTTCCCATCACCATACAAAACCACCACTCTCAATTTCACTTCAAAATCATGTACATCAAAAATCATTTTTCAATTAAATATACACTAGTAACATGCTTGCTATCAACGGAAGGTTAAACCCTTGCATAATGAATAAAACCCTAACTTTTGGCCAACATCCACTTCATCTAAGATCACTAAGAACATTCTCATACTATTATTAGAGATTAAAACCACTAAATCAAATACAAGAATCCAAGAAAAACAAGCTTCCCACTTAAAGCGTGCATGATTATAAATTAACCCCCAAAACCCAAACATGCCTCATACTTCTCCCCAATTTAAACAGCAAAATAACTCTTATTTCTTATCAAAACATCATGATCAATAATCAAAAACATCAAAACAAGAATCAAAACCAACAAGATCAAGAGTAAGGTTAATAACTTCAAGCTTGATAAAAGTAGAGATGGAGGTGATATTTAGTGGTTTTGATGATGGACGATGGTGGCTATTGGTATTAGGATGTCGGAGGGGTTGGACGCAAATGGGACTGGCCAAAGACTGGCCGGAAAACACCAAACTGCAGCTGGGGGAGGGGCTGGCGTGTAGAGAGAGAAAGGACCGAAAAGATGGGTTTTGGGTTGGGTTGTGTGTTTGGACTAATCTAATCAACTCGGCTGAGTTTTTGTCTTCAAAATGACTTTTGGCTGACCATGGTTAATCTTAATCAGGGTAATTAGTTAGGTTAAGAAAGCAAACATGTTGGGCTTCAAAATGGGCTGAAGAAAGTTGGATTCGGGAATAAAATACTTCGTAACGATAACGTTTTTGTGTACTCGAATTTAAATTTTTGTAATGTTACCAAAAACAAAATAAATTACTTAGATTAAACTTGTTATGGCCTACTACCAATCCTTCAAAAGTTTTCGTTAATAATTAAATAAATAAATAAAACCCGAATTGCCAAGCGAGGGTCCAAATAAAATTTTTCCCACCGGGATGATTAAATGCGATAAATAAATTTGAGAAAATCATTAGCGTAAGTTAATTAAATAAATAAACATAATTTAGGGTTGGGCTGCTACAGCCTTCCCCCCTTAAGGAGTCTCATGCTTGAAACTTATGAAATTTACCATGTAATGCAAGATTACCTCAAAGAATTGTGGGTATTTGGCTTTCATTTTCTCTTCAGTCTCCCATGTAGCTTCTTGGGAGGTATGATTTGACCATAGCATTTTGACTAGGGCATCTGCTTATTGCACAACTGCTTAATCCTGCGATCTAATATTTGGATTGGTTGCTCTTTATACTAAATCCACAGTGATTTCAACAGGTTCAGATGCAATGGTGTGATTTGGATCTGGGATATACTTTCTGAGCTGAGAGATGTGAAACATGTTATATACGTGTTCAAGTTCTACTAGCAGATTCAGGCGATACACAATAGGATTTAACTTTTCAATGATTTCATATGGTCCAATATATTTTGGACTCAGTTTCCCTCATACTCCGAACCTCTTGATACCCTTAGTTGGTGAAATTTTCAGAAAAACTTTGTCACCTACTTGAAATTCCAGAAGCCTCCTTCTCTTGTCCGCATAACTCTTTTGCCGAATCTGGGCAACCTTAATATGCTCCTGAATTTTTCTTATTGCTTCAATGGTTTCCTGGATCATTTTGGGACCTATCATCAATGCCTCGTCCAAATCACTTCAGCACAGTGGAGTTCTACATTTTCTCCCGTATAAAGCTTCAAGTGAGGCCATTTTGATGGTGGATTGGCAGCTATTGTTATAAGAAAACTCCACTAATGGTAAATCATCTTCCCATTTCCCTTGGAACTCTAATACACAAGCTCTTAACATGTCCTCTAGAATTTGATTCACTCTTCAGTTTTCCCATCTGTCTCATGGTGATAAGAGCTGCTAAAGTTCAATTTGGTCCCAAAGGCCTTTTGAAGTGCTTTCCAAAAATGGGCTTGGAATCTTTGATCCCTATCTGATACTATATCTAAGGAAATCTTGTGTAGGCGGACTATCTCCTTCACATACAGTTGGGCTAGTTTTTCAACTCCCTAAGTATCCCTAATTAGCAAAAAATGGGCCGACTTGGTAAGTCAATCAATTATGACTTAGATAGCATTCTTCTCGAGGCAGAAAGGGGTAAACCCATAACAAAGTCCATTGAGATCAAATCCCACTTCCAAGTAGAAATTTTTAGGGGCCGTAGTTCACCTATAGGACACTAATGCTCTACTTTAACTTTCTGGTAGGTTAGACACTTGTCTACATATTCTGCCACCTCTTTCTTCATATATTTCACTAGAAGTATTGCCTTAAGTTTTTGTATATCTTGGTGCCTCATGGATGCACCAAGTAGTGAGTATTATGAGCCTCTTCTAGGATCTGTTTTCTCAATTCCTCATTTCTAGGTACACATAGGCGATTCTAAAATCACAGGGTCCCATCTTCATGTACTACAAACCCATAAGATTTCCTTTCTCTAAATTTTGCTTTATTCTTTAGAGTTCAGGATCACTTTCCTAGTTCACTTGAATCTTCTCCACTATGAAAGGCCTATAAAGTAAGTGCTGATAATTGAACATATGCTTACCCATAGGACACTAGTTGAATTCCTAAGTCCTCAAACTCTCTCAAGAAACTCAACTGTGTAATCACCACAGTGCTTAGACTATGTTGTGCCTTCCTAAGTAGGGCATCTGCTACAACAATTGCTTTTCGTAGATGATATTGAATCTGCAAATCGTAGTCTTTAAGCAACTGAAGCCAATGCCGTTGTCTCAAATTGAGCTCCTTCTGAGTAAAGATATATTTCAAACTTTGATGGTCAGTATAGATCTTGCATGGTACCCCATATAAGTAATGTCTCCAAATTTTCAATACAAAGACCACGGCTACTAACTCCAGGTCATGGGTAGGGTAATTTTTCTTATAGGGCTTGAGCTATCGAGAGGCATAAGCTACTACCTTGTCTTCCTACATTAGCACACACCCCAGACTGTTCTTTGAAGCATCATTATAGGTGGTATACTCCCTACCTTTCACTGGTAGCATTAGGATTAGGGCGGTAGTTAATCGCTGCCTTAACTCCTGAAAGGCTCTTTCACACTTCTCTGTCTACTCAAATTTATTCGCTTTCCTTAGCAGATTGGTCAGGGGTGAAGCTATTTTCGAAAAGTCCTTGACGAGCCTTCGATAATAGCTCGCTAAACCCAGAAAACTTCTAATCTCAGTGACATTAGTAGGCCTTGACCATTCCGTGATTGTCTTCACCTTTGAGGGTTAACTTTGATTCCTTCTTTTGTAATCACATGAGCTAAGAACACCACTTCTTCCAACTAAAATTCACACTTCTTTGATTTTTCATAAAATTGATGCTCTCTCAGGGTTTGTAATACCATCCTCAAATAATTAGCATGTTCCTCCTTATCCTTAGAATAGATATGGATGTCATCTATGAACACCACTACAAACTTGTCTAAGTAGGGTCTAAAGACTCCATTCGTAAGATCCATGAAAGCTGCGAGGGCATTGGTGAGGCCAAACGGCATTGTTGCAAACTCATAATGACCATACCTAGTCCTAAATGCAGTCTTAGGCATATCTTCAGGTTTAATTCTGAGTTAATGGTACCCTAACCTCAAATCAATCTTAAAGAAGACTCCTGCTCCTTGTAGTTAGTCAAACAAGTCATCTATCCACGGTAAAGGGTACTTGTTTTTGATGGTAATCTTGTTCAACTCTGTAGTCAATACATAGCCTTAAGGTTCCATCCTTTTTCTTTATGAACAACACTGGGACACCCCATGGTGACACACTTAGGCTAATAAAGCCCTTCTGCAACAGCTCATCTAACTGAATCTTCAGTTCCTTAAGCTCAGTTGGGGCCATACGATATTGGGCTTTGGAGATAGGTTGGGCACCAGGGGTTAATTCAATTCCAAAATCCATTTTCCTTTGCGGGGGTAGTCCTGATAACTCTTTAGGAAAAACATCTTCAAATGCACAAACTATAGGAATATTTTCTGCTTTCTCTTCTTTTGTTTGGGTGTCAATAGCATAACACCAATATCCAATACACCCTTGACATAACAGCTTACCTGCTTTCATAGCAGAAATAAAGGGGCAAGATTCTTTCTCTCTCTACCCATAGAAACACACTTTCCTCCCTTTTTCATCCCTTAAAATAACCTTAAGATCTTCATAGTCAATCTTAGCTCCATAGGTGTACAACTAACTCATTCCTAAAATGATATCAAAATCAGACAAATCAAATTGAATTAGATCCACATGGAAAGTGGTTCCACCAATGGTAATGGAAATAAGTTTATAGGAGATGGGCCATTCAATCACAGAATCGTTGGATAGCTTGACCATATAATTGGTTTCCGTCCTCCTATCCTCCAGGTTCAATTTCATGGTAAATCAGGTAGATATAAATGAATCAGTAGCACTCGAATCAAATAATACACAAAATGACTTTAAATTTAAAAAGAGAATTCAATGACTAACGCACCGGAGGTGGCGACTTCTTTCTTACTCATTACATAGGCCCGTCCTACTGCTACAGGCCTTGGTAGTGGGGCCCCTTAGCTAGGTGGGGCTAAGGTTTTTATTTCATCTTTGTCTACAGCCTTCATCCTTTGGGGGCATACAATAATAAGGTGTTTAGGGCTTCCACACCACATGCACTTATTAGTTCCTATTCGGCATTTAGGGGTGGTGTAATTTGTTCTTTCGCATTTCGCACAGGGCTCTATCCAGCATGCCAGACGACTCTTGGGAAGAGCGAGAGAAGGTTTCTTCTGGTTCACACTTTCACTCGGAGTTCCTCGCTCAAACCCCTTTCTCTTTTGGTTGATTGGGTTCAGGGCTCTCAACTTTGTCTTTACTCTCTCCACTTTAGCAGCTCGCTTATATAACTCTTGGTAAGTCAAAATTGCTTACCCAGCTTACTGATTCCGAATATAGAAGGCTAAATCCTCTTCAAACCTTCTCATCTTCAACTTTTCAGATGATACAAACTCAGAAATCAACCTGGATAATTCTGTGAACTTACTAGCATACTGCATCGCAGTCATATTGTCACTCATTTTTAGCTCCATAAACTCTTTATCCTTTTGCCTTTGGACCACTACTGGGTAAAATTTTACCCTCAACTCACTCAATAATTTACTCCAGGTGAATTCAGGCCCTCCGAGCTTATCCCTAACAGTGTTCCACCAAATGTCAACTTCATAAATCAAATAATATGTCCCAATGTTTACTTTCTTTTCTTCTGGCACCTCAACCACTGTAAAAATTTTCTCCATCTGGCACCTCAACCACTGTAAAAATTTTCTCCATCCCCCTTAACCATTTCTCTAATATTACTATATCATAAGTTCCATACTGCACTTTAGGGTTGCATCATGCTACCCTATCAGCTAATTTATCCTCTTTAGGAGGGGTTTCAGTAGGTACTTGAGGTCAGTTTAACTACTAAGGTCGGCCAATTGTTTGGGTCCCACATATTGTTAGGTAATTTAGGAGGGATTGGTGGCATTTGGCCAAAATTTGATGGCATATGATGGGAGGCCTGATCACCCGATCCCTAACCACGATTCGAGATTTTCTCTATATAAATCTCTGCATTGTTATGTACTAATTTGGACATTCTGATCATACATTAAATGAAACAATACAATCACTGGAATATTTAAACATGTAAGATAAACATGCTATAACACCCCCAGCTCCTACACCGGAAGCGTTACATTTTCTTACGTCTTACTCAATTCCTGGGACGAAACGGACAGGGTTTCCCTTAAAAACTGGCCGTTTCCAGGCTATAAGCCTTACAATAAATCCCTGCAATTACACGGAAGTGTAAAACATTTAAAAGCAGCTCAACGGCCACACGCCGGAGTTCACAACTCAACGAGCCACTCGCTTGGAGTACACCAACCAGATTAATTCATGAATAAAGAAGAAAGGGAAGATACAACTCAACGGTTCACACAACCGGAGTATTGGGGTTTACATCCCAAAACATAACTAACTTTAGCCAAAAGACATCTAACTGACTAGATGGTTGGCTCATAAGGCCATTCAGAGCGACTCATAAACAGTATGTATTACATGAACTTAGAATACCTGTTTACAAACATTTCAAACTAAGAATACATAACGTGACTTCATTAAACACATAAGATCCCTTCGATGGGCACAAACGACACCTTGCAAGCATGAACGGATTTCATCTTGTCATAGCTGATTCAACTTTTTCCTGTTATAAAGAAAACCTAGGGAAAAGGGGAAAGAGTAGTGGGATGAGCAACCACACGCTCAGTGAGTGTCCCTCGACCCCCTTAAAACCCAAAACCGTTACAAACAATAATATCTTTACTAATCACGCATCACGTGTCCATACTTTACTATCATATTAGGCATTCATAAAAATTCTTATGGAAACATTACTAACCATAAACTTCACTTTAGGCACTCAAGCACATTTCTAGGTCTCTAAATGACCGAACTTCTTTACTAACGGTAGTCAAACACTTAAACAAGTGGTGAGGGTAAGCACAGAGACTTTCTTTTCATAAACATAACTTCTTAGCATTCTATTTTGACTATGCATGAAACGCTATTCACATGATATGCATATAAGGTTATCTCTTTTTATATTCATAATCATTCTTGTCTTAGCATTTCATTCATATGATATGCATAAGGCACACACACATTTCAAGTTTCATTCATGGGGTATGTGTGAAACATGCTCATAAGGCTTTCTTTTTCATAATCGTATCTTACTTAGCATCTCATTCATAAGTTAAACTTGGAATGTTCGCATGACGTTTTACTTAGATTTCATTCATATGACTTGCACAAGCATCTTTCTTTCTTTTCATGAAAATGCTTCGCTTATCCTTACTTAAAATCTCATTCACATTTTATTCATAAGAGAAGCACATAACATGCACAGAAAACTTTTCTTCTTTTCTTGAAAGCACTTTGCTTAGCCTCTTGAGGCTCTTGTTCTTTCAAAAGACATTTCATTTGGTAATGGTTGTACAACGACCCTCATAAACTTTTCATACATCATTCTACACAGCCTTTTGGGCCCATAAAAAGAACTTCCTTTCCTTTTTAGTCATTTAAAATGGCAAAGGCTAATTGCTTTTCTTAACTTAGTACGAAAGTACTTCTGGCATAAGATCATTACAGGTGCTGATTGGGTGAGATCTATTCTTAACCCCATAGTGAGACCTAATTCTCACACTTAAGCTCTTACTTCCGAGATGGCTACATATAACATATCAGGCCATTACATTAACCCTTGCCAGGGCCTACAGGGTTTTCGGACCATCCCCTAGGTTAACATCGTTCTTTTCATATTGTCCGAAGCACATTATCTTAGCCACTTTAAAGTGTATGGGCCATGACGGCTAATAATTTTGCTGCTTCTCACAGCGAAATCATTTATTATGTAACTCACGCCTTTGTAAAACTCTTTAGGATTCCCCCGTTCAAGCAGGTTCACTCCCAAAACTGTATCCATTTAGTTAAAATATGCCATCATGCACTAATATTTATGGCTATTATCATTTCAAACATGAAATCCTTCTTTGAAAAACTCACCCTTATGCACATTGTGTAACTTGAGGACACGGAAGGGAAGGGGGTCCACATGTATCACATTTAAGCACTTCATAATCAATTCAGCACAATGAGCCACACACGGCCTCGCAATCCACACGATTGCGGTTAATTCACAACCCAGGCTCCCTCCTCACAAGCACCGTGCCCCAAAGACCTCCTCGAACCACTCATAGTTCTACCTTAAACGATCCAACTACCATCTCGGTTTCAATTTCGCAATTTAGTATTCTAATCATCATGATATACTAAAAAGCAATATGTAAACTTACGTAAACTTACCTATGCTTAACTTACCGAGTAAGCGATTAGCAATTACTAGTGCGCTGCAACCAACGGTTATATCGCACACACATTTATACATATAGACACTCATACGACCTTAATTTAGTAAGCCAAGTTAAACTAACTAGGCACGAAACATGATTACATTCATGTATGGTAGTTAGGGGACGTAAACATGCTCAGTTCGTCATTCAAATACTATGTCTAAAGCCATTGTATAAGCATAATTCAACTAAATAGACAAGTATCGATTCGAAGTTACATTAAAGCCTATTCATGTCATTCGAGCTTAACTATTCATGCCTTTCAAGCTTAACATGAATCAAGTCTCTATTTAAACATAAAACGATTCACTTCAAAGTTTATAAACGATCATGGAACGACTAAACTTTCATGCACGTTGATTTTAAACTCTTACAATTCACTTAGAAATTAACCAACAATTATGAAATAACTAAGCATATTTATACATTAATTCTAAATAATTGCGACTCATTTCAAAGTTCATATATCATTATGATTCATAGGTGATTATGATTCGTATATGATTATGACACGACTAATCATATATACGTTAATTCTAAGCGTTTATAATTCATTTCGAATGACATCTTCAGGCATGAATTAAGTAAATAAATTCGAACCTAAGCTAAACATACTTACCTTACTTCGAATTAAAACTTTCAGCTTGAATTAATTAAATTGATTCAAATCGAAGCTAAACATACATAATTCGTTTCGAATTCATATTTTAGGCATAATCTATGTCAATTAACTCGAATTGAAGCTAAATAAATATAAACCACTTCAAATTAACAATTCAGGTATAATTTACGTTAATTGATTCGAATGGAAGCTAAACATATGTAAATTACTTCGAATTAACATTTCAAGCATAATTCACCTAAATTGATTCGAATCGACGCTAAACCTATATAATTCGTTCTGAATTAACATTTCACACATAATTCACCTAAATTGATTCGAATCGAAGCTAAACATATATATATTGTTTCGAAATTAAATCTCAGGGATGAAGTAACACAATTGATCCACTTCGAAGCTAAGCATGTATGTTTCATCTCAGAATCCAATCTCAGACAGCACATTCTAACAAATTTGGCCATGCTAGTCTAACATGCAACATCGATTCCGCTAAAATATTTGTGAAATTAATACTAATTTAGGAGGTGAGGAACAGCCACCTCGATTTCACGCTAGAGACACGCGATTTAGCTTGAATTGAGGCCAAAAATCGAACACCAACAGCCAGATGCTTCTCTACTCTTCACGCGTGACTCGACTAGCCCGAACACAAAAACCCTAACTTGTGTTTTTTGAGAAATTTAAGCACGGTTAAGGAGGATTCAAGGCGGGGATTCAACTTAAAGGAGTAGAGAAGTTCGAAACTCACCGCGCATGCATGATTTCGGCCGAGTGTCCGGCCGTCCTTGTGCCAGAATCGGCCCCAGCCATTGCTGATTTTCGCTCAGCCTCGACACAGGTTGGTCGCCGGCAGCCACGGGAGGCGGATTGGGGCTTGAAACCGGCGAGTATAGCGTGTGTGAGGTGAGGAGATGAGGGAGACGGTGGTGGCTTTTGGGCGGTGGTTGTCGTGGCTGAAGGGACCGGCTGTCCCTTTCTCTCGCCGGCGATAGGGGGCGGTCGGCGGTGACGCTAGATGGCCACCGTGGCCCCAGAGAGAGAGAGAGAGAGAGAGAGAGAGAGAGAGAGAGAGCGAGCGAGCTTGGGGAAGGAGAGAGGGAGACAGTGCGAATAGGTAGAGAGAGAGAAGGGGGTCGGGGTTCATGGGTCTCCCAGGCTCGACGTCCTCCCCCCCCTCCTTTTTATCAAATTTCCCCCTTTTTTTTAAAGGGCTCTATTAACATCATTCAACTAAGTTTTAGTCCCAAGCCTATTAGCGATTAGACTAAATTCGAGTTGAAACATCCCACAACTAAAATTTCAATCTAGATTTCGGGAATCGACTAAATAAAACGAAAACGATTTTAAAAACCGGGTTAGCATCGATTCAATAAATTTATAAATAAGTAACGTCAATAATAACATAAATCATATAGTTGTTCTTTTTAAAGAAATTAATAGTCAAAAACGCACATGGTTGACTTAACACCCTTGTTGAAAAATAATTCAAACACAGATTCGTAAATTCAGCAACTAAAACAGTTAGTAGTAGGAGACCGAAGGTGCGGCCCTTACACTCTTCCCCCCTTAAAAGAATTTCGTCCTGAAAATTACTTACCTAAGTTCGGTCTTTCCTAGAATGTACACACGTAAGCTATGATCTCCACAGTAGGTTCCCAAAAGGATTCGTTATGCAGTCACTGCTTATTTTAAATCAAAGAAAAAGGCTAATGGTATCCAGTCTCCTCCTTGCCAATCCTCTTCAAGCATCTACTCACTCTATTTAGGCGCCGAGGGCAAATCGTTTCGAAGAGGGGCAACTAAGTTGGCGTGGAAAACCATATCGAGTTTGTTTTGAAAAAGGAACAAAGATTTTTTATAATCTAGACTCATTTCGCATGGCAAGAAATAATTCTGTGCAGATGCATCTATAAGTGAGCATCTAAAGGCATGACATTCGGTACAGTGACATCTTAAGATCATGCACTAGTAGTCTCATTCTGAAACATGAATTTCAAGTCAAGAAATTACAAAAACCCACTTTGTTGGCACTTGATTACAAACACATCAATGGCCACATACACAAAACTATCTGTAGGTACTCCTATGGTCTCACGAAAGGCATCTATGCAAGCGTACATGAATGCAACCCTCTTCTAAATTCTAGAGGTCGAGGTTGTACCTTGAGGTTTGTCCAAACTATTTAGAGTTGACGAGCAATCAACCAACAGGGGTAAGAACAATGGTATTATTGGTCTTATAGCCCTACATTGAGGTTTCGCCACATGTTGTCTTGAAAAGGGGACTGTGGAGGTCTGAGGAACTCCTAGTACAGATGGGAAGGTTCTACTTTCTACTTGGAGCATTCTTACTTCTATACATGGTGCTTGTGCTTAAGAAGGTGTTGGGAAGGCATAAATTGTCGTCCTAGGAGGTAACGAGGTGATGCATGTGGTTTAACAATTCCAAAGTCTGCTAGGTTCTTCCTTTCATCCCCATTCTAGGTGTGTTTGGGTTGATATAGTCAGGACACTATCATTCTTATGTAAGGGAATGACGTTCCATGCTCCAATAGGCATAATGCTTAGCCGATTAGTGAGTACCAGTGGTTACATATTGGAAGGAAAGGAAGGCTCTCTATGTAGGTGGCAGTCCAAGTTAAGGCCTCATTTAGGTATCAATGACACACATGTCAAGAAGGCTTTGAATAACCTTAGACAACAATCAGTAAGACTACCACAGTCACCTATATTGATATGCACGAGTTCCCGTTTAGTTAATCTAGCGAATGAAGAATTACGTAAAAATAAGGGTATCAGTTAGAAGGACTTTTGGTCAAGAAAACAATCTTGAAGTACCTACTAGCAACTTGTCATCAACACTTCAAGCAACGTACGTGCTTTGGCATGTAGGCATTCGAAGCATCGATGAAAACAAATGCACGTCGTCAGATGCAACAGCAGGGCCTAACTTGGATAATTAGGAAGGTCTTTAACGCGGAATAAAAGCCTTAACTCACCATTTAGAAAGCATCTCAAGTCAATTACATCCTATATAGGCCCCAAACAGGCATCAAAAATGCTCGTGCACTCAACAATTCACCCACATTCAGCAATTCTATCTATATGTATCCTTATGGTCTTACACAGCACATGATACCATAATAAATCTTTAAGACATGCGAACCCACATGTTGTCACATAGAAAGAACACCTAGACATGTAAGTGTGCGTGCAATCCTCCTTTTGCAGCATATGGTCAACAGCTTGCCCTAAACCCCATCCAATTTAGGAAAGATTGGTGTTGAGCAGCTAGTATTATGTGAGTATGGTTGACATCAATGGCCTCATAGGCACACGTTGAGGTTTTACGAAGTATATCTATCTTATAGGTGATCGTAGGAGACTCAAAGTAGGTTGCTTACCTTAGTAGGGATCATTCCTATGTACAATTCCAAAGTCTACTAGATTCTTCCTCCCTTGCGTTTTCTAGGTTTATCAGGGTTCAATCCAATTAAAACATCGTTACCGCATTCCCGAATGGCAAAGATGGAGAACGGTAGGTACACTTACGCGATGTTTAGCGAGGTCCTACCACTAGCATTCAGTCTTTCATGCATGTATGCGAGGGCAGCCCTTAATATACTCAGGAAACTCAGAATTCGAAAACGAAAGGTATCATTTACTAGGATTATCAATCATAGCAGCTAGTTTCCAATCATTCCTTCCCTAGCTCATTACGAAGGATTCTATCGACATACACATCATAGCACATACACATTTACAAGCAACATTTGATAAACATAAGGGCGCGTATTTGGAAGTCTAAACTCCCTCTTCATTACTTACAGAAAGCTAATCCTTCGGTGTAAGATAACCTTGGCTCGATAGTCAAAACGACATTAACATTTCGAAACTTTGGATCCCAAAGGTGAAAAATAGCTGATTTGTCTTGAGCTTCTTCTCTACCAACCTTTGCGTACGTCTGCTCACTCCATTGTGGGGCCCAATGAGCAAATCGTGCTTGAGGGGGCAAAGACGAGCTTAGAAAAGAATTTTCAATCGCTCGAGTCTAATTGATGTGCTTTAACTATCGATTGCCTTATCAGAGCGCACGAAGAAAACATTTATCAATCGAAACATCACTTAGCTCACACGATACAAGTGAATTGGACTCACTTCCTAACACAGGACTCACATACATCTGATTGGCTCAACCGGATCACCTAAAAGTCAATTAGTGAAGTCAATTAGCACGTTAGAAACATATTGCACTAATGAAGTACTCACTACGTCACTTGAAGGTGTGGGGAGAGCTATTTGACTCCTACACTAATGCACAATTCGCCACTTTCACTTAATCGACCTACTCGAGCCTCACATAAGTCGAAAACAGCCATACTATAAAGCACACTTGCACACAAAGCAGGCATATGTCACATAACCACAGAGTGTTCCTAGGCGACTATATGAAATGCAAGACTCAGGTCGCAGCCTATGGTCGCAGGACGTTTGCTCTGATACCATCAATATAACACCCCCTACCCCTACACCGGAAGCGTTACATTTTCTTACATCTTACTTAATTCCTAGGACGAAATGGACAAAGTTTCTCCTAAAAACGGGCCGTTTCCAGGCTATAAGCCTCACAATAAATCCCTGTAATTACACGAAAGCGTAAAACATTTAAAACCAGCTCAACGGCCACACGCCAGAGTTCATAACTCAACGAGCCACTCGCTTGGAGTACACCAACTAGATTAATTCATGAATAAAGAAGAAAGAGAAGATACAACGCAACGCTTCACACAACCGGAGTATTGGGGTTTACATCCCAAAACATAACTAACTTTAACCAAAAGACATCTAACTGACTAGATGGTTGGCTCATAAGGCCATTCAGGGCGACTCATAAACAGTATGTATTACATGAACTTATAATACCTGTTTACAAACATTTCAAACTAAGAATACATAACGTGACTTCATTAAACACATAAGATCCCTTCGATGGGCACAACCGACACCTTGCAAGCATGAACGGATTCCATCTTGTCATAGCTAATTCAACTTTTTCCTGTTATAAAGAAAACCTAGGGAAAAAGGGAAAGAGTAGTGGAATGAGCAACCACACACTCAATGAGTGTCCCTCGACCCCCTTAAAACCCAAAACCGTTACAGACAATAATATCTTTACTAATCACGCATCACGTGCCCATACTTCACTATCATATTAGGCATTCATAAAAATTCTTATGGAAACATTACTAACCATAAACTTCACTTTAGGCACTCAAGCACTTTTTTAGGTCTCTAAATGAATGAACTTCTTTACTAACGAGTAGTCAAACACTTAAACAAGTGGTGAGGCTAAGCACAGAGACTTTCTTTTCATAAACATAACTTCTTAGCATTCTATTCTGACTATGCATGAAACCCTATTCATATGATATGCACATAAGGTTATCTCTTTTTATATTCATAATGATTCTTGTCTTGGCATTTCATTCATATGATATGCATAAGGCACACACACATTTCAAGTCTCATTTATAGGGTATGTGTGAAACATGCTTATAAGGCTTTCTTTTTCATAATCGTATCTTACTTAGCATCTCATTCATAAGTTATACTTGGAATGTTCGCATGACGCTTTACTTAGATTTCATTCATATGACTTGCACAAGCATCTTTCTTTCTTTTCGTGAAAATGCTTCACTTATCCTTACTTAAAATCTCATTCATATTTCATTCATAAGAGAAGCACATAACATGCACAGAAAACTTTTCTTCTTTTCTTGAAAGCACTTTGCTTAGCCTCTTGAGGCTCTTGTTCTTTCGAAAGACATTTTATTTCGTAATGGTCGTACAACGACCCTCATAAACTTTTCATACATCATTCCATATAGCCTTTTGGGCTCATAAAAAGAACTTTCTTTCCTTTTTAATCGTTTAAAATGGCAAAGGCCAATTGCTTTTCTTAACTTAGTACGAAAGTACTTCTGGCATAAGATCATTACAGGTGCTGATTGGGTGAGATCTATTCTCAACCCCATAGTGAGACCTAACGCTCACACTTAAGCTCTTACTCCAGGGATGGCTACATATAACACACCAGACCATTACATTAACCCTCGTCAGGGCCTCTAGGGTTTCCGGACCTTACCCTAGGTTAACATCGTTCTTTTCATATTGTCCGAAGCACGTTATCTTAGCCACTTTAAAGCGTATGGGCCATAGTGGCTAACAATTTTGCTACTTCTCACAGCGACATCATTTATCACGTAACTCACGCCTTTATAAAACTCTTTAGGATTCCCCCGTTCAAGCAGGTTCACTCCCAAAACTATATTCATTTAGTTAAAATATGCCATCATGCACTAATATTTATGGCTATTATCATTTCAAGCATGAAATCCTTCTTTGAAAAACTCACCCTTATGCACATAGAGTAACTTGAGGACACGGAAGGGAAGGGGGTCCACATATATCACATTTAAGCACTTCATAATCAATTCAGCACAATGTGCCACACACGGCCTTGCAATCCACACGATTGCGGTTAATTCAGAACCCAGGCTCCCTCCTCACAAGCACCGTACCACAAAGACCTCGAACCACTCATAGTTCTACCTCAGACCATCCAACTACCATCTCGGTTTCAATTTCGCAATTTAGCATTCTAATCATCATGATATACTGAAAAGCAATATGTAAACTTACGTAAACTTACCCATGCTTAACTTACCGAGTAAGCAATTAGCAATGACAAGTGCGCTGCAACCAACAGTTATATCGCACACACATTTATACATATAGACACTCATACGACCTTAATTTAGTAAGCTAAGTTAAACTAACTAGGCACGAAACATGATTACATTTATGTATGACAGTTAGGGGACGTAAACATGCTCAGTTCATCATTCAAATGCTGTGTCTAAAGCTATTGTATAAGTATAATTCAACTAAATACACAAGTATAGATTCGAAGTTACATTTAAGCCTATTCATGCCATTCAAGCTTAACTATTCATGCCTTTCAAGCTTAACATGAATCAAATCTCTATTTAAACATAAAACGATTCACTTCAAAGTTTATAAATGACCATGGAACGACTAAACTTTCATGCACGTTGATTTCAAACTCTTACAATTCACTTTAAAATTAACCAACGATTATGAAATAACTAAGCATATTTATACGTTAATTCTAAATAATTACGACTCATTTCGAAGTTCATATATGATTATGATTCATATGTGATTATGATTCGTATACGATTATGACACGACTAATCGTATATACGTTAATTCTATGCATTTATAATTCATTTCGAATGACTTCTTCAGGCATGCATTAAGCAAATAAATTCGAATCTAAGCTGAACATACTTACCTTACTTCGAATTAAAACTTTCAGCTTGAATTAACTAAACTGATTCGAATCGAAGCTAAACATACATAATTCGTTTCGAATTCATATTCCAGGCATAATCTACATCAATTAACTCGAATTGAAGTTAAACAAATATAAACCACTTCAAATTTACATTTTAGGTATAATTTACGTCAATTGATTCGAATGGAAGCTAAATATATGTAAATTACTTCGAATTAACATTTCGAGCATAATTCACCTAAATTGATTCGAATCGACGCTAAATGTATATAATTCGTTCTGAATTAACATTTCACGCATAATTCACCTAAATTGATTCGAATCGAGGCTAAACATATATAAATCATTTCGAAATTAAATCTCATGGATGAACTAACACAATTGATCCACTTCGAAGCTAAGCATATATGTTTCTTCTCAGAATCCAATCTCAGACAGCACATTCTAACAAATTTGGCTACGCTAGTCTAACATGCAACATGGATTCCGCTAAAACATTTACGAAATTAATACTAATTTAGGAGGCGAGGAACACCCATCTCGATTCCACGCTAGAGACACGCGATTTAGCTTGAATTGAGGCCAAAAATCGAACACCAACAGCCAGATGCTCCCCTGCTCTTCGCGCGTGACTCGACTAGCCCGAACCCAAAAACCCTAACTTGTGTTTTTTGAGAAATTTAAGCACGGTTAAGGAGGATTCAAGGTGGGGATTCAACTTAAAGGAGTAGAGAAGTTCGAAACTCACCACGCATGCATGATTTCGGCCGAGTGTTCAGCCATCCTTGCGCCAGAATCGGCCCAGCCATGGCCGATTTTCGCTCAGCCTTGGCACAGGTTGGTCACTAGCAGCCAGGGGAGGCGGATTGGGGCTTAAAACCGGCGAGTACAGCGTGTGTGAGGTGAGGAGATGAGGGAGACGGTGGTGGCTTTTGGGCGGTGGTTGTCGTGGCTGAAGGGACCGCTGCCCCTTTCTCTCGCCGACGACAGGGGGGCAGTAGGCGGCGACGCCAGACGGCCACCGTGGCCCCAGAGAGAGAGAGAGAGAGAGAGAGAGAGAGAGAGAGCGAGTTTGGGGAAGGAGAGAGGGAGAGAGTGTGAACGGGCAGAGAGAGAGAAGGGGGTCGGGGTTTGCGGGTCTCCCAGGCCCGACATCCTCCCCCCCTTTTTGTCAAATTTCCCTTTTTTTTTTAAAGGGCTCTATTAACATCATTTAACTAAGTTTTAGTCCCAAACCTATTAGCGATTAGACTAAATTCGAGTTGAAATGTCCCATAACTAAAATTTCAATCTAGATTTCGGGAATCGTTAAAACGAAAACGATTTTGAAAAGCGGGTTAGCATTGATTCAATAAATTTACAAATAAGTAATGTCAATAATAACATAAATCATATAGTCACTCTTTTTAATGAAATTAATCGTTAAAAAAGCACACGGTTGACTTAACACCCTTGTTGAAAAATAATTCAAACACAGATTTGTAAATTCAGCAACTAAAACAGTTAGTAGTAGGAGACTGAAGGTGCAGCCCTTACACATGCCCAACAAATACATTTAATATAACTCAAATATTATTGAAAACAAACCCAAAGCTTCATTATATCATTTCATAACTGCTTATTTACATACATAGCGGCCTGTTTATATACATGATCAGCAAAATATATCACATCTAAATAACTAGGCAAAGTCAGTTTTGACTCCTACCTCAACCCCAAATACTAACTAGCCCCAAGACACTAGATCCATCACATGACCGAAAAAAAGAAACGGACCATGTCATCATGGTCGGAGAGGATTGGACTAACTATATACAATGTCATATGCTACCCAAAATACAACTATCCAATCCGACGATACCATATATATACATACAGAGCTCAAAATGTAACCTACTCATATGCATTCCTGAAACAACCTAATGATCCCTAGATGGATCGTAATCTAGATCGGACTCAGCCTCCCGCTCTTCGCTCGAGTTGAAGCTGTTGTCCAACACCCCTGACTCTGCCTCGTTAGCCTTCTGCTCAACCTGCTGCTCCACTATCATCTCGTCAATCTCCTGATCCCATTATTGTCGTACCACTGCCTCACCAATATCCTGATCGTCCTCGGGATCATCCTCCTCCTCTAGATGGCCCTCGAAATCCTCCATGGCCTAACTACCACAATTTCTGGTGTATCAAGAAGATCCACCACCACGTGAGCCCCCCCAGGACTGTCAGGCATCAGTGGGGTGCCCGGAGGAGGCAGCAAAGGTGGTCCCGGTGCTAGTGTAGGTGGTGCAGTTGGGGGATGTGCCTGATGTAACGGAAAGGTATGCTGAAGAGTCTCCATAGTGACCCCCTCTGCTCAAACTCCTCCCTCAAAGACAACTCCAAAGTGATGGTAGGTCAAGCCCCCTGGACCTGGAACCTGGGTCCGTCCCAGCCTGGGTTCCCCGTTATCATGAAATGATGGTAACGGAGTCTGAATTCTATTCATGGATCAACTGTCGGTAAGGACCATAGCAATCTGTGTGCATAGATCGTGATGCTATGAAACTCAGAGAAAGGGTCCTGTGCATGAGTTATAATACTAGCATGCAATAGTAAAATGTGAGCGGCCATAGATGCACCAGGCATCATGTTGATTACGTAGGGATCCATCGAGTAAGGAAAACACAAATGAGGGGCATATAGAAGATAAGCAACATGCATTTCTAATATCACAAGTCTCTAGTAATATACGATATTCCTTACTAATAACCCTTCTCGTCCTTCTATATCTAAACTGCACACTCCGTATCCCATCAAGAAAATCAAAACCTGGCTCTGATACCAAATCTATAACGCCCCAAATGTATATAATTCACTGTTTGCGTTTTCTTCGTTAGTTTCACCAATTAGAAGTAATATCCCAAACAATCAGGGCATTACCGTCGTCCAAAAGGACAAGGCTTTGCTTGTAAATGATAAATATTTGCAACGCTAATCAATGTCTACTATCAAAGGGCATTCACACCATCACAACTCATCAAACCATTTATATATATAGAAACTATTCTAATAACAAAACGATTTAACCATCCCAGGGATTACACCAAACTATAGAATTCTGATAAAGTATACAGTTTCAACACCAACATATATCACAATACAGTGCTAAAAACATCTCAACACTAATACACCACCATTCTACATAGACTTCCTTGCTCACTTATCACCTTCAGCCGTCCTGCCCACCTAAGTGCGATTCACTAAACATTTTCCTAAAACAAAATATGAAAATATTTCGAACTGTGAGTCGAAGCTCAGTACATGCATTCCTGTATTGTTAAACATTCATGGAAAAACTGGTTGGGCCCGCATTGTAATTAATTTTAATTAAAAACAGAGAATGTGACAAATATAAAACTGCCTTACTAATCATTATCTGATAATAAACCCCTGGTACCTGTTACGATCTGTGATAGGTATACACCTGCCAAGTCGATCGGAGCACCTGGCCTGAAGTCGTGCGAGTAACTAAAGGGAAATGCCCTGTAACTAATAACTGATGGGGTCACTAATTATATGATAAGTCACTGATTAAACTGATTCATTGATGTACTTACCAAAGTATTATAATTTTGATAAATACATGCTGATTTCTAAAGATATAGGCAATGAATGTACCTGTGGTTTTTAATGAAGTGTCGCTGAATCAGGTTATCCACAAAAGGGAAGAAAATGATAGATTAGGCCCTGATTTTGAAGAAAAATATCGTTATAGTAACATGTAGTCAACAAATATTTTTATTTTCATAGTTAATAATTTAGTAAAAGAAAAGTAAGAACATAACAAAGGCTTAGGAAGAATGACTCATGATTTAGTCTTCCGATCTTCGATTGAGACCTAAAACCCTAATATTGAAATCTTACGAAGTCCCAAAAAACTTTCATTTAGAACACAAAACACAATTCCCACCATAGGGTTCCCAAAATGGGACTAGAACACAAGTATGTCAGTTTTGGTTTAACCCGCAGCTCTGGCAAAACGGCCATAATGTTTTCCGCATACCTTGAATTAAGGCGATTCAAAAGGCATATAGAATCTAACACACTGAACTATCTACTTGCTAAAAATCATAATTTTTCAATGGGCCAATAATTACTAGTTTATTCATAGAGATTGCCCTATTTTCTAAAATTTTCCAGCCTTCACTGTCAAGGCTTTCTCATTTCTTTTCACACAATTCCCCACCCAAAATCACACCTTAAAGTCATGTAACAAGGATTTGGTCCTTCCCATCACCATAAAAAACCATCACACTCAATTTCACTTCAAAATCATGTACATTAAAAATCATTTTTCAATCAGATATACACTAATAACATGCTTACTATCAAAGGAAGGTTAAACCCTTGCATCATCAATAAAAACCTAACTTTTGGCCAACTTTCACTTCATCCACGATCATCAAGAACATTCTCATAACATAATTAGAGATTAGAACCACTAAATCAAATACAAGAATCCAAGAAAAACAAACTTCTCACTTAAAGCTTACATGATTATGAATAGCCCCCAAAACCCCAGCATGCCTCATGCTCCTCCCCAATTTAAACAGCAAAATAACTCTTATTTCTTATCAAAACATCATGATCAATAATCAAAAATATCAAAACAAGAATCAAAACTAAAATAAAAATCAAAACCAACAAGATCAAGATTAAGGTTACTCACTTCAAGCACGATAAAAGTAGAAATAGAGGTGATGTTTAGTAGTTTTGATGATGGAGGATGGTGGCTAGTGGTACTAGGATGTCTGGGGGGTCAGAGGCAACTCGGGCTGGCTGAAAACAGGCTGGAAAACACCAAACAACAGCTGGGGGGCTGGCCTGTAGAGAGAGAAAGGAGAGAGAAGATGGATTTTGGGTTGGGTTGTGTTTTTTGACTAATCTAATCAACTTGGCTGAGCTCTTATCTTCAAAATGACTTTTTAGCTAATTATGGTTAAGCTTAATCATAGTAATTAGTTAGGTTAAGAAACCAAACATGTTGGGCTTCAAATTGGGCCGAAGAAAGTTGGATTCGGGAATAAAACGCCTCGTAACGATAACATTTTTGCGTACTCAAATTTAAATTTTTGTAATGTTACGGAAAACAAAATAAATTACTTAGATTAAACTTGTTATGGCCCGCTATCAATTCTTCAAAAGTTTTTGTTAAGAATTAAATAAATAAATAAAATTCGAATTGCCAAGTGAGGGCCCAAATAAAATTTTCCCAATCGGAATGATTAAATGCAATATATAAATTTGAGAAAATCATTAACATGAGTCAATTAAATAAATAAACATAATTTAGCATTGGGCTATTACACTTAGGGGAGCGGGAGGGCAGTGAACATGAAGGAAAAGTGTGAAAAATATCGGGGGAATTAAGGGCTACACGGTCAATAAGCTTAGAACGAGGTGAAACTGTAACACTTGACCTCCCTACGAGAGTCTTATTGAGATCATGCACCTCAATAAAAATATCGCCCGACTCACAACATATATCATCCTCATCAACACTAGCATCAATTATGTCCCACCTACCTCAAACTCCGTTGACTGAGCTATTAGGAAAGGTGGAGCAGGAAACATCATGATAAATGCAGTGTTGCCCCTAAGGGTGCTAGGTATGGATGAAGCAACAAGAGGTAAAGTAGTCAAGGGAGGGTCAAGTACTTCCTCAAATCTGAACTCTAGAGTAGACAAGACATACCATCATCGCACAAATTAACATGAAGTTTAGGGGAACTAAACCTAAGATCTGTCTTATGTGATTGGTCATACTCCTACAGATAATTCGCAAACTTAACTAGCTGCTCATTCATTTCCTCTATCATGTTGGTAAGTCTAGCAAAACTGTTAGTAGAAATATGATAAGGATAAGAATTACTGTCATGACCAAAACAATGACAAATCTTAACACATAAGAGGAGCATAATTAGGGATGTAGGGGGATGGGGTGTAAGAATTAGCACAACTCGTCTCAAATTCATAAGTATCCTAAGCCAACCACTCAAGCAAATTCCAAACTTTATAAATGTTTATAGTGCAAAAATCCCAATGCTCCAAAAGACCATAGGAATCACAATTCATACCCTTATAGATTGTGTTCAAAATTTTCCACTTCTCTATATAATAACCACAATAAGCAAAAAAATCACGTAATCTATCATAATATCTCCAAAATAATTCATGCTCATACTAAGCAAATTGGGAAATTTACATTTTTTAATTTTTTTAATTTTTTAATTTTTTAATTTTATTTGTTTTCAAATAAAAGCCTACTCTTGAATACTTAAGGAAGCTCTAATAATAAAAAGCATCAACTCCTCTGCAATGACGCTAAAAACTTATTACGTTAAAAATTATTGCAAGTACATGGTGTATTTGTATCTAGCAACCGGCAAGTACGAGTCGTATTCCATAGGGAATTGTGTTTTCAAGTACCAAAGTCAATTCAAGCGTATCAATCTAGGCAAGACAGAAGGGAAGAGAGGAAGTGCTAAATTGATGAAGTGAGCAAACATAAAGGGACTTGGGTTGTGATTAGACTGAAGACAACCAACTAATCAAGTCATACCCTCATCTTACCAAATTATGCTAGTATCCAAAGATGATCGGTTGCATTATTAAAGACCATCCAAGCTCTCTCTCAATGGTCAATAGCCTAACCTAATTGTTTTAACTACCTATTTTTATGGCATTTTAACTCAATTAAACTACAAAAATTAATAACCCTTAACCTAGCTAAGATTTAAACTATCCTCACATCCAAATGCTGGCTATCCTCTCTACCCACAATGGACAATTACCTCACCTTTTAGCATAAGTCAATTGCCTTCAAAACACAGATGAAAGCTATTTCAAGCATTTCATTGAACAATTGGTAGACGTGAGAGAAAAATTCTAAATTCTAGCATAAGTGAGGTAGGTAAAGGCGTAAACAAGATCAATTAGCCATCAAAATGCTAATTGCAATCCAGGCTAACACAATCTAACTACAAAACATCATAAGAACACAATAAATCCTCATTACAACTAAATTGACAAACACGAACACAAACATGAGTTAAAGAGGAAATTGAAGCAAGCAAGAACATAATCTAACAAAGTAATAGGCATGGATTAACAACAAAACTAAACATTTAACTAAACAAAATTAAGCACAACAACTAATCGAACATAATCAAAACAAGAACAAGAATATGAAATAGAGAAGGAAAGGGAAGGAAAAACTTAGGCTTAATTGCTTGAATGAGAATCCAATCTAGAAGCTTGAATCCAAATCCCCTACTAATCTCACCCAACGGGGTTTCAAAGTGGGAGTAAGAAGCTTAAATCGCACACCCGAAAACATAGCCAAAAAAAACCTTAAACAGAAGCCTAGCAACGGCTTTTATCGTGAAAATTGGCTGGTGCATGACCGTGCTTTGATGCACGGGCAGTCGTGCACAATTTCTAGGCTCAAGATGCACAGCTATGGAAAAGTGCACGGCAAGTCGTACAACTCTGCGGGAACGTTTTGCTTGAGCTGTGCAACTGTGCAGAATACGCACGGCCAGTAGCCGTGTATCTCTTCAACTTTTAGTAATTATGCACGGCCATGCAAAAGTTCACGGCTAGCCATACCGATCCTGCAATTCTTAGTTCTTGATTCCTTGCTTATCTTGTCAATTCCTTGAACCTCTTCTTTATGCAAAACCTCACTCCTTGCTCATATTCTGTAACACCCCCAGCCCCTAGGCCAGAAGCGTTACGCTTTCCTAACTTCTTACTTAATTCCTGGGACGAAACGGGCAGAATTTCCCCTAAAAACTGACCGTTTCCAGGCTAAAAGCCTTACAATAAGTCCCTGTAAATCAACGGAAGCGCAAAACATTTAAAACATAGCTCAACGGCCACACGCCGGAGTTCATAACTCAACGAGCCACTCGCTCGGAGTACACCAACCAGGTTGATTCACGAATAAAGAAGAAGTGGACGATACAACTCAACGGTTAACAAAACCGGAGTATTAAGATTTACATCCCAAAACATAGCTAAATTAAACCAAGAAGACATCTAACTAACTTGATGGTTGGCTCAAACGGCCGTACAGAGCGACCTTTATACCATATGCATTACATGAACTAGAATAATCGTTTACAGACCTTTATAAACTAAGAGTACATTACATGACTTCATTAAACACGTAAGATCCCTTCAAATGAGCACATACGACGCCTTGTAAGCAACAATAGGTTCCTTCTGGACTTATCTAACTCAACTTCTTCCTGTCAGAAGGAAAACCTGGGGAAAAGAGGGAAAGAGTAGTGGGATGAGCAACCACACGCTCAGTGAGTGTCCCCCAACCCCCTTAAAACCAAAACCGTTGCAGGCAATACTATCTTTACTAGTCACATATCACGTTTCCATACTTTACTATCATAATAGATATTCATAGAACCTTTATGGGAGGATCACTAAACATAAACTTCACTTCGATCACTCAGTCATATTTCTAGGTTCCTCAACGACGAAATTATTTACTAGCAAGCAGTTAGGCACGTGAGTAAGCATCGAAGGCTAAGTACAAGGATCTTTTCTTTTCATAAATTAACTTCCTAACACTCCATTTAAATTACACATGAACCCTCAATTATATGATGTGTATTTAAGGTTATCCCTTTTCATATTCACACTTTTCTTGATATTTCATTCATATAATATACAGATCACACACATAAACACATATCAAGCATTTAAGTACCTTAAAACATCATATTAAGCTATATGACACCCTCGCATACTATTCACATAACAACGTTCATTCTTTTAGGAAGAGACGCCTTCATTCATGGAATTTTTAACGTGCTATAACTTTCCTTCTCATCTCATACACTTTAAATCAGACAGACTTGCTATGGATAAGAATGATGCCACACAAGATTAGAATCCACGTTCAACCATGCTTAAGAATCATTCATAAAGCATCCATTGAAAGCTTTCTTTTAATACATGGGCTAAGAATCCATATTCAAACATGCTTGTGGATCATTTCATAACTCATTCATTGAAAACTTTCTTTCTTTCGTTGAAAACGTTTTCTTAGTCTTCAAAGGAAGTTTCATTTCGTTTTGGTCGTGTAACGACCCTTATAAGCTTTTCATGCATCATTCCATATAGCCTTTTGGGCTCATATAAAAAGAACTTCCTTTCCTTTTTAATCGTTTAAAATGGCAAAGGACCAATTGCTTTTCTTAACTTAGTGTGACAGTACTTCTAGCATAAGATCATTACAGGGTGCTGTTTGGGTGAGAACTATTCTCGACCCCAGAGTGAGACCTAACGCTCACGCTTAAGCTCTTACTCCCGGGAAGGCTACCTATAACATATCGGACCATTACATTAGCCCTCGTCAGGGCCTCTAGGGTTTATCCAGACTTATCCCCTAGGTTAACATTACATCACATCATATTGTCCGCAGCACATTCTCTTAGCCACTTAAAGCGTATCGGCCATAACGGCTAATAATTTTGCTGTGTCTTTTGGTAAAATCATTTATCACATAACTCACACTTTTCTAAATCGTTTTAGGGATTCCCCCATTCAAGCAGGTTCACTCCCAAATACCGTTTGTATAGCGAAAATAGGCCATTGCTTGTTATTAATCATGACTATTATTAGTTTGAAAACACGAGAAACGTTGTTTGTCAAATCACCACACTTTCACGCATAATGCATTTTAGACATAAAAGGGGAAAGGGATTCACACGTTTCACATTCAAACACTTCATAATCATTTCAACAACACAATGAGCCACACATGGCCTCGCAATCCACACGATTGCAGTCAATTCACAACCCGAACTCTCTCCTCACAAGCACCGTACCATAGGACCTCGAACGCTCATGATTCTTTCCTCAAACCATCCAACTACCAACTCGATTCATCGATTTATTAATCACAACATATTATCATATTAGCTTATAAAAAAAGGAGTAAGATTTAGGCTCTTACCCGAGCAACCAGCATCATTCAGCGGTGCATTACAACAAGCGTACATTTAGCCACATTTATCCATAAATCGACAACACTTTATTCAGTAAATCAAACATAATTTGATTCTAAACATATACGATGCATTTCGAAGTAACTTTCCTAAACATGAATGTGCTAAAAAGGGTTCGAATGAAAGCTAAACATATTTCAATAGCTTCGAATTTAATTCTTTTACATGCATTAGCTAGTTTAACTTAAATCGAAACTAAGCATGTTAATATAACTTCGATATTAATTCTTTTTCATACATTAACTCATTAACTTGAATCGATGCTAAACACGTTAAACTAACTTCGAATTAATATCTCAAGCATGATTTACATTCATGGATTCGAATCGATGCTAAACATATTTAAATTACTTCGAATTAACAATTCAAGCATGATTTACATTCATGGATTCGAATCGATGCTAAACATGCTTAAATTACTTCGAATTAACAATTCAAGCATGATTTACATTCATGGGTTCGAATTGATGCTAAACACGTTAAAATTACTTCCAATTAACAATTCAAGCATGATTTACATTCATGGATTCGAATCGATGCTAAACAAGTTTAAATTACTTCGAATTAACAATTCAAGCATGATTTACATTCATGGGTTCGAATTGATGCTAAACACGTTTAAATTACTTCGAATTAATATCTCAGGCATAAATCAACCAAATGAATCGAACCTAAACATGAATAGCTCATTTCTTAACATTTCTAACGAATTTAACAAACCCTAACTTGACATGCAACATCAATCTGCTGAAATTCGTTTTGAATGTTAATATTAGTTTAGGAGGCGAGGAACAGGCACCTGAATTCGCCAAAGAGTGAAGTCAAGCAACGGGAATTGAAGGCCCTAACCACCGAACCGAACCTTGGCCTGAGCTCGTGACTCCCGGCCCTTCAGCTCACGGTTTCACGTCCCTTGCTTCCCCTGAGGCTTGGTTTGGGTCCTAATTTATAGAGGAGGCTGGGATGGGGGGTGGGTTGCCAGTTTTGACAAGTGTTGGCCGGTTTTTGGGTGGCTGGGACGCGTAGGGTGAGGCTCGTGCGAAGTGGTGACGTTTGGTGGTGGAATGGGGCGGTGGGGACGCGCGGTGTGGAGCTCCCCTTCACCGGTGACGCATGCCGACCGGTGACGCGTGCCCACCGGCGACGTCGCCAGGTGTCTGGCCGGCGAGGGGGAGGGGGGGGAGAGAGAGAGAGACGATTAGAGAGAGAGGGAGAGCAGAGAGCGAGAAGGAGAGGGGGGTCGGGGTCTCGGGCTTCTGAGGCCCGGCGTGCCCCCCCTTCCGTTTTTGTTTTATTTTTATTTTTTTTTTTTTTGCCTTTGGCTCAATTAACATTATTCTACTGAATCCCGATCCCGTACTTGCTAATGGTTAGGCTTAGCTCGAATCGAAACGACCTTCAATCAACATTTCAATTTAAACTTTGGGATTCAACCAAGTAAAACGAAAAACGATTTTAAAAACTCGGTTTAGCGTTGGTTCGATAATTTTGTAAATAAGTAACATCGATAGTAACATTAATCAAATAATCGTTCTTTTTAATGAATTTAATCGTTAAAAACTCATACAGTTACTAAAAATACGAATTTAGAACGTAAAAAGGAAATTTAATTAGCTTAACGGAAAACGAAAATACGGGGTGTTATACTCTTCCCCCCTTAAAAGAATTTCATCCTCGAAATTCAATATCTAAGTTCGGTCTTTCCTAGAATGCACACACATAACTAGGATCTACGCGATTGGTTTCCAAAAGGTCATTTTGAAGATATTACTTTTTAAATCAAAAGAAGATTGTCTCATGGTATCCAGTCTCCTCCTCGCCAATCTCTTCAAGCGTCTACTCGCTCTATTTAGGCGCCGAGGGCAAATCGCATTGAAGAGAGGCAAATGAGTTGGCGTGGAAAACCATATCAAGTTTGTTTTCAAAAAGAAACATAGATTTTCAATGATCTAGACTCAGTTCGCATGGCAAGCAATAATTCTATGCATATGCATCTATAAGTGGGCATCTAAAGACACGACAATTGAGACAATGACATCTTAAGGTCATATACTAGCAGTCTTATCCTAAAACATGAATTCAAGTCACTTTCGGGATCACAATTATTAACATGGAGACTACTATAACACATTTAGAGTAATAGAAATGTCACATAGCACCACATAGTATCATTTAAGCATAATGGAATTGCATAATATTAGCAATCCAATATTCTTAAGCTTAGGAGTCTCGGGGAGCATGAACGCGTCTAAAACATACATGGCAAGCAATTTACAAAAGGAAAACATATGCACCAACATTCCGATGTCTGTACATCAATCCCAGCTAACTTTTAGGCCTTTTCATTCACGACAACTTATTCAGGACATGTCAGGTTCGTATGAAGGCAGTTAACTTAGACAGGTTCATTCAAAGGCATAAGGATATTGAGTCATTCCAAAGTCAAATCAATTGGTCAGAAAGCTATCACATCGCACCTAAGCAGTAAAAACATCATGTTACATCACATTGACAATGAAGGGACTCAGAGTAACACTTGAATTCACATTGACGTCACGGAGGGGTTAATAACAGAGCACTGATGGTCAAAAATCATGAATCAACATAAACTAGCGTATCATGTCGAGAAGAATAACTTTGAAATGGAATGCTAAGGCATAATGTAAGTCGATGGTTTTGATGGCGGGGAGACTTCCCGTAAAGTCTCTACTTGGAACCGATTGTCTCTTCAGTCATAGATTCATACAAATGAAGTGTTATGCTCATTCAATACATTAATGTTTGATTCACTGCAAGAATATACGAGCACAGGCTTCTAAGGACGTCTCATCATGCTCTAGATATGTGTGTACATACATGTAACCCGAGAAATGGTAGTGCTACTATGCCAAACGGTGTCGTATCTAGCTATAAGACAACTAGGTTGAAGGTAAGGCCAAACATGCTAAGCAAAGTATAGTAAGACAGCGTTGGTAGCACATATGATGGCTAGCAAAGCACTATCCAAGGGTCTCTATGAAACCTACCATGCACCCATAAAAATTCAGCATGCAAGACATGATACGGCTAACTCAGTCATACCATGCCAGGACACTCAGTTATACCCTGCCAGGGATTGTTTTACACACATCCATTCATATCCCTTTAAGTCACGCATTCAAATATAGTCGCAAGTATGCTGGCATGTCATATGGTCTAGGCAAAGAAGGTACAGGGCCAATAAATGCGAATGAAACTCCTATAGTCACAAGATCTTTTTGCTAGGCATATGAGTTTTTAGCCACTCAATCAAACATATGAAACATAGAACTTAGGCATATATACAATGAGTAACTCCGCTACCATTACGAATATCTTAGCACATCATGCAACGATACATACAAGGGTAAGCATTCGAATGCAGAGGGCACAGTCGTGTAGTCATGTCATGAGGTATGTTCACAGTTAGCCACTTAATTATAATGCAAAAGGGCTAGTTGCTATGCTATAATTAGATAAGCACGGTTATATGAAGCAAACATTCACATAACTTGAATTATTTGGCCAACCTTGTGGCACATTCAACTAGAAATAATTTAAACACGTACCAAGTAGTTTATTTACTATACCTCTCACTTATGAAACACACGAATAACCATACATGCCATTTCATATAACAATATGGGCTTCCAAACGTTTATGAAAACATAGCATGTTGTCAAACATAATGGTTCACAATAATGTTGTCCAAGAGTCACCTAAACGGGTATAAACGGCAGCAATCCTTATTAGCATTCTAGGGTCAAAGGTATGCCTTGGGTTTGACCAAAGTAACTAAAGACTAGCCATTAATTAGATAACAAGGGGTAAGAACAGTGGCACTACTGGTCTTACGGGGTACATCTATCCTACAGGTGATCGTAGGAGTCTTATTGCAGATCGCTAGCCTTAGGAGGGATCGTCTACCATGTACAATTCCAAAGTCTGCTAGGTTCTTTCTCCCTGAACAAAAGGCTTTAACCTGCAAGGTCCTTAGGTTTTTGAAAGAAAATAGTCTAATTGCTTCTAGCTCTTTCTCTACCAACCTCGAATACGTCTGCTCACTCCATTATGGGGCCCGAGGAGCAAATCGTATTTTAGGGGCAAAGATGAACGTAGAGTTAAGGCTTTCCAATCGTTCGATTCAAATCATATGTTCCTTAAACATTAGATTAAAATCACCAAAGCATATAAACGAAACAACTTTCAATTGGGCTAACACTTGTTTCATGCACGACAATACGAATCACTCGGCCTATATCTTAACAAATGGTTCTCTCATCCAACCATTCAGCTTACGGAAGCCGCACCTAACTAGTGAAATGCGCGAACGTTCACGTAAAACTCACATTTGCACACAAGGCAGGCATATGTCACATAACCATACAGTGTTCCTAGGCGACTATATGAAATGCAAGATTCAGGTTGCGGTCTATGGTCGCAGGACCTTTGCTCTGATACCATCAATGTAACACCCCCAGCCCCTAGGCCAGAAGCGTTACGCTTTCCTAACTTCTTACTTAATTCATTAACTTGAATCGATGCTAAACACGTTAAACTAACTTCGAATTAATATCTCAAGCATGATTTACATTCATGGATTCGAATCGATGCTAAACATGTTTAAATTACTTCGAATTAACAATTCAAGCATGATTTACATTCATGGGTTCGAATCGATGCTAAACACGTTTAAATTACTTCGAATTAACAATTCAAGCATGATTTACATTCATGGGTTCGAATCGATGCTAAACATGTTTAAATTACTTCGAATTAACAATTCAAGCATGATTTACATTCATGGGTTCGAATTGATGCTAAACACGTTTAAATTACTTCGAATTAATATCTCAGGCATAAATCAACCAAATGAATCGAACCTAAACATGAATAGCTCATTTCTTGACATTTCTAACGAATTTAACAAACCCTAACTTGACATGCAACATCAATCTGCTGAAATTCGTTTTGAATGTTAATATTAGTTTAGGAGGCGAGGAACAGCCACCTGAATTCGCCTAAGAGTGAAGTCAAGCAACGGGAATTGAAGGCCCTAACCACCGAACCGAACCCTAGCCTGAGCTCGTGACTCTCGGCCCTTCAGCTCACGGTTTCGCGTCCCTTGCTTCCCCTGAGGCTTGGTTTGAGTCCCAATTTATAGAGGAGGCTGGGATGGGGGGTGGGTTTCCGGTTTTGACAAGTGTTGGGCGGGTTTTGGGTGGCTGGGACGCGTGGGGTGAGGCTCTTGCGAAGTGGCGACGTTTGGTGGTGGAATGGGGCGATGGGGACGCGCGGTATGGAGCTCCCCTTCACCGGTGACGCATGCCGACCGGTGACGCGTGCCCACCGGCGACGTCGCCAGGTGTCTGGCCGGCGAGGGGGAGGGGGGGAGAGAGAGAGAGAGAGACGATTAGAGAGAGAGGGAGAGCAGAGAGCGAGAAGGAGAGGGGGGTCGGGGTCTCGGGCTTCTGAGGCCCGGCGTGCCCCCCCTTCCCTTTTTGTTTTATTTTTCTTTTTTTTTTTTTTGCCTTTGGCTCAATTAACATCATTCTACTGAATCCCGATCCCGTACTTGCTAATGGTTAGGCTTAACTCGAATCGAAACGACCTTCAATCAACATTTCAATTTAAACTTTGGGATTCAACCAAGTAAAACGAAAAACGATTTTAAAAACTCGGTTTAGCGTTGATTCGATAATTTTGTAAATAAGTAACATCGATAGTAACATTAATCAAATAATCGTTCTTTTTAATGAATTTAATCGTTAAAAACTCATACAGTTACTAAAAATACGAATTTAGAACGTAAAAAGGAAATTTAATTAGCTTAACGGAAAACGAAAATGCGGGGTGTTACATATTCCTTCCAATTATGAACAAAATACCTAGAAAAAGGAAATTAGTCTAAACAAGATGATTACAAACAAATGAGGGAAAATATAATCAAATTTCTAAGTAAATCAAGGAGATATGTAGAGAAAGACAATGAAATCAAGGACCCAAAAATAGCAAAAGTAGAGGTTTATCAGAGATGGACTCTATCTTTTGTTCTTTGATATTTTGTAGATTTCACGTCCCATGGAATTAGAATGTTTTTTTTCCCCATAATCAAGGTTCAATTACTTTGATTCTTTGTTTTCTCCATGCTGAACAAGGCCATCATTGTTTATGGGTCATATTTGTTATTATGAGGTTTACAGTGAATTCAATTGAAATTGATCACTAACAAATTACAATTGAGAAATTTATATCAGAAAAAGTGGGAAAAGATGAAAAATACCCAACATTGTAATTGTGATTAAGCAGATAAAAAATTTATAAACAAACGGCAATTACTTCTCCTCCTCCTACTTCTTTGACATCATTGAAAATCGGCGATGTGAACTCCATTGACCTCTGCTCCAGATCTACTTTAAAGAGGGATTGGGGGAGGATAGGGCACATGAGAGAAAGAAAAAAATAAATGAACCCTTGAAAATAGGTAGAGAAGACAAAGAAATAGAAAATTAACTTGTTGGAAAATTCTACCATAATTGAAATTTTTTTCAATTATAATAGTTGAAAGATCTATACCGTTAAACTAATTAAAATAAATTTTAACCATTGAACAATTTTACCCATAACCTGCATAACAGTTTCGCTAATAGGTATATTACATTCTCTCTCCGAAACTCTCAACTTTCACGTTTCAATCCATCCCTACTCCTTGATGTTCTCCCTCAATTCAATAATCCTTTATTAGTGTCATTTCCTCTGTTGTTCATCCTCTCTTCTCTAGATTAATCATACATAATTGGTCTTATATCATTGTTTTGAGATGTTGGTGGGTTCCAAGTGATAAAGAAATGGGTTTTCGAGAGATGGTGGTGCGTTTTAAAAGAGATTTGGGTTGTAACACCTCTACATTCAGACTTTTCTGATTTTCATCATCTCTCACGGCGACTAGGATTGCTAATGAAATTTGTAGGATGGTGCTTTTGATAGGGGCTTGTATTTTTTTCAATACTTATTTCTGGACAATGTGAGTTTTGCTTATAGAGCCGATGGCAAGATTTTAATATGTGCTGGAGTGCATTCAAATTGTTAATATTTTGATCTCGGCCATCAACGTTGGTGACGGTGGTTGCAGAGAACAAAAATGGATGTCAAACTGGATTTTATAATTTTTAGTTTCCCAGTACTAGCTGTTTAACCCTCCCCTCCTTCAAAGAATGACAAATTTATTTGCTGATCAATGAGAAAGAAAGTTATGCCACCCTTCATGAGCTCTGTCTATCAATTTATGAATTGGAAGATTTCAAATTCAAATTAGAGTGCAAAGGTTGAAGAGAGAGAAATGAGGATATCATTGATGTAATGGATGAACTGGTGAAATTTGTGAGGATCACCTCCAATAAATTGGATGGTTAACATCTTTTACCACAAGGTCAATGGTGATTATGCAATTCAATTATGATAATTGGAAAAAAAAAATCAATCATGGTGACTTGTTTAATAGATATTATAGGTTGCCAATTTGAACAGCTTAACTGTACTCCTTTTACATCAGTGATTTATGACTTTCTACTATCATAATTGAAAAAAATTCTATTATTGTAGAATTTTGCATTATTGAGACCCTTTTTGGCAAAATTAGTTGTCTAAACTAGAGTATAACTGTTTAGCTAGAGCAAAACTATTTAAATAATGAAAAGTTCTCGCTTTAGCTATTGGATAGATAGTTGTTCAAATAGCTTATTACAAAAATCGTGTTTGATAAAACTAGCTATTAGGCTAGCTAATAAATTTAGATTGATAAAAAAGGACATTATAATAATTTGTTGTCTCCATCACCTTTACTAATAATAATAATAACAACAGCAATAACAATAACAACAACAACAACAACAACAACAACAACAATAAAATAATAATAATAATAATAATAATAATAATAATAATAATATTATTATTATTATTATTATTATTATTATTATTATTACTACTACTACTACTATCATTATCATTGTTTATATAAGTTAATGATGACACTAATTAATCTAGTCGTAGAAATTCTGAGTTACATTAAATTGAAGAGGTCACTGTGATAATTAAGACGAGGCCAAATGTTTACGAGAATTCAGTGGAGGGAGGCAAATTTGTCAACTTGCCACTTCTTACCACTTTCAAAGTGAATAAGTAAAGTTACTATTGAGGGAAACTTTATAATTTTAATCATATTTTAGTCATTTTAAGTTAATACTTGCTCTTTCAATTAATAGTGTCACTTTCTTAAGCTTACAACTTGTTTTATTAACATGTTTTGATGAAAGTCAAAAAAGAATTGGTCCATTGGTATATTCGATCATCATGTTATATTTGGATTACCCTAGTAATTATATGGTATAAATATGTTATGATTCTAAGTAGATATTGATATGCTAGTATCGTCTAATTGATTTTATATAACATGCCCTAATATCTTTGAGATAGTATTAGTATTCAAACTTGACCATGTGATCTTTATAATATTATATTTTGTGATTCAAATTTGATTTGCATTGATATATTTGCCTGACAAGATTTTAGGGATCATGGATTGAGTCTGTAACACCCCAATCCAGGAGAGCTAGTATTATATTTTTTGAGACTTTACTTTCTAATAGTTTGATCCCATGGGTAGTTATGAGAAATCAAACTATATTTTTTTTGAGACTATATTTTTTGAGACTATATTTTTTGAGACTTTACTGTCTAGTACTATAATTTGCATTGATATATTTACTGTCTAATATTATTGAGAAATCGAAAGATGAATATACTGAAGATGATCACAAGCGGATATCTAAAAATTTTTAAGTTCTAAACATTTCATATTGTGTTCTTACTATTGATATTTATAAGTTTATCTCACATTGTGATAGTGCCAAGGAGATTTGGGAGACTCTTTATTATTTGTATGGTGCTAATTAAAATGTGGTGGTAAGCGAATTTGTGGCACGGGATGAAATGTTCATGGATGGAGATGTTAAGTAAGTGAAAGATCATCAACTACATGAAGAGCAAGAATACGAGAGTGGTGATCCAATTCAGTGCCTTACACATAATGATATCAAGCATGGCCGAATTGAAGAGCTGCTTGAAAATGGTGAGAAAAATAAAGATTTTTTTTATTCATCTATTCTCTAAAGTGGTAAGTATGAGGTAAAATCCATGCTTGAATTTTCAAATAACAGTTTATCTCCAAGTTGTCATATTTTTGATGATTTTAAATACCGCACCAAATTCTCAAGTTTCAAAAATTCTTGATTATGGTGTTAAATCAAGAAAACATGTCAAAATTGAGGGAAAGAAAAATTTACCTCATTAACTTTTCTTACTTTCTAACAATTTTTAAGCCAAGAAGAAAGCTTGAAAAGTTTCATTTTTGAAGAAATTAACAAAGAATGCGTATGTTTGTGGGAAGTTATTCACTCCTCATTTAGGTACTAATAATCAATTTTTGATAGCATTTAATTATAGCGAAAATTCAAGTGGACAAGAAAAAATTGAAGCCTTGCAATGGAATATGATAAGTTATGGTTTGCCAAAAGTAAAAATAAGATAAGTCCACTTGTTTTGTCAGTGTCCAAATTTCAAGGCCCTAAAATATAGCCTAAAGCCTTGAAAATTAGGCAAAAGCTAAGATGATATTGCTTCTAAATAACTGAAACTCAAGGGCTTGATTTTTTTGTCAACATCCTAAATACGGGTAATATCTGGATTCTTGCAAAACAGAATATGATATTACTTCGCATTATCTACTTTCTTATTTGAGGGTTTTGATTTCAAAATTTTGAAGTTTAATTTGCTTAATTATCTTTGGAAGGTGAGCTTCATTAATATTATGCCATATCTTATGCTATTATGGCATGTAATTATCTTTATATATAAATGATATGTTGTATATGATCTTTATGTTTTCGTCCATAATGTTATGCTCCCTAGTATTTGCATAAATGATATTGCTTGTTTCTATAAGTGGTAATAGTTGCATTAATACTCTTATATATTGATCCCTTGCAATGCTCACGAGAATATCAAATCGATGCATGTTAGGATATATTATGTTACTGTTTAATCCCTTATATTTTTTGTGAGTGCCATAGATTGAGTTGACCATCTTTTTATGTCATTAATTTGTTAAGGGGGAGATATGTATTTGTCATAGTTTTTACATGCTTTGATGTTTCTTTCTCTTTCTTGCACTGCCTCTTTTATGAAATACAAAAAGGGGGAGAAGTATTTGGTAAGCTTTCATGGTGTGTCATTTAAAATTGTATTGATATGCTATTTTTATTGCGTTTTGTCTTTCATTAAAAAGGGAGAGATTTTATTAGCTTCCTCGAGCTTACAATGTGTTTTATTAATATGTTTTGATGAAAGGTAAAAAGGAATTGGTCCATTGGTATATCCAACATATTATATTTGGATTACCTTAGTAATTGTATTGTTTAAATAAGTTACTAAGTGGATATTAGCATGCTAGTATTATGTAATTGATCTCATATAAAGTGTCATAATATCTTTGAGATAGTTTTGTATTCAAATTTGAATATGTAATCTTTATGATATTATATTTTATTATTCAAATTTGATTATGAGATCATGAGATAATGTATGCTACATTATTAGGGATGTATGCTTAAAAAGATTTTAATTTGCCTTGAAATATTTGCTTAATAAGATTTTAGGAATCATGGATTAATTTGGTCAAATTTGGTCCTTGATACTTGATTGGGTAACTTTTAGGGATCATTTATAAAAATTAGGAATCTAGCTGCTGCTAGCCAGATTTGCTAAAATTGCAGAATCTTCAAGGCTTTGAGCTGTTTTCAAAGGCTTGAAATATTTATTAAGGTCTTGAAATCAACTGAAGATATTATTTCCTGATTTGGTGGCAACGAATACTTACCAAATGCTTTATTATCCTTATCTCTAAATGTTAAAGCATCTTGAGGCTGAGGAACATGAAAAAACGAAACACAAACAAAGAACAAGAACTAAGATCACACTTGCAAATATCATTCTCTTGTTCACTTAATTTATTGAGTTGTATTGTTCAAGTTGTAATTGGGTGGGATAGTTAGAGTTGAAGGGTCAACTCTACTAAAGACTTGTTGAAGTGTCAACTTGTGGTTTGGAACTTAGAATAGATGTACTTTGGAGTTGTATAGTCCCTCCCAATAAAATTGAGTTAATCCTGGAGTTAGGGAGCTCTAGATGGGGATTAAGTCAAGTTGAAGCTAGCCTTGTCAAAAATAAAACTCGTGTCTTGTCCACATTTATATTTTCTACATTTTTACCTTGTTTATTTTGTCATTTCGATCATCACCCTATTCACTCCCTCTAGGGTGATTGGACTAGCCAAATCGGGCCAACAAAATAGTTAAATGAGGAGCATTTAAGTAATATTATATATCCAAAATTCATCCAACAACATGAGCTACTATTCTAAACAGTAGTAAAATGTAGCAAATTACTCAATTAATCATACTTTTAAAGGGGCAACGTTGACTTTACAATGTACAAGCTCTAATTTTCATGACTTTTATGGAAAGTAAATAAGATACAATTACACATCCTAAAAATAATATTTATTACAAGTTAAAGAAAAGAAGTTTTGAAGGTGCGGATTTTTGAATGAACTGAAAGGTAGCACCAAGGGGTTTTTTTTGGGGTGTTAATTGATTATTTTTAACAGCAAGGGGTGACAACAGTTTTTTAAAAATAAATTTTATTTTGTATTCGATGAAATGGAGTAACTTAGTACTCCTCCTTATTTAAATAGGTTAATTTTTCTGGATTAAATTATATGAGTTTTGTGAAGATTGAATCAACTTTTGTTGTTTCAGAAGGAGCATAAACTTAATTTAAGTTGAATGAATCTACAGGATGTGAACAAATTTCTTTATTACATATTATTATTCCCATCTTGTTAGTTGCCATGGTACATACTTGGATTGAGATTGTGCTGTCTACTTAGTAGTTGTGGCTCGTCTTTTGTAGTTCTAGGTTTTTTTATTAATGTTACTATCATACTTTTCTATTTGATTACCTACCCAAATTTTCCAAGTTACCTTCCATTAATCTCTCATCTGAATTCATTAGCATGTCTTATCAGTTTTTTTTTTTTTTTAAAGTTTAACTACTCTCATTTGCATCAAACTTACACACTATTCCAACAATTCTTAATTGAAGAATTTAAAGTTCTAAACTGAATTTAATTAAAAACCTCTTTATTTTTGAACAATCGTAATTTTTTAATTAAAAAAATTTCACACTATTGCTAACAAGTTTTCCTATTAATTTATCTATCCAAACTTACCGCACGCACGTAAAATGCACAAGTTATCACCCCAGTGTGGGAAAAAGCATCAAAAGACTTCACTGTGCACTGTGCCGCGAAGGTTTTAGCGCATTTTTATTGGTATCCTGCGCTGATATCATTGAAATTTTCTCATTTTGAAAGATCATTTATACGCAAGTATTATTTGACTTCTAATACTCCCTTGTCTCAAAAAATTTATTTTGGACAATGGATATTTTTTTTTTTTTTTTTTTTTGGGAGACAGAGGGAGTGTCCCATGTGGGATGTCTCAAATTGATGTTCATTTTTCAAAGTGAAAGCTTCTAATTTTTTAAATTTCCCAAACTACCGATCTCTGTGAATTTTAAAAAATTGTCAAATGATATGGCATTTGGAAATACACTATTAATTGAAATTTTTGAGGGTATTATGAGTATTAGCTTTAATAATTAGTGTAATAATGTTTCTTACCATGCATGGCGTAAGTACAATATTAACTGAAATTTTTGAGGGTATTATGAGTATATTAGCTTTAATAAGTAAAGTATGTTTGGTAGGGGGGAAAATTATTTTTTCGGAAAATAATTTTCCATGGAAAATAATTTTCCACCTACATTTTCTGCTGTTTGGTAGAATAGAAAATCATTTTCCCGGAAAATCATTTTCTGCTATTTGGTAGAATGAAAAACCATTTTTCAATACCATAATTCTCGAGTGTTTGATACTAATAGGCTAAGCTAATAGACAAACAGTCAATTTAGTCATCAAGTAGTACTTACAAAGTCATCAAATAGTCACAAAGTCATAATTCTCAACTGTTTGTTCTCCTTAGTCAAAAAAGGGGAGACAAAAAAAAAAGAGAGAAATATCACTTTATTTAATTGTTCTCCTTAAATTTTTCAAACCAACTCCTTCTCAGTTTGTCGCTCTTCGCTAGAAAGCCCTTTACAAGGTTTTCGCGCTCTACGAGGTGATTGAAACCGCTACCCAAAAAGTCCTCTTCAAACCCTTCGGTTTTCATCACTTCTTGATAGGTTGACGTTCAGCTTGGTTTTCAATCCTTCCACAAACCATTGCCTCCTTCAAATCAACCACCTCAAAGGCACATCCAAACCAGCCACAACTTCTAAATTTAAGCAAAATTTAACATACCACACAGAGATAAATGAAAAATTTTAGTTGAATAACCATATATATAACGCCATAGACAGAAAAATTGGTAATCTTCAGTCCCATCAACAAAGAAAAGCCATTAATGGCGAGGGCTAAAACTTCCAAATTCAAGTAATTTTCAGCCGAATTTAGAAAAATTGAAACCCTAGATCTAAAAACTTATCTGAAAAATTGAATCTGAATACAGTGGCAAGAATGCTTGAACTGAGACTCGAATACAGCGGCGAGAGTGCTTCAATCGGCTTCCAACAATGATGAGAGCCAAAACTTCTAAATTCAAGAGAGGGAGTAAGACTTTCGAACGTTGCTGAAGTTTTCCTGAAATCGAACAAACGTTACAGAAGTACAGTTGTTTTCGAGCTCTAGGAAAATGATTTTACGGCTATTTTCACAGGAAAACATTTTCCTTTTTAGGAGGTAAAATCATTTTCCCCTGAAAATGATTTTTCCCTTCGCTATTTACCAAACAACGTAAAATAGGAAAATCATTTTCCGGAAAAATAATTTTACCCCCTATCAAACACACCCTTAGTGTTTCTTACCATGAATGAAAAGTCAACGCCGATCTTTTTTTTTTTTGGACATAGGAGTATTGACTATAGATTATCTATGGATAGATCGTATAATAGTAATTTATATATTGAACTTATTGAACTTTTAATTAGGAGAACTAGATATTGGATATATTACATGAACTATCCTAGAGTTTTTTTTTATTAATGAATTTAGGAGCCACCATAGATATCTATTACGGGAATGTTCTTTTTGTGGGGAAGGAATGGGTACAGGGTGAGAAGGAATAGAATGGAGTGGGAAATAATGATATTTTTCTTACAAGAGTGGGAAGAAATGAAATAGAGTGCAGAAAGATGGGAGTATTAATATCAAGGTGTGCGAAGAAGTGAGATGAGAAAGAGTAGAAAGGAGTTGAAAAGAGTGAGAATGACTGATATTTATCTTTAAGAAGTAGAAAAGTGATACGATCCAAAAAGAATGTAAAATTTTACTACAAGCGTATGGTTGTTAGCCACAGCACTCGAGGGTCGAATTCACAGAGACATGGTTGAATTTAGGTCATTATAACTAACTAACTCATGCTAATTCGATTGAAAGCAGTAAATAAACAAAATATAATCATTCAACTACAGAAATTGAAACTAATCTAAATATGATTAAAACTGTCAACTAAACAACTGCCAAAGAAATTATCACAACTACTAACTAAATAATAAATTCTAAATAAGAGGCAAGGGAGAGGAAAGAGATTACCATACATGCTTAAAAGCCAACAAAGAATGTTTAATCTTTGATTGGTGTCAATCATGAAAATTCAACATCCACCATAAACCAAGGGGAGTAATAAAAAAATCAAAATTTTGATCGATAGAATTTTTGAAGAAGCTAAAACCAAACTAAAATTGAAACTACAAAACTTTAACTGAAACTGGAACTAGAAAATTGAAATAAAAGTAAAACTAAAATAATTGCATAAAACTCGAATCGATAGAATTTATAAAATTATAATAATCTCTAAAACTACTAGAAACTAAAGTTAGAATTGAGAGGGAAAGAAATTTATCATTACCAAGCACCCAAAGAACCCTAGTTATACTAGCAACAACCCCCCTAAACTTTCCTAATTATAGTAGAATTCTTAATACCCATGCTAATATTCCACTTTCCTAATTGCAATTGATTTCTAATTTTTTAAGTAATTTTTCCACTTTCCGAATTTTACCCAACTATTAATTTCTAATTTCTTCATTGAGTTGGAAAGGGACTCCACTACCGTGTTTCTTCAATTCCTTCACAGCTTCAATCCTAAACTTCCAAATTTTCATAGGCTAATCGCCGTATGATCTTCTAGGCTTGACTTGGTGTGCAGAAGTAAAGTGGGGTGTTGACTTCTAGCCTAGGGACAGAATGAGGATTGAGTTAGGCTTGCACAAGAGTTAGGTTGCCATATTGATTATTGAAAAATCATCTATTCAAACTTCAATTTTTGAGTCTTTTCTTCATCCGTTTATTATCTATAATACTATACAAAATCTTATTAAAGCATAGAATAAGCTTGAAGATAAGTAAAATCTAGGTGAATGGAGGTATAATATTTAGGACTTTTGATGACTAAAGAGAAAGAATGGGAAAAAATGGGAAGAAATGGGAGAAAATGGAAAGGGAGTAAAAGTAGCACTATTTTTCTTTTTTATGCGAGATATTTGCTATATTTGATAAACAGTTTTTAGCTATTTGTATTAACTGTTAACTATTTGAATTTGTTGTTTATATTAACTGCTTGAATTAGCTCTTTGTAGAAGACATGTTTTGTAAAATTGGTTGTTTTTGAGAAAGATATTCGATAAAATTTTATTTACACCCTTATCTCTAAATTGCTTTTTAACATAACATATTTTATTTATTTATTAGTCAACTTATTTTATTTTTAAAAAGAATTAAATTTGTGTCATATATATAAATTAATACTATTCATAAAACCTTGCTTTCTTACTATTTCCACATAAATTGTATTCATTATTTGTGTTATTTCTTTCCAATTTGCATCTATCTAAATGATACCTATGTTTTATAATATTATTTTATTATTTATTAGATTATTATTTTTTCTGATGAATTGAAATTGAAATCCATATGAATTTTTAACAACTTTATCTCCATTAAACTCAATTCATATAAAACATAAAATCAAGTGTTACTATTTACTTGCATGAATGCAAAGCTAGCTGTCTAAATAATCGGAAGGGAGCTAAACACTCTAATTGTAAATATCAAATGTTCATGAATGTGTATGATAATAGAACAAAATACTTTGACTTTAAACACAAATGAAATAAGAAAATTTACACAAGAAGATGCATTCTCCGGCTAAAAAAGTGCAAATGACAAAAGAGGAAAGACAAATTCAATGGTTTGGTAGCCGCCTCCCCCCCCCCCCCCCCACTCAAGAAAGGAACTTACTTGTACTTTTTAATTCTCAAGATCTAATTGGGTTCAAACACTATTGATATAAGCCTTCAAGCAAAAGCAGAAACAATATTCCATGGATATAATTTAATACCATGCAGTGTAATTTTTTTAAATTGTTGGATAAATGTGTCATTTCAACAAAATTTTCAAAAAAGTAATGAAATAATCTTTTAAAAAAGAATTGTTTAGGACCAAACAACTCTTTGAAGTAATTATTTACCAAATACTATTTTAGTGACTTGATCAAAATAGCTAAAACTTCCCAAATAAATATATTTCCTCCAAAAACTGTTGCTATGTAAGACCCGCATTCTTTGTTTCCCGTTAAGCTAACTGTATTACCTTTTCACGTCATAAATTCATATTTTTATTAACTTTACGAGTTAAATTATTATCAGATGTGCTTATGTGAATGATAATTTTATTAAAAAGAATTACTATTGTTCTTATTGATTTTAAAGTTAATTCGTGCTATTTGCGCCTTTAGATTATATCGATAATTTAATTTAGTCGTATTTCGATTTATTTAGTAGTTTCCCGAATGCGAGTAGATTGTTAACCTTAGAATTAGTGTCGAGGTTTATTAAAATCGAAGCTTGATGTATTTGGGAATGAATGATCGATGAGCGATCGTGTTAATGATTGGGTTAGAATAAGAGGTACGAGATTGGACTAGCGATTTTAGTTGATTGAGTTATTAACCGAAACAACCAAAAAGGGAAAAAAAAATTATATATATATATATATATATATATATATATATATATATATATATATATATATATATATATGTGTAAGGGGCCGAAGCCCCTTACTTTCCTCAGCCAAAAATCACGACTGGAGGGGGGTTGGTTCTAAAACCCCCATCCCGTGAAACCACCAGGGAAAGAGGGAGAAGGAGGAGAAGAGAGAGAAAGGGAAGGGGGCGACGACGCCGACGTGACGGCGACCGGTTGTCACACCACGCGCGGCCTCCCTGCCCCGCAACTCCATACCGTCGACCACCAGAGAGGGAGAGAAAGATGTCAAGTTATCGAGGAAAGAGAGGGGGGCGCGACCACGGCAGCAGCGGCGACGACGAGAGGCCGGCTAGGGCAGGCCGAAAGGGGTGCGGACGGCGGCCGTTTGTCAACGGTAGAGACAGAGAGAGATCGAGTGAGGCTGAGCGTTAGGGTTTGAAACCCATATGCACCACCACCACCACTGCGACCGACAACGTTGAGGGTGGTTCCGGTGACCACCAGAACGACACGCACAGCCGCAGAACCGAACTTGAAAGGGGGTTGATTTGGGTCACTATTAGGAAGCAAGTAAGAAGCAAATTTTTGGGTTCTTCAGTGTCCAAAAAGTCCCCAAAAGCCCTTAGATTGGAGTTCAGGTGGGTGTTCCTCGCCTCCTAAATTAGTATTGATTTCGAAATGTTTTAACCTAAACGATGATTTATGTCAGCTTAGGTTTTGTCAAATTCAAAATGGATTATATATGTTTAGAATCGATTTGAATATGTTAGGTTTATACATGCTTGAAAAGTTAGTTCGAAATGGATTATATATGTTTAGAATCGATTCGAATATGTTAAGCTTATACATGCTTGAAAAGTTAGTTCGAAATGGACTATATATGTTTAGAATCGATTCGAATATGTTAAGGTAAAAAGTTAGTTCGAAATGGACTATATATGTTTAGAATCGATTCGAATATGTTATGTTTACAGATGCTTGAAAAGTTAGTTCGAAATGTACTATATATGTTTAGAATCGATTCGAATATGTTAAGTTTATACATGCTTGAAAAGTTAGTTCGAAATGGATTATATATGTTTAGAATCGATTCGAATATGTTAAGTTTATACATGCTGGAAAAGTTAGCTCGAAATGGATTATAAATGTCTAGAATTGATTCAAATATGGTATGTTTATGCGTGCCTGAAAAGTCAGATCGAAATGAATTATGAAGGTTTAGAATTGATGTATATATGTTTAGTTAATTCATAATCGTTTATTAAGATCGAAGTAAACCATAAATGACCTATGATGGTTTAATAACTTCGAAGTAAACTTTAAATACTTAGAATCGTTATATGTATGCTTAGTTGAATCATGTTCGTTTAATGACTTCGTAACCAACTATAAATGCCTGGAATCGACCATGTACACTTAGTCAATTCATGCTCGATTAATAGCTTCAAAAAGAAACGAACGCCGTGCAGGTACTTATGCTTAAATGACTTATTTAGATTCGAATAATGACTTCGATGTAATAGACGAACTTCTAGAATCATATTACATTTATATGGCTTAATTAGGCTTTCGATATGATAAATGAACGCCTTGAATCCCATCATGCTTCTATGGCTTAGTTACGCTTGAAAGTGGCATGTATAGTTAGTTAGTTATACGTTCAAGATGACATAGGTATGATATGCTTAATTCCTAAACGTAAGTCATGAATGTAATCGAGTTCCATGCCTTGTTAGTTTAATACGGTTCATTAAGTGCCTATTTCAAGTTGATGCGATAGAGATACATCTGTATATGTGTTTATATATGCTATAATGCACCGCTGAATGATGCTGCTTGCCCAGGTAAGTGCATAAACCCCATTACCCATCTTTTTATAAGCTTGCATGATAATATGTTATGATTATTGAATTGAAAAATCGAGATGGTAGTTGGATGGTTTGAGGTAGAGTTAAGAGTGGTTCGAGGTTTTTGTGGTACGGTGCTTGTGAGGAGGAAGTCTGGGTTGTGAATTAACCACAATCGTGTGGATTGTGAGGCCATGTGTGGCTCATTGTATTGAATTGATTATGAAGTGCTTAAATATGATACATGTGGACTCTCTTCCTTTCTATGTCCTCAAGTTATATTATGTGCATAAGGGTGAGTTTTTCGAAGAAGGATTTCATGTTTTGAAATAATAGTAGCCATAAATATTAGTGCATGATGGCATATTTTAACTAAATGAATACAGTTTTGGGAGTGAACCTATTTGAACGGGGGAATCCCTAAAGAGTTTTTCAAAGGCGTGAGTTGCATGGTAAAGGATTTCGTTTTGAGAGGCAGCAAACTTATTAGTCATTATAACCAGTCTAAATGGCTAAGATAAGTGTTTAGAGACAATAGATGGGAGTGAACCTGCTTGAAGGGGGGAATCCCTAGCCTAGGGAGTAATCCTTAGAGACCCTGACGAGGGTTAAGGTCCGAAGTTAGTTGACATCTCGGGCGTAAGAGCTTAGTGTGAGTTAATCTCACTGAGATTGAGTGTAGATCTCTCCCAACGAGCACTTCATGATGATCTTATACCCAGAGTAGTTCCTTATTAAATAAGAAAAGCAGTCGGCGTTTCGCCTTTTTTTGAGTATTTCAGAAAGAAAGTTTTTAAGGGTCATTATGAGACCAAGATAAAATAGATTCTTTTAAAAGAATATGAGCCTCAAGAGGCTAAGAGAAGAGTCTTTATGAGTCTGAAAAGGCTAAATGAAGTGTTTTCAGTGAAAAGAAAGAAAGCTTTCTGTGTATGACATGTGCATGTTCTAAGTATAACTTATAAATGAGATGCTAAGTAGATACGAATATGAAAAGAAAGTCTTATGATCATATTTCATGCACACCCTATCAATGAGATTTGATTGAGACTTGAAATGTGTATGTGTTATGCATATAATATGAATGAAATGCCAAGAAAAGTAAGATTATAAAAAGAGATAACCTTATGTGCACATCATGTGAATAGGGTTTCATGCATAGTTCGAATACTAAGAAGTTATGTTTATGAAAAAGAAAGTCTCTGTGCTTAGCCTCGCCGCTTGTTTAAGTGTTTGACTGCCTGTTAGCAAAGAAGTTTGGTCATTTAGAGACCTAGAAATGTGTTTGAGCGCTTAAAGTGAAGTTTATGGTTAGCGATGTTTCCATAAGAATTTTATGAATGCCTAATATGATAGTAAAATATAGATACGTGATATATAACTAGTAAAGATATCACTGCCTGTAACAGTTTTGGTTTTAAGGGGGTTGAGGGATACTCACTGAGCGTGTGGTTGCTCACTCCACTACTCTTTCCCCTTTTTCCAAGTTTTCTTTGTGACAGTGAAAGTCAAGCCGCTTATGCGGAGTTGAAGTTTACCCCTAGTTGAAAAAGCGTTATGTGTGCCATATAGAAGTAGTTTCACGAGTCGACGATGTTGTAGAATGTATTCCTAGTTTGTAATTGTTGTAAACTAAGTTTTCTAGCTCATATAATGTATATTGTTTGAGTCGCTCTATATGGCCGTGTGAGCCAACCATCAGATTGGTTAGATGTCTCTGCTCGAAATTGGCTGTGTTTTGGGATGTAAACCCCAATACTCCGCTTGTGCAAACCGTTGAGTTATATCTTTCATTTCTTCTGTATTAATGAACTATTCTGTTTGGTGTACTCCGAGCGGGTGGCTCATTGAGTTATGAACTCCGTCGTGTGGCCGTTGAGCTTCTTTTAAATGTTTTTACGCTTCCGTTGATTTACAGGGACTTATTGTAAGGCTTTTAGCCTGAAAACGGTCAGTTTTTAGGAAAAACTCTGTCCGTTTCGTCCCAGAATTTGAATAGAAAGTTAAGAAAATATAACACATCCGGCCCTAGGGGCTGGGGGTGTTACAATTGATGGTATCAGAGGAAAGATCCTGTGACTATAGGCCGTGACCTGAGTCTTGCATTTCATATAGTCGCCTAGGAACACTTTGTGATTATGTGACATGTGCCTACTTTGTGTGCATGTGTGCCTTATAGTATGACCATTTGCAACTTATGTATGGCTCGAGAAGGTCGATTAAGTGAAAGTGGTGAGTTGGGCGTAAGTATAGGAGTCAGATAGCTCCCCACATTAAGGTGAAGTTATGGGTGCTCCATTGGTATAATATGTTCCTAACATGCTAATGGACTTCATTGATTGACTTTTATGCGATCTCGGTAAACCGATCGAATAAAATGTGAGCCGTGTGTTAGGATGTGAACGTAATTCACTTCCGTGTTCTCGTGTGAGCTAAGTGATATTTCGAATGATAAATGTTTTTTTTGTGCGCTCTAATAAGACGATCAATAGTTCAAGTACGTCGATTTAAATTTGAACGATTGAAAAATCCTTTTCTAAGCTCGTCTTTGCCCCTAAAGTACGATTTGCTCCTCGGGCCCCATAATGGAGTGAGCAGACATGCTCAAAGGTTGGTAGAGAAGAAGTTCAAAATAGATCAGCTATTTTTCACCTTTGAAATCCGAAGTTTTGAAATGTTAATGTCTTTTTGCTGTCGAGTTAAGTTTTACTTTACATTCTTTAGCTATGATGAATGAGCTTAGGTTTCCAAGTACATGCCATTGTACTATACGTGTCGAGATCGGTTGCTATAATTGATAATCCTACTAAATGATATCTTCCATTTTTGAATTCTGAATTCCCTGAGTATAGTAGGGGCTATTTTTGTATGCATGCTCGAAGACTGTGTGCTAATGGTGGGACCTCGTTAAACATTGCGTAGTGTACCTACTGTTTTCTCGTGTTATAATTGGACTGGTTGAACTTGATGTATGTAATATGTGATTAGATGACAATGGAGCTATATCTACATGAATCACGTTCATGGACATATGTATCTCATGTGTAAGAAAGTAGCATCATAGAGCATTCAGGGTCATGTCATCCTATATGTGGACACTCATGTCCATTATGCGCGAACATTAATGCACTATAAGAATTAGATCATGACTAGTTATGTGATTGTCAATAAGTTGTTGCACTACTTGGTGTTTACTTGACTTAAGTTGGTTAGTATACGACTTGGTCCTCCAGATAATATAAGCTTTGTAATTCGTAGCACGACATGACCACTGACTCATTGTTTGCATTCCGAGACTTCTATAATTCCATGTTTTAGCTAAGTAACTGCATGCGCTAGTATTTGAAGCATGATGAGATGACCTTAGGAGCATAACCATTCACTCGTACGAATCTATGACTTAAGAGGCAGTCAGCTCCAAGTAGTGACCCTAGGAAAAACCTTCCCACTATCAAAGTCACCAACTTGCATTTCTAGATTAGCACCTTTTCTCCAAGTTGTTCCTATCAACATGATTATGCGAGTTCATGCTATTCGTGATCCTTGACCTTCCGTGCTCTGTTGTTAACCCCTTTATATGATTTTAGTATGTCCTGTCTAAGTTGCCATGAATGCGAGGCTTAAAGGCTAGTCGTGACGGATGTATAAACATACGAACATTAGTTGTGTATTTTTCCATTTTGTAATTGCTTGCTATATACATACTAGACGGCTGCATGATGCTTGTGATTCCTAGGCCTGAAAATACTAAATTACTAACACTATGCAATGCTATGTAATACTATTGTACTTAAGTGATACTACGTGGTGCTGCGTGATGTCCTTATCATCCTAATGTGTTATAGGAATCTCCATGTCAATCATTGTGGTCCCAAAAGTGACTTGAATTCATGTTTTAGAATGAAACTGCTAGCGTATGATTTTAAGATGTCATTTTCTCAATTGTCATGCCTTTCGATGCCCACTTAAAGATGCATATGCATAGAATTAGTGCTTGTCGTGCGAACCGAGTCTAGGTTATTGAAAATCTTTGTTCATTTTTCAAAACAAACTCGATATGGTTTTCCACGCTAACTCATTTGCCCCTCTTCGATGCGATTTGCTCTCGACGCTTAAATAGAGTGAGCAGACGCTTGAAGAGGATTGGCGAATAGGAGACAGGAGACCATAAGCCACTTTCTTTCGATTTAAAAGAAGTAGTGTCTGCAAAATGAAACCTTTTGAAAACCTACCGCGTAAATCCTAGTTGTGTGCATGCATTCTAGGAAAGACCATACTTAGATTTAGAATTTCACGGATAAAATTCTTTTGAGGGGGGAAGAATGTAAGACCCGCATTCTTTGTTTCCCGTTAAGCTAACTGTATTACCTTTTTACATCATAAATTCGCATTTTTATTAACTTTACGAGTTAAATTATTATCAGATGTGCTTATGTGAACGATAATTTTATTAAAAAAATAACTATTGTTATTATTGATTTTAAAGTTAATTCGTGCTATTTGTGCCTTTAGATTATATCGATAGTTTAATTTAGTCGTTTCCCGAATGCGAGTAGGTTGTTAACCTTAGAATTAGTTTCGAGATTTATTAAAATCGAAGCTTGACGTATTTGGGAACGAATGATCGATGAGCGATCATGTTAACGATTGGGTTAGAATAGGAGGTACGAGATTGGACTAGCGATTTTAGTTGGTAATTAGCCAAAACAACCAAAAAGGGAAAAAAAATACATATATAAGGGGCCGAAGCCCCTTACTTTCTTCAGCCAAAAATCACGACTGGAGGAGGGGTGGTTCTCAAACCCCCATCCCGTGAAACCACCGGGGAAAGAGGGAGAAAGAGGAGAAGAGAGAGAAAGTGAAGGGGGCGACGACGCCGGCGTGCCGGCGACTGGCCGTCACACCATGCGTGCCCTCCTTGCCCCACAACCCCATACCGTCGACCACCAGAGAGGGAGAGAATGATGTCAAGTGATCGAGGAAAGAGAGGGGGGCGTGACCACGGCGGTAGCGTCGTCGACGAGGCACCGGCAAGAGCAGGCCGAAAGAGGTGCCGACGGAGGCTGTTTGTCACCGGTAGAGACAGAGAGAGATCAAGTGAGGCTGAGGGTTAGGGTTTGAAACCCAGATGCACCGCCACCACCACCGCGACCGACAACATTGAGGGTGGTTCCGGTGACCACCAGAACGACACGCACAGCCGCAGAACCGGACTTGAAAGGTGGTTGATTCGGGTCTCTATTGGGCAGCAAGTAAGAAGCAAATTTTCGGGTTCTTGAGTGTCCAAATCATCCCCAAAAGCCCTTAAAACGGGTCCTTAGCTTGGAGTCCAGGTGGGTGTTCCTCGCCTCCTAAATTAGTATTAATTTCGAAATGTTTTAACCTAAATGATGATTTATGTTAGCTTAGGTTTAGTCATTTTCGTGGATTATATATGTTTAGAATCGATTTGAATATGTTAAGTTTATACATGCTTGAAAAGTTTGTTCAAAATGGATTATATATGTTTAGAATCGATTCGAATATGTTAAGTTTATACATGCTTGAAAGTTAGTTCGAAATGGATTATATATGTTTAGAATCGATTCGAATATGTTAAGTTTATACATGCTTGAAAAGTTAGTTCGAAATGGATTATATATGCTTAGAATCGATTTGAATATGTTAAGTTTATACATTCTTGAAAAGTTAGTTCGAAATGGACTATATATGTTTAGAATCGATTCGAATATGTTAAGTTTATACATGCTTGAAAAGTTAGTTCGAAATGGATTATATATGTTTAGAATCGATTCGAATATATTAAGTTTATACATACTTGAAAAGTTAGTTCGAAATGGATTATAAATGTTTAGAATCGATTCAAATATGGTAAGTTTATACGTGCCTGAAAAGTTAGTTCGAAATGAATTATGAAGGCTTAGAATTGATGCATATATGTTTAGTTAATTCATAATCGTTTATTAAGTTCAAAGTAAACCATAAATGACCCATGATCGTTTGATAACTTCGAAGTAAACTTTAAATGCTTAGAATCATTATATGTATGCTTAGCTAAATCATGTTCGTCCAATGACTTCGCAATAAACTATAAATGCCTAGAATCGACCCATGTACACTTAGTCAATTCATGCTCAAGTAATAGCTTCGAAAAAAACGAACGTCTTGAAAGGACTTATGCTTAAATGACTTATTTAGATTCGAATAATGACTTCGATGTAATAAACGAACGTCTAGAATCGTATTACGTTTATATGGCTTAATTAAGCTTTCGATGTAATAAATGAACGCCTTGAATCGCATCATGCTTCTATGGCTTAGTTACGCTTGAAAGTGGCATGTATAGTTAGTTAGTTATACCTTCAAGATGACATAGGTATGATATGCTTAATTCCTAAACGTAAGTTATGAATGTAATCGAGTTCTATACCTTGTTAGTTTAATACGGTTCATTAAGTGCCTATTTCAAGTTGATGCGGCATAGATATATCTGTATATGTGTTTATATATGCTATAAGGCACCGCTAAATGATGTTGTTTGCCCAGGTAAGTGCATAAACCCCATTATACATCTTTTTATAAGCTTGCATGATAATATGTTATGATTATTAAATTGAAAAACTAAGATGGTAGTTGGATGGTTTGAGGTAGAACTATGAGTGGTTCGAGATTCTTGTGGTACAGTGTTTGTGAGGAGGGAGTCTGCATTCTGAATTAACCGCAATCGTGTGGATTGTGAGGCCATGTGTGGCTCATTGTGTTGAATCAATTATGAAGTGCTTGAATGTGATACATGTGGACCCCCTTCCCTTCCATGTCCTCAAGTTACATTATATGCACAAGGGCAAGTTTTTCAAAGAAGGATTTCATGTTTTGAAATAATAGTAGCCATAAATATTAGTGCATCATGGCATATTTTGACTAAATGAATGCAGTTTTGGGAGTGAACCTGCTTGAACAGGGGAACCCCTAAAGAGTTTTACAAAGGCGTGAGTTGCATGATAAAGGATTTCGCTGTGAGAGGCAGCAAACTTATTAGTCGTTATGGCCAGTTTAAATGGCTAAGATAAGTACTTAGGGAGAATAGATGGGAGTGAACCGGCTTGAATGGGGGAATCCCTAGCCTAGGGAGTAATCCCTAGAGACCCTGACGAGGGTTAAGGTCCAAAGTTAGTTGCCATCCCGGGAGTAAGAGCTTAGTGTGAGTTAATCTCACTGGGATTGAGTGTAGATCTCTCCCAACTAGCACTTTATGATGATCTTATGCCCATAGTAGTTTCTTATTAAATAAGAAAAGCAGTTGGCGTTTCGCCTTTTTAAGTATTTCAGAAAGAAAGTTTTTAAGGGTCATTATGAGACCAAGATGAAAGAGATTCTTTTAAAAGAATATGAAGCTAAAAGAAGAGTCTTTATGAGCCTCAAGAGGCTAAATGAAGTGTTTTCAGTGAAAAGAAAGAAAGCTTTTGTGTATGACATGTGCATGTTCTAAGTATAACTTATGAATGAGATGCTAAGTAGATACGAATATGAAAAGAAAGTCTTATGAGCATATTTCATGCATACCCTATGAATGAGATTTGATTGAGACTTGAAATGTGTATGTCTTATGCATATCATGTGAATGAAATGCCAAGAAAAGTAAGATTATAAGAAGAGATAACCTTATGTGCACATCATGTGAATAGGGTTTCATGCATAGTTCGAATAGAATGCTAAGAAGTTATGTTTATGAAAAAGAAAGTCTCTATGCTTAGTCTCGTCACTTGTTTAAGTGTTTGACTGCCTGTTTCCATAAAGAAGTTTAGTCATTTAGAGACCTAGAAATGTGTTTAAGTGCTTAAAGTGAAGTTTATGGTTAGCGATGTTTCCATAAGAATTTTATGAATGCCTAATATGATAGTAAAGTATAGATACGTGATATGTGACTAGTAAAGATATTACAGCCTGCAACGGTTTTGGTTTTAAGGGGTTGGGGGGCACTCACGGAGTGTGTGGTTGCTCACCCCACTACTCTTTCCCCTTTTCCCTGGTTTTCTTTGTGACAGGTGAAAGTCAAGCCAGTTATGCAGAGTTGAAGTTTACCTCTGGTTGAAAAAGAGTTATGTGTGCCATATAGAAGTAGTTTCACGAGTCGACGATGCTATATAACGTATTCCTAGTTTGTAATTATTGTAAACTAAGTTTTCTAACTCATATAATACATATTGTTTGAGTCACTCTGTATGGCCGTGTGAGTCAACCATCAGATTGGTTAGATGTCTCTACTCAAAATTGGCTGTGTTTTTGGATATAAACCCCAATACTCCGATTGTGTGAACCGTTGAGTTGTATCTTTCATTTCTTCTGTATTAATGAACTATTCTCTTTGTGTACTCTGAGCGGGTGGCCCATTGAGTTATGAACTCCGGCGTGTGGCCGTTGAGCTTTTTTTGAATGTTTTTATACTTCCGTTGATTTACTGGACTTATTGTAAGGCTTTTGGCCTGAAAACAGTCAGTTTCTAGGAAAAATTTTATCCGTTTCGTCCCAGAATTTAAATAGAAAGTTAAGAAAATGCAACGCATTTAGCCCTAGGGGCTGGGGGTGTTACATGCTACTAAACACCCTATTATTAATGTGCTATGTGCGGCAAGAAACATTATAAAGTCTTCCCGTTGAGTATTGTAACCGAGCCCCGCAGGTTCTCAAAGATGTCAAGGTCGATGGATTGGTCTACCGTAAGTTAGCAAAGGTCTGTGACATCATACATATACTAATATATCTTGAGCATCTAGTGCAAGTTCTAGCAACTCATGTTCCATGTTAGTGTTACAATTTTTAATTACCATTTGTTCAGAATCCTTACAAATTACTTCCCCTATTCAAAAAAAAAAATTGTCAAGTATGAGAAGAATACAAAACAAAGAAATTGTCATTTATCTACTTGTTTTCAATTATTATTAGTAAGATAGAATATGATAAAATAATTTAAAAATTATGAACTAATTTTAAAATTGATGCCTTGTTTCTATTTTCTAGGTAGCGATAAATAAACACTTCATATTCTAGGTAAAATAAGTCATGTTATTGCGTGAAGTAAATAAGTATATAATTTTTTTAAGATTATGATACAACTGTAGACAATAAGGGGTATAGAGTTCAAATGTTATATTGGCAAGCATTTTGGGACATAAAAAAAGCAAAGTTCATAATTTTTTAAGGTAAAGAGAATACATTAAATATATGAATTTTTTTAAGGTGAAACTATTAATAAATGAGAATAAGAGTTCGAGTTAATATCCTAAACCAGCCAACTGTATGGCTTGGCTTTTATTTTAGGAAAATAGCCCTTATTGAGAACAACTTGATTTTTTTATGTAGAATGACAAGAAGAAGACAAATAAAAGGGAACAAAAGTGTTTCATTTGATCTATTGCTTACACATGCAGTTGTTCGGTTTCCCTAAAACACTGAATCCCATATGGATATGGTTGAATGCACAACAAAACAGTAACACTGAGCGGGATGTACTTTTAAAAATAATTACCTGGCGCATACATAGCCAGCATAGATAAGCCTCATCTTTTCATTGGGTTGTAATGTGGTCGCATGACCCAGCAACACTTTCGTTTTGTTTTCTTTTTTCTTTCACCTCTTAAGCGTACCTTCCCCCGCCTTCTCCAAGACGGTGCAGCCGTGCAAGTAGATCTATTAAATTATTATTTCGAGCAGATTCATTAAATATAGGTCATATGTACTTTGAATTTAGTCATGTGTACTTTAAGATCGCGCAAAATATAAGTGAATGTCAGTTGTTATATCATATAATTGATTATACAGATGTAATTGTAGAACTGAATTTCGACCCACTAAAAATACCATATAACTCATTAAAATATGATGATGAGCATCCAATTTTACTCATTGAAAATAATGTATAGTTCACTAAAATATTTTAGTGAACTGAGACACAGTTTTAGTAAGCTAATACATACTTTTAGTGAGTAGACAGATCAAAACTAATGCACCTTGTGTACCCAAGTTTCACTTAGTAAAAATACTATTGCATAATTATATTTAGTTTTGATGATAACAAATCCAAGTGTAACATATTTGTCTAAGTAACGTTGTTCCAAACAAGCTCTCCAAACAGGGCCTACACTATTGTTTGTAATATTCGTATTAACCTGGATGCTAAATGTTGAGAACAAGTCATAGGAACAGGTTCCAAGCTTCGGTGATACAAGATCAGCAAACAACAAATCTCGCCAAACAGTTGGCTAAGTCTTAAGGAACAAGTTCTTACATTCAGCTATACAAGATCACCCGAGGAATCAAGGTGACCAAGGTGTTTGGAGCAGCATATTTATTCTTGACAAGATGACTGATTCTTACAACAAGAAGTCTTGGTTTGGTTTAGTTTTTATCTTTTAGACTCTTGTTAATATGCCAATCTTGAAAGTCTCAATTTAACACTTCTGAAAACGGTTTTTGACATTTGCTTTGGAACACCAATTTCCAAACAAAGGTGTTCCTGAAACTGCAACAGCCTCAACTGACTGTTTTACCAGTAAATTTTCTTTGGTTGGGTGCCAGCTCTAAAGGATCTTTTTATGAAATCCTAGGCTAACTAATTAAGTTCTAAAAAGGATTATTTTTGATTTAAAAAAGATTGCAAAACCATTTTTGCTAAGGATCTCTTTTCAAAATTCTTATCCCTTATTTTTAGGGCGTGATTGATTTCAAATTTGGAACCGAAATCTTTATCCTTTTTTTTTTTGGGGCTAAATCTGCACAGCTATATTTAGTGGGTAATTAGCTTTTATCCCTTGAAAAATCAAATTCCCTTATTTTAGTAAACTCTTATCTTCTCTAGCCGTTGGGAATCTTATTTGAAGAAACTCCCTAAGCTGCTAATATTAGAAGATTTTGTTATCCTTTTTGAAAGTATTAGCCGTTGGGTTTGTGTGTTTAAATAATGAAATCTTCTCTCCCATTTAGATATCCGGTTTTTACACAAGAAGTAAGAGATTTCCAAAAGCTGCATTTCAAAGAGAAAAACCGTGACAGGCTTGTGCTTAACTGAGCTTTCAATATATTGGCATAATAGGACTTCATTGTACCTTACATCTGCTTAAGTCAGAAGCACCCCCAGTAAGGTGTTTTGTACCCTGTTCTCAGATCAGAAAGTGAGTGAGTGTGTCCATAGTCAAGTGGACTTTGGACGTGTCCAATATAGTGTGATTGGACGTGGTGTAACCTGTCTTAAGGAAGAAGGTTACGTGGGTTACAAGTTGTAACAAGGAGTGTTACTTTTGTAACGTGTTCAGCCCGTTAGTGAAGTGGTTAAATCCTACACGAGGTAGGTTGTGGTTTTTCACACCTCAGTTGGGCTAGAGTTGTTTTCCACGTAAAAATTGTGTGTGCTTTATTTCCGCATTTATTACTTTGAATTTCGCTACTGAACCAATTGGGAACAACCGCTGCAAACAAGGTTTAAGGTTGTTTGTGATTTACGAACAGTCTCTGCAATCAAGTGCTACGGCTGTTTGTCAGTTATTTGGCGAAAATCGGCCACCACAATTCACCCTCCTCTTGTGGTTGTGTACTCTTGGAATTCAACAAGTGGTATCAGAGTAGGTTCTCTTTCAAAAGGCTAACACCTTGAGGGATCCGTGAAGATGAGTGCACCATAAGGGATACTTGAGGGTCAATCCATTACTCGACCTCCTTACTTCAATGGCCAACACTATAGTTGGTGGAAAAACAGGATGGAGAACTACATACAAGCAGAGGATTATGAGTTATGGATGCTCATCAAGAACGGGCCCCTTGTTCCCACGAAAGTGCTTGAAGATGGAAAGAAGGTTCCCAAGCAACCCGTAGAGTTTGATGCTGAGGATTACAAGAAGATGGAAAAGAATGCCAAGGCCAAGAAACTATTATACTTTGGCCTAGGACCCGATGAATACACTCGCATTTCAGAATGTGAGTCAGCTCAGGAAATATAGAATGCCTTGCAAGTAGCTTATGAAGGAACAAGTCAAGTTAAACAATCACGCATTGAGCTACTCATGAGGCAATATGAGCTGTTTGACATGGGTGATCGTGAGAATGTGATGGACATGTATACTCGCTTTACTCACATAACAAACGAATTAAAATCTCTGGGAAAATCCTTCACCACTGAAGAGTTGGTAAGGAAAATCCTAAGGATTTTGCCTCGGTTTATGGGAAGCCAAGGTGACAGCCATTCAGGAGGCCAAAGACATGAACAAGATCACCCTAGATGAGCTGATCGGAAATCTTCAAACGTATGAACTGAGAAAAAACTCTCAACAGAAGGAGGAGGCTAAGAAAGACCGAGGGCTTGCTTTAAAAGCCTTGGAAGATGATGATTCAGATCTTGAAGAAGAAGAGATGGCAATGATGACTCGGAAATTCAAGAAGTTCTTCAAGAAAGTAAAAGAGAACAATAAAAGGAAGGACTTCAGCAAAGGCAGAAACACCCCCCGAGAACAGTTCTCTGGGTGTTTTAAGTGTGGCAAATCTGATCATATTGTGAAGAACTGTCCACTACTTCGAGAAGAGCAAGAGCACGAACACCCTAGCAAACAAGGCAGGAAACAAGGTGTAAACAGTTCGGGAAAATGATTCTCGAAAGCAATCCTTGCTGCTTGGGGTGATTCTTCCGAGGATGAAGAAACTGAAACTGAAGAAGGTGCTGTAGCTCTCATGGCGCAAAGTGATACAGATTCAGATGACGAGTCAACAAACAGCCTAACTGATCTCAAGAACAAGGTACGTGGTCTCAATAAAGCAACTCTAGATAATTTCTGTACAATTTAATGGATACCTGTGTTGATTTGACAAAGGAAGTTCGTGATCTAGAGCTTGAAAATGAGACCTTTAAAAATGAAAAACTGGGCTTATATGAAAATATTAACATGCTCAAGGAAAACCTCTTTATAAAAGAGGGAGATTATTCTCGAGTGGAGGAAAAACTCCTTGAGGTGGAAGGAATGGTTGAGTCTTTGCTCGAGGAGAACAAGAGCTTGCATGCTAATATAGAAAAACTGGAAACCGAGCTTGTCACAACCAAGCATTGGAACAAGTCCTCAAGAGCATTGGAGTGGCTAAACACTCATCACAGCCAAAACAAAAGAGGACTAGGATTTAAGCCCAAACAAACCGTTTACCCTGCAAACAGAAAGTATGTTGGATTACCTGAAAACATTGTTTGCTTTCACTGTGGTAAAACGGGTCACTATCGATACACTTGTCCTTCAAGAAGGTATGCTATTAAACAAAATGAAGGTTATGTAAAACAAGTCTGGATTAGGAAAGATGAGCTTTACCTATCTAAAAGAATGGGACCCAAGTGGATCTGGGTTCCCAAAACTAACCCTTGATTTGTTTTGCAGGCTGAAGTGAGAGAGAACAACCCAACAAACAACCCAGCAAACAGGCTAAGGTACAACCTGGCAAACAGCCCAGAGAACAACCTTGAAAACAGGCAGCTGTGGTATGTTGATAGTGGGTGTTCGAGGCATATGACTGGTGAAAAATCCAATTTTCTCTCACTTACAGCTTCGGATGGTGGGAGTGTGGAAACGGCAAGTCTGGGACAATTGTTGGTATAGGTAAGATTGGTGAGTCCCACTCCCACTCGATTGAAAATGTATACTTAGTTGATGGTTTGAAGCATAATTTACTTAGTGTGTCCCAACTGTGTGATAAAAACAACCTAGTAGTGTTCTCATCAACACGTTGCTTGGTTGTAAACTCAAACACAGGAGATGTCGTATTAAGGGGGAAGCGACACAAAAATGTTTACAAAGTATGTATTTCCACACTTCCCCAAAACAATCTGACTTGTTTGAGTGCCTTGAATGATGATATAATGCTCTGGCACAAGAGACTAGGTCATGCAAGTCTATCTCTTCTGAACAAACTTGTTTCTAAAGACCTAGTTGTTGGACTACCTTCCATCAAATTTAATGATGACAAGGTATGTGAAGCTTGTGCAAAAGGCAACAAGTCAGATCTTCTTTTAAATCGAAAAAGTGTGTAAGCACTACCGACCTCTAGAATTATTACACATTGATCTGTGTGGTCCTATGAGGATAGCAAGTAGAGGTGGGAAGAGGTATGTGCTTGTTGTAGTGGATGATTACTCTCGATTTACTTGGACCTTGTTTTTGGCATCTAAGGATGAAACCTTTGAGAATTTTATTGCCTTTCTCAAAAAGGTTGAAAAGAGAGTAGGACACTCTTTAATTAGCTTGAGATCTGATCATGGTACTGAATTTGAAAATGCAAGTTTTATTAACTATTGTAATGAACATGGTGTTGATCATAACTTCTCAGCTCCAAGAACACCCCAACAAAATGGGGTGGTTGAGCGCAAAAATCGCACCCTAGAAGACATGACTAGAACAATGCTTATTGCTAGTGGTCTTCCTAGGAATTTCTGGGCAGAAGCATTGAACACCTCATGTTACATTATAAATAGATGCATGATCAGACCTATTTTGAACAAAACTCCTTATGAACTTTTCAAAGGCAGAAAACCCAACATTACGCACCTAAGAACATTTGGTTGTAGGTGTTTTGTGCATAATAATGGGAACGATGCCTTAGGAAAGTTTGATCCTAGGAGTGATGAGGCAATATTTCTTGGTTACTCTTCTCACAGTAAGGCTTACAAAGTATTTAACAAAAGAACCTTAAGTGTTGAGGAAAGTGTGCATGTGCTTTTTGATGAATCTAACTCGTTGAGTGAGAATGATGCACAGGAGGAAGAATTTGAATTAGGCCTTGTTCGAAAAGAAGTGTTGCTCTAAGATAGACAAGGTAAGAACACCATAGAGAAAACAACTCCTGAAGGTGTTTCTCAGAACGACAGGCAATGTGAGAACCAAATAGGGGGAAACACCGTTGAACCCTGTTCGGGACAACGCCAGTCAGGTTCCTCAGGAACAGGCTCGGGCACTGATTGTGAGCCTGAGTCTCCAAGTGTTCCAGTTAGAGTAGAGCATGTGTCTATGGATCCACTTACTCCACGCCATGGAAGCCCTCTTGAGCAAATTTTGTCTGATATTAATACTGGAGTGCAAACTAGGTCAAAGCTTAAGAATTTTTGTGCATTCTATGCGTTTCTCTCTAACATTGAGCCAAAGAATGTGCATGAAACTCTTGCAGATTCAGATTGGGTCACAGTAATGCAAGAAGAACTTCATCAATTTGAAAGGAATAAAGTATGGCACCTTGTACCTCGACCTGCAGATAGAACAATCATTGAAACCAAGTGGGTGTTCTGAAACAAACTTGATGAGTCAGGAACAGTCACCAGAAACAAGGCACGGCTGGTGGTTCAAGGGTACAATCAGGAAGAAGGGATTGATTACGAAGAAACCTTTGCACCAGTTGCTAGAATTGAGGCTATTCGTATCCTAATAGCCTTTGCAGCCCATATGGAGATCAAGCTATATCAAATGGACGTGAAAAGTGCATTTCTAAATGGATACCTTAAGGAAGAGGTGTATGTCAAACAACCCCCTGGTTTCGAAAACAATGAATTTCCTGATCATGTTTTTCAACTTGACAAAGCTCTTTATGGTCTAAAACAAGCTCCTAGAGCTTGGTATGAACGCTTGTCAAGCTTTTTACTTGAAAATGATTTTAGAAGAGGCAAGGTAGACAATACCTAGTTTCTAAAATCTAAGGGGGAACATTTGTTGGTTGTCCAAGTATATGTTGATGATATTATATTTGGTGCAACTCATCATGATCTATGTAATGATTTTTCAAAAATGATGAGGAGTGAGTTTGAAATGAGCATGATGGGTGAGCTTAACTTTTTCTTAGGCTTACAAATCAAGCAAACTTCAAACGGCACCATGATCCATCAACAAAAGTATATCAAGGAACTACTTAAGCGTTTGGAATGGAGTCGGCTAAGCCCATAGATACTCTCATTTCTCCTTCAACCAAGTTGGTAATGGATGATGGGAGCCCTTCAGTTAAGGAGAAACTCTATAGAGGCATGATAGGGTCACTCTTATACCTCACCGCTAGTAGACCTGACATTGTTTTCAGTGTTGGTCTATGTGCCCGTTTTCAGTCTTGTCCTAAAGAGACTCATCTTAAAGCTGTTAAATGGATACTAAGATATTTAAAGCATACACCTGATTTAGCTCTATGGTATCCTAGAGGTTGCAATTTTGATCTTGTTGGATATGCTGATGCTGACTATGCAGGATTCTTGGTTGATAGGAAAAGCACCTCAGGTATGGCTCATTTCCTTGGACCTTGTTTGGTATCTTGGGCAACCAAGAAACAACATTCAGTTGCCATGTCCACAGCAGAAGCTGAATATGTTGCAGCTGCTTCATGTTGTGCTCAATTGCTGTGGATAAGACAACAACTCAAGGACTTTTGTGTTGACACTGGATGCATTCCTATCTTTTGTGATAACACTAGTGCAATTAACATTGCCAAAAATCCGTGTCAACATAAAAGAACAAAACATATTGACATTCGACATCATTTCTTGAGAGATAATGTTGAAAAGGGTTTGATTTCAATAAATTTTTGTACCACAGAAAATCAAATTGCTGATATATTCACTAAGACACCAGGTAGAGATCAATTTGAGAGAAATAGACTTGAACTAGATTTGGTGAAAACAACCTAAGAAACCTGTTCTCTCCCCTGTTCGCAACTCTTATATGCTGCGGATGCAATTTGTCCATAGCAATGTTTGCAGTCGAATCTTTGTGCTATTTGAATATATATATAGATTGCAGAATGCGGATGCGTGTTAAAAGCCAACATGATTGGGCATGTTACTCTTATTACCGATGATTCGTATTCAAGAACAAGCAGCAAGAACAGGTATGTTCCTTGATTGTTAAATATGTGTAGCTAGTGTTTAAATGTTTTAAATTACACGCCTTCCCGAGGATAGAGTGGCGGCTACTTTTGGCAAACACCCGTTGTAACAGGAAGATCTTTAAAAGATCTTGCCGTCTTCTCACCCTTTAAATTTGCCAATCTTTACCTCTCTCTTATATCTTTTCTCTTTTCTCTCGAGTACCCGGCAAATCTCCTTCTCTCAAACCCTAACCCTTCTCAAATTCTTGCTCAAATGGCTTCAATCGAAGGCTCTGGAAGTTCTGCTTCTTCAATCAGGGGAAGGAAGCCATTCGAATCAGCCTCAGGAACAAGTCCTGACCTTGTTGTCTTCACACCGTTTTTAATGGCGATTCTAGAAGGTAAACCCTCTAGTCCTCCTCGCCCAATTAGCTTCAAACCCTTCCGGTTTTTGAAGAGTGTCGAACTAAAATCAGTAGGCTTGGTTTTGAAAGACATTCCCTACAATTTTGGTTGGGAATTGGTGGTATTTGAGGGATCAACTGTTTACCCCCTTCTGAAAAGAACTCTGCCCAAGTTGGAAAATCTGGTGAAAATCTTAGGTTTAAAGATGAAGTCTTTGAGTCCCTTGTCGACTTCTCTGAGTTTGTTGAGCCCTATTCTTTTGGGCTGTTCCCTGAAAAGGAAACAGTTGCTAAAACAGGGTCTGAATCCCTCAATTTTGTGTGTAAGGAGGACCTAAGGGATGATCTGAGGGGAAGTTCTGAGGAGAGATCCTTGGAAACAGGAGGAAGCCATGGTGGAAACATTTCCCCTGCTGAGCCTGAGTTAGCCACTCCAGTCTTCCAAACCGGAGAGAAAAGAAAAAGGGTTAAGATGATGGCTAGGCGTAGCAGAACGCCTAGATCAAGGCCACAAACAAGGCTTCAACCCTGAAAAGCCTCAGCCCCCTCTACTCCAAAATCTGCTAAGCCCACGCGCAAATCTGCAAGAATTGCCTTCTACTCCACTCCTAGAACCACAAAATCTTCCACTCCAGTCATTGAGGAAATTTCTTCCTCTTCTTCTTCTGCGGGATTCTCGGATTCTGATTCTGAGAACACCCCCTTTAAACAGGAGACCCCGGTGTTCTCTGAGTCCTCCGAAGAACAAGCTCCTCCGAAGAAAACCACTCTCCCTGCCATTAGGTCTTCTCCTCCAACAGCCCCTGCCAAGAGAAAGACCTTCACCCCTTCTCTCTCTAAATCAGCTACACCTAAGACTACCTCTTCTGCTCCTCCCCTTAAAAGAGAGAAAAAGACCATTACCTCCCCTTCTTCTACCAAGGTTGCGCATCTGCTCAAGCGCAACATAGTGAGGGGGAAGATAGTGAAAGTTCTCTTTTTCCAGGAACATGGGTTAGAAGTGTTCCTGCAGAAACTGAGAGCCCAGCAGTGGTTGGATCTCTTTGCAAAAACCGAGTTGGGGTGTTCTGGACCAGAGTTGGCTGAATTCTATGCCAACTGTGCTGTCACCGAAGGAGCGGTGACAAGCACCATTGGTGATAAAGAAGCACAATTTGATGCCCGCTTTCTGGGTGACATTTTGGGTGTCCCCTCACATGGTTTTGATGTGTATGTGAGGGAGGATAAGTCTGTCTTAGGGACAGCCAGGCTGCTCGAGCTTTCACAGCAGTTAAGTCAACACCAGGGTCTGCAAACACCCACCTCTGTAAAGAAGGGTGACATGACCCCCCTGCATCAATTGCTCTTCATGTTCGTTATTAGGAACATAATTCCAAGGGGTCAGGGTCGCAATCAGGCTGATGCCCTAGATCAGTGCTTAGTGGATCTATTGGACAGGGAGGAACCCATTAACCTTCCTGCCCTTATGATTCGCCATATTGCGCATATTGCAAACACTACTTGGGCACATGATCTTGGATATGGCTTTCTGCTGACGAAGGTCTTTGAGCATTTTGGGATAGAGCTCAAAAAGAAGGTGGCTGCCCAAATCATTGATGAGATAGGGACTAACACCCTTATGGGGTGTGGCTATGCTTTGGCCAAGGGCTCTGCCTCCAAACAGGGCACCAGACCACCTCGCCCTGTTCCTGGCCGTTCCTCAGGGAAACTTGAGGATGTTCTTCAAGATAATTCTCGGCTCAAGGAAGAGCTCTCTGCTGTCAAAGCTGCCTTAGATGAAGAGAAGGCCCTCTCTGCCAAACGCCATGAAGACCTCCTGGCCCTTCTCTCTTCTCTTGCTCCCAAAATCCCTTCTCCACAGTCACCATCACCCACTGCTCCCTAATTCTGTCGGATGTTTCCTCATGTTTTCTTCCCTCTCCCTTTATGTTTTTGTTTGGTATTGTATATCTCTGGGCTGTTAATGAAATCTCTTGTTGTTGCCAACACCATGTGATTGCCCGTTGTTTATGCTTTTTAATGATGCCAAAAGGGGGAAGATGTCTGACCATATGACTTCCATATGACTTGCTCTATGACCTAGCACCTAGTGTGGATCCCAGACATCATATGACTTCCATATGACTTGCTATATGACTTCCATATGACTTGCTCTATGGCCTAGCACCTAGTGTGGATCCCTATCAGCATTCTTTAAAGTTTTAAAGTTTTTTTAATTTTTGTCAATATGGTCACTTGGTTTGTCATCATCAAAAAGGGGGAATTTGTTGCATAATTATATTTAGTTTTGATGATAACAAATCCAAGTGTAACATATTTGTCTAAGTAATGTTGTTCCAAACAAGCTCTCCAAACAGGGCCTACACTGTTGTTTGTAATATTCATATTAACCTGGATGCTAAATGTTGAGAACAAGTCTTAGGAACAGGTTCCAAGCTTCAGTGATACAAGATCAGCAAACAACAAATCTCGCCAAACAGTTGGCTAAGTCTTAAGGAACAAGTCCTTACATTCAGCTATACAAGATCACCCGAGGAATCAAGGTGACCAAGGTGTTTGGAGCAGCATATTTATTCTTGACAAGATGACTGATTCTTACAACAAGAAGTCTTGGTTTGGTTTAGTTTTTATCTTTTAGACTCTTGTTAATATGCCAATCTTGAAAGTCTCAATTTAACACTTCTTAAAACGGTTTTTGACATTTGCTTTGGAACATCAATTTCCAAACAACCCTGCAAATAAGGTGCCTAAGGTGTTCCTGAAACTGCAGCAGCATCGACTGACTGTTTTACCAGTAAATTTCCTTTGGTTGGGTGCCAGCTCTAAAGGATCTTTTTATGAAATCCTAGGCTAACTAATTAAGTTCTAAAAAGGATTATTTTTGATTTGAAAAAGATTGCAAAATCGTTTTTGCTAAGGATCTCTTTTCAAAATTCTTATCCCTTATTTTTAGGCCGTGATTGATTTCAAATTTGGAATCGAAATCTTTATCCTTTTTTTTTTTGGGCTAAATCTGCACAGCTATATTTAGTGGGTAATTAGTTTTTATCCCTTGAAAAATCAAATTCCCTTATTTTAGTAAAATCTTATCTTCTCTAGCCGTTAGGAATCTTATTTGAAGAAACTCCCTAAGCTGCTAATATTAGAAGATTTTGTTATCCTTTTTGAAAGTCTTAGCCGTTAGGTTTGTGTGTTTAAATAATGAAATCTTCTCTCCCATTTAGATATCCGGTTTTTACACAAGAAGTAAGAGATTTCCAAAAGCTGCATTTCAAAGAGAAAAACCGTGACAGGCTTGTGCTTAACTGAGCTTTCAATATATTGGCATAATAGGACTTCATTGTACCTTACATCTGCTTAAGTCAGAAGCACCCCCAGTAAGGTGTTTTGTACCCCTGTTCTCAGATCAGAAAGTGAGTGAGTGTGTCCATAGTCGAGTGGACTTTGGACGTGTCCAATATAGTGTGATTGGACGTGGTGTAACCTGTCTTAGGGAAGAAGGTTACGTGGGTTACAAGTTGTAACAAGGAGTGTTACTTTTGTAACGTGTTCAGCCCGTTAGTGAAGTGGTTAAATCCTAAACGAGGTAGGTCGTGGTTTTTCACACCTCAGTTGGGCTAGAAGTGTTTTCCACGTAAAAATTATGTGTGCTTTATTTCTGCATTTATTACTTTGAATTTCGCTACTGAACCAATTGGGAACAACCGCTGCAAACAAGGCTTAAGGTTGTTTGTGATTTGCGAACAGTCTCTGCAATCAAGTGCTACGGCTGTTTGTCAGTTATTTGGCGAAAATCGGCCACCACAATTCACCCCCTCTTGTGGTTGTGTACTCTTGGAATTCAACAAATACTATATAACTTATTAAAATGTGCTACTGTACATAGGGCTATTCATTATTCGGTCCGGAGCCGGACCGGACCAAAGCTCGGCCCGGACCGTGCCTAATCGGTCCGGTCCACGGTCCAGTCTATTTTTGGTTTCGATCTTCGATCTGGTCTGGGTCCGGACTAGTTGGACTGGCAGACTGGACCGTGGATCGAAGGTTTTTGAATTCCTTGTTTTCCGACAATCCCAAGCATTCAGCCCCTGTGTCTGCCTCTGCCGTTCTCCGTGGACCTTGCCTTCTGCCCTTCCTCAATCTCCACTTCTCCACTTCTCCTTCCTGGCTCCCGCAATCTCACATCTGCCCTTCTGGCCTTCTCCATGCCACGACCATGCATTCAACCAAACAGCCCTACACTTAGCCGGTTAGCCTTGTCGCGTGAGCCGTCCAACCTTCTCTCTAGCCCCGACTCCAGCCTCTTCTTCTCTAGTCATCATCGGTCAATCACCCATGCATGTGCAGTTCGCAACCATGAACCCTCCACCGGTGAAGCACTGACATCTGTTTGAGTCTGGCAGGTAATCTCTCTCTCTAATTTTGAATTCTCCATTTTTAGTACTTTTGGGAATTTATGGTGTAAATTTTTGAGATTTATGGTGTTAAGTTTTGAGATTTATGGTATTATGGTGTTACTTTTTGAGATTTATGGCGTTATGGTGCTAATTTGTGAGATTTATGGTGCTAATTCATGCTAAAGCTTTTAGAATTGTGTTATCTAATATTTTTGGTTAATTTATGAGATTTATGGAATTATGGTGCCTGAGACGGCCTTGGTTACAGCATACAAGTAAGAGGAGAGGGTCTTTTAGCTAAAACTGATAATTTACAACAGCGAAACAACCTGTTTAACTAGATCATGGACTTGGTCCAAAATTGGTCCGGTCCCGGTCGGGTCCGGGTTTACCCGGTCCGGTCCGATCTCGGTCTGGACCGACTCTAGACTGGTCTGGTCTTCGGTCCTCCAGGTTATCCTTAATCAGTCTTTGGTCCAGGCCGGTCCAGTCCAATCCAGTCCTGGACCGATGAGCAGCCGTAATTGTACTAAAAAATTGTTATTGTACATCTAAAACTCACTGAACTGTATTCTAATTATCTATATTTTTTTAGTGAGCTATACTATTTATTTAGTGAGTTGTTATATCATACAATCGATTGCACAAAAGCAATTATACAATCAAATTTCAGCTCACTAAAAATGATGTATAGCTCATTACAATATTTTAGTGAGTTGAGACACAATTTTAGTGGGCTAATACATACTTTAAGTGAGCGGATAGATCAAAACTAATGCATTTTGTATACCCCATATTTTACTTAGTAAAAATACTATATTGTTAGATTTAATTGCACAAGGACACAAGAGGTGGAGGTGAATTGTGTCTACCAACTTTTTCAATTGTTTCAGAACACTCGTGAAAACTGTTTGAATTGCATGTTTGGAGTGAAGTAAAAAAAAAAAAGCTAATTACGGAAATAATAAAGGAGATACAGTATTTTTACGTGGAAAACCATCTCTGGTCCAACTGAGGTGTAAAAACCACGACCTACCACTGTAGGATTTTAGCAATACTCTCACTAGACAGGCCGAAGATATTACAACTGTAACACCACACGTGACTTAGTCACACACGTAACTTGGTCTACCCCTAGACCTTTGTTACAGACGCCACGTAATTTAGTCTACCCCAAGACGCTCGTTACAAACATCGCGTCCAACGCCTCCCAAGACTTGGACACTCTCTTATCTCACTGATGAAAAGAGAAAATGAAGAACATCTTAGTTGAATGCTTCTAAACAAACTGAATGTAAGGTACAATATAATCTCTATTATGCCAATATTGAACACTCAATTTAGCGCTTTATTTGAAGGTTTTCTCTTAAAAAATTCAGACTCACAAAGACGATTTTTAACCCTTGGAAAACCTTGAAAAACCTTGAGGAGAGAGGCGACTTAAATAGAGAGGCGTGAGTGGAAAAAGAGAACAATATTCTTCACTGGTGCTTGTGCCACAAGAATGGGAAAAAGAGAAGACCACTTCCACTCAACAACTCTAACGGTCAAGCCCATAAAATCTTTCCACTTGATATTCTTCTCTCAGAAAAAGGATAAAATCTCTCAAGCTTCTAAAATCTCTCCGCTTGATAAATATTCTTCTCTTAAAAATAGGATAAAATCTTTCATCATTATCTTTAAAGAGAGACACCTTTCTAGACTCAACTTACCTCAGAAAAATTATTCCTAATTATTTCATGAAATTCGACAGTAAAAAATCATTTTAAAACCTTGAAACTCGTTTTTGTCTTTGACATCAAAACACTACAGACCTGATTTCTTAGATTGTTCTGAGGCAGTGTTCTGAAGTACTTAAAAATCATTCAAAGCAAACGCTAAGTCAAAACCTTCTAATTGGTAAATTAACAAGAATATAAAAGAATAAATTACACACAAAACCTAAGACTCTTGTTATCAGTTGCACTCCCTGCACATGTATTGATTTTGATGCTCCACGCTCATTCAAACTACTCCAAGTATTTTTTGAATTCTGTCTTAATACACAACTCAAGTACAACATATTGACTAGTACGTTTGGATTGTTACCATCAAAATCTTACACATTAATTGGGTGAACATATATAACTTTATTAAAATGTAGTATTGTACTAAAAAAATGTTATTGTGCATCTAAAACTCATTAAACTATATTCTAGTGGTCTATGTTTTTTAGTGAGCTATGAAATATATAGTGAGTTAGACTACATTTAATGAGTTCACTACATTTGTATTACACTCACAAAATATAATAAAAACACTCTTATGTTATAATAAAAAATAATTGAGCTGTAACATAATGATTGAGGTATAACATAATCCGAGAACTTGACAATATTATTTACTGGCTATCTATACTATTCTTTTTAGTGAGCTATACTATTTATTTAGTGAATTATGATAGATATTTAGTGAGTTATAAAGTATATTTTGTGACCAATATGATTTACCGTGGAATACTAATTATTTTTGTATAAAAAATGAGTGAACAAACAATAGAGTACACAATTTTAGTTAGCATATATACTTTTTTGTTTGTATTCTAAGGTATGATGTATTCTCCTTTTAGTGAGCTATGACTTATATTTAGTGAGTTATGACATATTTTTAGTGAGTTGGATTATAGTTGTATTATACTGACTAGCTATGTATAATACGAATGGGCTTATGTTACAATAAAAGATAACATAAATTTTTCTTAATAACATTGTATTGCTCATTAAATATATTATATAGCTCATTAGCATATACAGTGTTGCTCACTAATGTTGTATCCATACATATAAAATTTGGTAGTGAATTTTTTTTCCTTATTTTTGTTTATTTTATAATAAATTGGTATGCTTCTATTGAGTAAAAATATGGATAATAAATATATAAATTTTTAATTAATATTTTTCTTAAAAATTAGGGTTTTCATACAAAAATAGTGAACGTAGATCCATAATGTAAATATAAGTGTATGCCTTAATATTTCAATAGAAGAATTTAAAAAAATGTGTGTGCATATTTTTTTTGGGGGCGAGAATGTACCGTGTGTCATTCACAAATAAGTGAAGTAAATAATAACTATTTGCTCATTGATCTTCTCCACATTTGCTTATACAAAAGAAAAAGAGAAAGAAGCAAAAAGAAAAAATAAGTCATAAAATTAAGGGACAATGAAGTACGAAATAGAAAATAACACAAAAAGGATGAAAGAATTTCTTTTAACACATATAAATTCTTTTAATGTGTAAAAGAATAGAGGATGAAAAGGACGAACATATTATATCAAACTTCCGAGTAAATCATGTGTAAAAAAAAAGGTGGACAAAATGAACCCAAAAAAATCATGCAAACAAAAACAAAGAGAAAATATGATAATAATTGTGGGCCCACGTGGACAAATGAGATGTCCACCTGATTGCATACAATAAATTGCCGGTGAATGTATTTTAGTTTTGTGGGTTTTGTGTTAACCCAATAGGTTTAGAACACTTTTTTTTGTCAATTATTTTTTCTTTGTCAAATTTAAAAAATTGGCATATTTATTATCAAACGCATTTTATTTATAATTTCTTAAAAGAAAACAAAAATATTCGAACTCTTTATATGATATATGAATGTCATGTATAGGTGAGTAAAAAGTTGAATCCCCTTTGGCTCAGGTGGGCCGGCCAGTGCATTAAAGTAACGGTAATAACGGGTTGGATCATTTATGGATCATCCCCTCTAGAGTATGTTAATGAGTAGAAGTGATTCGGCCTGCTAATAACTCATTTATTAATTCAATATTTTGTTAACTAACTTACTATTACCCAATCAGGTATACTTTATTAATGGGGCAACCTAACACCAATAAGACTAGCCCATTCCCTACTACTAGCATTATATTCAAGAACTATTAAAATGGAAACCAAATAAAAGTGAATTAGAGAATTATAGTATATTACAATTATTTATAATTTATAAGATCAAAAATTTAGATTATTAGATAACAATATCATATATATTTATATATTTTTGGGTCCTGAGGTTGCATCTTATGGTTGCAATTAAATGTAATATTGATGAGTTTTATTTTTATATAATTTTATGGAGAAATGTTTATGAGTTGTTATCAAATTATGCCACATTTTATAAAATTTTAAATGAATATTTACATAGAAGTCATGTATCAACAGATTTAAAAGTTGAATTTTATGATGAGCCCGTGCAATGCATTGGTCGTAAAATTAGTTATTTAAAATATGATTAGATGTGTTTATATTTCACTAAAAAATAACAATATGACTTGAACAATTTTTAATATTTGTATCGTTCTAAATTAATTTTTTAAAGAATAGATAGTTATTTCATGTCGTTTTATAGCCATTTAAAAATTTATCCATTAAAGTTGTGTGTGATGTTATTTTATGAGAATGGAGTTGGTAATGAAATGATACCTTTGTTTAATTTGTGAAAAGATGCGATAGTTATATAACGTCTCTAAAGATTCCATATAACGGATAACCATTATTGTTAAGAGGAAAAAATTAAAAGAAAAAATAAATACATAATATTTGGGTCAAGTGGATGCGGATGTGTTCGGGTTGGGTTGCGTTTGACCCATTAATTTATGGGTCCTCTGTGTTCGATTTATTGCAAGTTCATGTTGAGAAAATCGTGCTGAAGATCTAAAATTTTTGGCTGCATTGTATCGGATTTTCAAGTTGAATCAGTTTTTGTTAGGTCTAGTTATCAGACACTAAGAGCCCCAAAAGGAAAAGGACACATCGGTAGAATTGAATTAAATAACTAAAATATATTCAGACTACACATAAGATTTTTTTAAAAAAAATTAAAACATAGTGTGCAATACTTTAGATGGCCTTTTCACAAGGATTTTATATTGATCATTATGTTAGAAAATATTAATGTGAATTGTACCAGTGATATTCTTTTAGTTGACTAGCTTTATGAGCTAAATAGTGAATTAATGATATATAAACAGAAGGTCCATTAGGCCACCTCACATTTACATAAATTGCATACGCATAAAGTAACATTCCTTTCTTGCAGAGAGTTCCCTTGACTGATAATGCCTTGCCATAAACTTGCAAACAAAAAGTTTTATTTGGAACGTACATCAAATTCTCAAGTATTGCTGAACTCCCATATTCCACCGGTAATTCACTGCTAACACAGTGCAATCTCAGTAGCCAAATTGGTGAAGAACACACGGCAGCTTTAGAGCTTAAACAAATGAATCACATACCTCATGAGGAAGTAAGACTGTCTGGGCTATTTTTACAGCAGTAGAACATTCCATCCCAAAATTCAGATTCTTGGTCTTTAATGGATCCGACGTCTTCTATCAATTTTTAAACATCCGTTCTGATTTTTTTCTGTGATTTGGGGGCGCTGGCTTTACCAATAGGAGAGCAACACGTGTTATCTATCATAATTCATAAATCTCGCAAAGGGTATAGAAGGGCAAAGATGGCCAAGGCCTGGCCCAACTGGCAATCGAGAACTAAAGGGGGTAAAATAATCATTTTACCCTTTCAACAGAAAATGACCATTTTATCCCTAGAGGCTAAATCCTAAGTTAAAAATAGCCCATACACACTAGCATCATCGCGAGTCTTGTCACTCTCAAAAGACACATCAATCATCAAAATTTTTAAAAAATGTTGTCAGATTCTCTGCATTTCTTCTATCCTTCCCATCACCTTCTTCTTTCACTCATTTGAATTTGAAGGGATCTTCTTTAGGTCAAATTCAGAATTAACCTGCTTTGCAAGTTAGAAGGTGAGGACACAGCGTCATCCAAGAAACGGAAAGACTATCGCATGTAAATTCACCATTCCCTTTTTCTCTCATCGAAATTTCTTTGAAAACACCTTCTACTTGGACCCTTACTTTTGGTTTTTAATTGTCTTGACAATGTAACTAATTTGACAATATTGTTGTTGTCTCTACTATTCTACTGTTGTTGTTGCTGCTGCTACTGCTGCTTTAATGGGTTTGTTTGTACGATGTAACTAATTTGCCAACATTATTGTTATTATTATCGTTGTTATTGCTGTTGTTTGACTATTATTATTGCTGCTGTTTTAATGAGTTAGATGGGTACCTGAGAGATACAATACAAGCAATAAACATTAAATTATTTTGCATGTAATGACATGACTTTAGTTTAAAATCTTGAATAATGTTAGAATAGTATATTTGTATTCTTGTCAGTGTAGCATATTTTCTTTTTTCTTTTTAATGATGTTTATAAAATATTTAATGCAAACAAAGAGTAAAACAAAAAAGAAAAAGATGATGCACTATTAACAACAAGAATGTTACTATTTGTGTTAGGATCTGAAAATTAGCTGAACATCTGGGTATTAATTTGAGCAAATATATTTTTGTTCCCCAAAAAAAAAAGTGTGCAGCATCAATTGTCAAGAAACGAGATCCACCAACATGTTCATTATTTTACGCTCTTTCAAAATTGTTCATCAATCACCCCTCATCTATGTAATAGTTTGAATCTAACTATGTTAATTATTTTACCTTGGTTAATCTCAATTTAAATTAACTAACTTGGGAATTATATTTCAATTTAAGATTTGATATATTTATGCAATTGTAGGTTGAGCCGACGAAGTGGCTTAAAAATGAAATTTAACCACGCTTTGTACTAAATCATTCAGAATTTATAAATAAATATATAAATAATGTAAATAAATTAATACATTTACAAAAGTGGATAGAAGTTAGGATTCTCATAAAATATGTATAAATGTATATAGTTTGCTTACCTATGCTATGTAAATAGAATCAAAACGTGGATAAATTTGATATTAACAAATACGAAAGTGTATGTTGATTATAATGGGTAAAGTTTATAATTTTCTTCCAAAGGTTGAAATATTAACAGTGGCCCAAGTTTTAGCTCAAATGATTACTAGGTAAAAACACTAGGGAATTGTTTAAACAAGAGGGGGGAAAAATAATAAACAAGAAATATCTAAGATTTTGTATAAATCAAATTTGATTAAATTAAAGTCCAAGTTTTTGGAATGCTCCAAATTCTCGCCATGCCTTTTCCTTTCCACGCTAAATACCCCCTCCCCTACTCATCCTGCACACTTTGCAACTCCCTTGCCCCATTGGCACTTGCATCAGTCGATTACAAGCCACTGTATGCCACCCAGCGTGCTGCCACCGGACCTCCTCTGTAGTCACTGATGCCACCATCTTCCTTGCTTGTCATATTGGGTAATTAGAAAGGTGAATCCTAAACTCTTCCCTAATTTGATTTCACCTTATTACCTCTTAACATGGTTAGCAAATGTGTTGTTTTAGCATAGGTGTATTCTAGCCTGTGAAAGTTCGGAGTTTATTAATGTCATTTTTAAGGATTTGAGTGAGTTCACGTGTGGGTGTTCATGAAGGAAGTAGAGATTGAACTTGGATTGTGGGTTTGTGCACTTGTAATTTGGACATGTTAAATTTTGAGAAATTATGTGCATATTTGAATAAAAATTTAGATGTCACTATGTGTGGGTGTGGATGGACTGTCATGGAAGGGGTGAGATGGAGCTTGAGGTTGAAGAAGGGAGGAAAGGAGGGAAATGTTGATTGTGAAATTCATGAAATAAATTGCTTAATGTAAATCTTGGGAATAATTTGAGGATTTTGAGTAGAAATGTTGTTTTGGGGATTTTGAGAATAAATAAAATTTAACCTGAGTATTGGAGTAAATGTTATTGGAAATGTTATTTAAAGCGATTAGATGAATTTCAATGTGTAAATTTAGGGGGTAGTATCAATTAAGAGTAATTGTGGAGCTTGATCCTTGTGACTTAATTAAAGTGGTGAGACTAATGGAGTAATGGGTTAAAATTAGTGTTAAAGATTAATTAAGCATTTTTGTAGCTCAAAGAGTAGAATAAAGATTGATAACTGATTCATGCTTGAATGATGCAAAATGATATATGTTATTGTGACCCAAACAAATAAATAAAAATCAAAGTCTATTTGAGGCCAAGGTAGTGAAAATCTTTTCGATTTGGATATGGGAGCTTGATTTGACATCGAGAATCAATTTAAAACCACAAGCCAGCTTAGTAACCCAAACCTCTTCTTGGAGTAAAACTAACAACAATATTTTTTTTCATAATAATTATAATGGTAATGACATTAATATCAATAACAATAAGGATAACAATATTAAGATCTATCATACCGTAATAACATCAGTATCATTAACGAGAATAATAATGAGAATATTATGAAGAAGGCATGTACAAATGGAACATCAAAATCAGTTTGCATGTGTAAATAAATAATTTGAGTACATCGATAATTAAGGAAAATGCCAAGAAGAACTATGAATTATTTATTAAGGTTGTAATGGATAAAATTATTTGAAACTTAACTAACCATCAAAATATATACTTGGAGTAGAAAAGAGGTCATTGTCGTTGTTATCAAGCCGCATACAACTATTCTAGGCAAGAGATTTAAAAATTCCAAGTATTTTTACTGCCTATACCCTTCAAAAATCTACATGTCTTTTTAGATACCAAAATCTCGTCATATATAAATACTTAATGAATCATTTTGCAGTATTATTTTATCACATAATCAAGTGGATCCACTAGTTATCAATTATAAGGACTTAGACCCTTTAGTTCTCTCGCGCGGCTTTAGCTCAAGCTTCTTGATCGGCCTGAGAGGCATGCACCTATTCAGTTATTATAGTATACATATGAGGTCATTAGTTTGGGGTTTAGTTTCAGATAATAACCGGTAATAGTTTTAATGTAATTGCCTCTCCTCCTCATTTCGAGCTAAAATGAATTAAAATGTGAGTGCCCAATTAAAACATTCTAAAATTTTATTTTACAGTGTGGGGATTGTAATGCCCCGCCCGAAGGGGGTAGGCGCGTCACCGCCGTGAATGCCCAGTTAGGAGCGCCCACAAGGCTCTTATGAACTTATTAATCATAATTAACTTGCTGATAGCCGATAACAGTGGAAGCTCTGATCAAAATCCAACTGAGGTTGGGTAGGGTTATTCCAAAATCATGCATTACATACATACTTAAACCATATCCATAATATTCTTACACATGTCTCATCCAAATATATACATCCATACTTGTACTCATGACGCCTAATCCACAACATACATAAACAAGGTACGCATTCCCAGCTTCGCTTTAAAAAAAAAAAGCATCTAATCCTAGCCCCATGCTGCTCCTGAGGCTTCCTTTAGCTTTTAAAACCTGAAAAATGGTGAGGTCATGAGCTTCCCGAGCCCAGTGAATAACCCTTATCTTCCTCGTTATTACACTTTGCACCTTAACTAGTTAACACATAATCACACAGTACAAGTATCTCATGACATACAGACATAACATATCATATAACATATAGAGGACAATAACAGAACATGCATATGCTTCGAGAATCAAAATAAACTCACACCGTCCACATCTAATTTACAAATATCACAAATACACACAAACATATTCATGTCATGCAATGGGCAATTAGAGTAGCTTAGTCGTACTTGTCCCATAACAGGTATGATTCAAGAACCCTCATTTTTACTTAAATCCTTAAACAAACTCTACTGTTAGTCTATTCACTAAACTAACCATAATTGTCCCATACCAATCATGGCCTTTAGGCTCATAGCCCTCACTAGAGTGCAAAAGGAAGCAAAATTTGCTAAGCAACCTAACGGCCCGCCCATAACCATCATTGGCACATACATCAAAGCAACTTTATCATAAAAATTCACATAAACACATAACATATATCTTACAACATGCTTATCAATCACATATGTATTTCAAAATCAATCACAAACTCATAGATATTTTGAATGAACCTTCAACTCCAAACCAAATCCAAAATCCAAAACTAAGATCAAAACCAAATCCAAATCCAAACAAAACCCAATTCCATATCATATCCAAAGTCCAAATCCAGGCCAAAACCAACTTCACAACGCATCACATATCCTTAACTGAATGTAAAACTTTTAGTTTAGGGGAAATCAACTCATGACTCACACAAAGAACTATCACAAAATACAAGGGTTACAAACACATCCTGGCGGACCGGGCAATGCCCACTCAAGGTACCAACCAGGGACCCAACGCTCTAGAGTACGTAGATGTCCTCAAAACACAAACTGTAGAGCTATATTCACAATCTGGAAAACCAGGGACCCACACAACTCCCAAATAACACAAACTAAAGAGTCAATTGGTGGACCGGGCAATGCCTACTCAAGGTACCAACCAACGACTCATACAGCTCCAAACACAGAGACAACTACTTTTATGGCCATAGATCTAGAACGCTCTGTAATAGGCTAAAGCAAAACATGAACCTTTTTCCCCAAAAACACAGCTTATTGAAATCGTGTAATCCATATAATCACAATTTTATTTTGAAAGAAGCTTAATTTCTCAATTTTTAATAAAACATAGTCGAAACAGGGCATAACTCTACCCAAAATAATTTCACAAGTTTCCCATACTTCATCACACAATCAGAATCCCTAGGAAGCTCAACAATGGCCCTTTCATATCTAATTTATGGATTAAATATACAAATAATTCATAATTACACTAAACAAGGTACTTTAACTCAAAAATTCATAACTCACAGCATACACATCCAATCTTCACGAAACTTTACAGGAAATTGACAATAAATATAGATTCTAATATATAAATTTCATGATTTGTCTCCAGGCCCATCATTCCCAGAAATTCAAATAGTCAGCCAAAATAATCAAAAATCTGTGAATTAAACTCAAAAGTTCATAACGTTTAGCATACACCACCAAAATTCACAACAATCTACCAGCAAACACCAAATATCATGAGGAATCTATAGCAATATTGTAATAATTTTTCTCCAAGCAAATCCTTCAAAACAAAATTAAAATGGTAATTGAAATCAAAGACCAAAACAGAGCAGTCCCAATCGAAAATTCGTAACTCCTAAAATACACATCCAAAATTCATAAAAATTTTCAGGATACTTCCAAACATCAGCATTATTCCACAATAAAAAAGTTCGTGATTTTTAGCCATAATCAAGCCTAGTATAAACTGAAATCGAACCAAACGAAATCGAACCTGCTCGGGTCTGAAACAGGGGAAAGCGTAACAGGGGAAGAGGATTTCTGATGAGAACAGCCTAAATGGGGAGAAGGAAAATAGGATTTAAGGCGTCCTTGCCCTTCAGCTCAGCCAGACATTAGCAACTCCATGTATGGAGCTCAAACAACCACCAACAATGGCGAAATCGCCATTAATAAACACAACGAGAATTCGAACAGGGGAGGGGGTTGAGTAAAATTAAACGAACCAACTCCAAATCTTACAAAAGCAAGCTGAAAATTGGCAATTAACAACATTGTAGCTTAATTACATGGAGTTCGAAAAACATAAACCATCTAACATCAAACCCTAACCGAATTCAAACCCTAATCGTGAAAATTGACAACAAAATTAAAATTAAATTTAAAACTTAAACTAAACCTACCCTAACCCTAAATGACCTACTACTCTTCAATGGCGTCGCTGCCCTTCAATTTATACCGAGCGCAACTTGAATCCTCTGCCCTTCGATTCACAGCTTGCGTGGACGGTGGATGAAGGTGGTGGGCTGGCAGGCTATGTGGTTGAAGATGCCTGATGGTGGTGTGGTGATGGTGCGTAGAAGAGAGAGAGAGAGAGATGGAGATTGAAGAGAGAGAGGAGAGATGAGGATGAAGGCTGAAGAAGGGGAGGTTCAGGGGTTCTCTGGGTTGGGGCTTCGGGCTTTCTTAACCGAGAGGGGAGAGAGAGTGAAGGGGAGGGGGATTAAAAGGCCACGTGCTGTGCACGCCTGGGAAAAAACACTGGGCCGATTCATTTCCCTTTGGGCCGGTTCATTTGCTCTGGGCCGGTTTTTTATTTTTGGGCTATTCACTTTTGCTTTGGGCCCAATTTTCCCTTCCCGGTATTTTTCACCATTTTTTCTCGCATTTTCTTGCATTTTTCCATATTTATTCCAAACCTACAAAACAAAATAAAATCAAATAAAAACCTTAAAATAGCGATTATAACGAGCATAAAACAGGTATAAAAGTACATTAAAAATAGCTCATTTTTAGCACGAACATACATTTATATACAAATATACATACATATATATATATATATATATATATATATATATATATATATATATATATATAGAATATATATATATATATATATATATATATATATATATATATATATATATATGCAAATATACATACATACATATATACACACACACACACACACACATATATGGATACATATGTATATATATATATATATATATATATATATATATATATAGATTATATATATATATATATATATATATATGTATATATAGACATATACATATATATATTTATATATATATATATATACATATATATTATATATATATATATATATATATATATATATATATATATATATATATATATATATATATATATATATATATACATATGTATGTATGTATATGTAAAGCCTGTGTACATTGTTTTCTGTCAAGTTGTCCGTAACACCTTTTTATATTATAAAAACCTATTTTATTTAACGATATGAGTTAAATTAATCATTGACATGCTTATGTGAGCAATGATTTTACTAAAAAGAATATTTTTGCTGCAAGTAATAATAATATTATTATTAGCTTTGAAAATCGTTCAATGATTTCTAATAAGCGCTATTAATGGTTATCAGCAAGTATTAAATTGATTAGGAACCTGAATACAATTAGGTTGTCAATCTTAGAAGTCGTTCGATGTTTGTTAAATCGAACCTGGCTGCATTTGGGAACAAGTAATCGATAAAATGTTATATTATCGATTTGGGTTTAGCATTCGGATTGCAAATTAGACTAGCGGTATCGGATATAAATCAGTCTGGACTAAAAATAAGCAAAAGAGAGCAGGGCGGGGCAAATTAGTAAATTCACGCATGACCCCCTTCTTTCTCCGCCTGCCCGCGACCCCCTGTCCCGACACACTCTCTCTCTCCTCTCTCTCTGCCGCGTCTCCTCCTCCTCCTCTCCTCCTCCATTAATGCGGCTCCAAAGCTCAAATTAGCAGTCGATTTTTGCCACCTTTAGCTACAAAACTTACCCATTCGACCTCCCCCACACACTAGCCACCATTTAGTACTGAAACTGGGCAGAAACGGGAAAAACCCACCACGTTTTCGGTGGATTGGGGTGCCGAACTAGGGCTTGAATGTGTACCCCAGGTATGGCCATGCACTTTAACTCTTAGTTGCATCAATTTCCTATAAATTAGGGTGAAAATCACCTCCTAAAACACCCGATTCAATCTCAAATCAGAAAGTGACTTTTGGGTCGGTTCTGAGGTTCGAATTGTTAGGAGTTGGATGGGAGTTGGTTTTGGTTCGAGCGTGGGTGAGCAAGAGTCGAAAGATTTTGAGTTGTTCGAGCCTAAAGTCAAGTCGGTCAGCCCGTCGAACGAACACTTAGCTCAGTTTCGAGGTAAGGGTTCCTTTCCTCCTAAATTACTACTATTTTCAATTAATTTAACTAAATTTAGATAGTGCATGTTGATTTTGAAGTTAGAAATCTATTTGGATAAATTTAGATTTGAGATTGAGGAATTACGAACATGGCGCTGATTTTGGGTCATTTGGATGTCGAATTGATGCTGAATGTTAATAACTAGATAGTAGAGAAATGTTTAATGAACAGAATGTTAGCATAGTGCTGTGATTTCAATAATTTATTAGTTCGAATTTCGTTTTGAAGTTTGAGGATGCTAATTGAAGTAGTTGTGGAATGAACTGAATTATGTCTAAAGGTTATGGTCACATCAGTTTGGGCATGTTAATAGTCTATTCATAGTAATTACTATGAGATACTATACTTATGGATATTGGTTTGCGAACTAGAAAGTAAATATCACTTTGAAGTTCCTATTTGCACCAGTTTAGTATACGTTAAATTCTAAGTTGGTTATTAAGCATGAATGTCATACCTATATGCGATCGTTTTATGTATTGTTGGTTTATATATGCCAATATTAAACCAAGTTGGTAGTTGGATGACTTGAGGTGGAACTATTGAGAAATTTGAGGTTATTGTGGTCAGTGCTGTGCGAAGAGGGAGTTAGGGTTGTGAATTACCGCAATCGTGTGGATTGCAAGGCCATGTGTGGCTTAATGCGTGGATTCTACCTAGTTGTGCTATGAAGTGTATGAATGTACTATTTATAAACTCGTTTGGCCCCTTCTATGTGTTCATGACATTATGTAGTTAATTCTCAAAATTTTAGACATTTTTAAAAAGAAAGGGTCATTTAGAACGCTTATTTTTGTGATTTCGAACGCTTTTAAGTGCCTACCAACTGCCTGTTAGTTGATTAAGATGTTTGTGGTCTAAAAGAGATCCTAAATCGTTGAACGACTCAGTTAGTGACTCGACTGAATCGTCGATAGGTTTAGAAGGTTTATAAGTGAACTAAAATTGAATTTGAAAATGTTTTAAGGCATTGGTTTGTTTATAACTGCTCCTCGTGTTTAAAAGAATTTAAACGACCTACAAAAGAGCACCTTAAGGTGCCAATTATGAAGTTTAGCTAATTTATATACTAGTTGCTTGCTTAAGTCTCTATTGAGTTTCAAGCTACGAGTATGTAAAATCATTATGTTTTAAGTGGCGTTCACGTTGAAAGTTTACGAAGAAAACTTATTTACCTTATAAACGAGCCAAGTACCTTAACTTTTCGAATAATAACGAGTATGGAATGTTTTAAGCCTTTAGTTTTCTCTTATGCCCTCCTGTGAGTTTTAAAAGGGGGTTGAAATGAGTTGTAAAATCACAACTGAGGATTTTATTACGAACCTAGTTTGAGTTAAATGCTAACTAAATACTTTAAGTTCCAAATGGGTTTCGTTTTACGAATTAACAAACGTATTACGTTATTAAGAAACTCTCAAGTTAAAAACAAAGTCGTTTTACGATTTAACAAGAAGCTCTTAGGTTAAAAACAAAATCATTTTACGATTTAGCAAATTCATTACGTTTACAAGAAGTATTTAAGTTAGAAACTAAGTCGTTTCAAGATTTAGTAAACGTATTACGTTTATAAGAAGCTTTTACGTTAGAAATGAAATCTTTTTATGAATTGGAAAATGTTTTACACCCATGAGAAGGTTTTAAGTTGAAAATGAAGTCGTTTCACAATATAGCAAACTTATTACGTTTATACGAAGCTCATAATTTAGAAACGAAGTCATTTTACGATTGAGCCAACTTGTTACGTTTATACGAAGCTTTTAAGTTGAAAACGAAGTCGTTTTACGAATTAGTAAACGCATTACGTTTATAAGAAACTTTTAAGTTAAAAGTAAAGTCGTTTTATGTATTAGCCAACTTATTACGCTTATAAGAAGCTTTTAAGTTTAAAGCGAAGTCGGTTTATGTATTTCCAAGCTTACTATGTTTTTAAGAAGCTTTTAAGTCTAAAAGGCAGTCGATTTACGTGTTAATAAACTTATTACTTCTATAAGAAACTTATAAGTTATTCACAAAGTTGATTTACATGTTAGCAAACCTATTCCGTTTATAAGAAGTTTCTAAGCCAAAAACGAATGAGTTATAAACATTTCGAAAGATTATGGTCATTTTGTTTAAAAGTAAGATTTCAGCAAAGTGAGCAACGAAAGAAGAGAAATGAAATACGATTTTAAAGGCTAAGAAGTGCTAAGCAATTGGCCAGGGTTAGGAACTGGACTCAAGATATGAATTATCTTAGCGTGAACTGTTCCTGAAAACTGGACGCAAAGATGGCGTGAGCTGTTTCCCCCTAAAGAAATGTTAGGTACTGGACTCAAGATTTAATAGTCCGACTCTAAATCATGTTTATCTATTTAACTAAGTCATGTTATTAATTTTCCACATTTAATTATCTCATTTAATCATTCCGGATGGGAGAATTCATTTTGGGCTCCACTTTGCATTTCGGGTTTCATTTACCGAAAATTTCGGAAAAATCGATAGTAAGCCTTGATAATTATGATTTAAAAGATTTAATTACTGTTCACAGCATCACAAAAAAAAAAATTCCGAGCTACGCAAAAATTTTATCGCAATGGAGTGTTCTAATTTTAAGCCCAACTCAATTGGGCCCAATTTTGGCCCAACAAGGTTACACTCCTTTTTACTTAGCTAATTACCATCATTAGGCCAATTATAATTAACAAAAAATTCTAGTTTTTGGAGGCTTTATATCAGCCAAGTAAATTACAAAATCATTTTCAACCAAGTAAACAAACACAAGACTTTCTTTCCTCTTCTCCTCCTCCACCCTATGGCCGCCTAGCCTATGTTTAGCCCAAGTTTGCTGCTGTTCTTGGTGGTTGCCGCCACTCCCAGCCACCTTCAGCCACCAGCCACCATCCACAGCTCCCACAACCACCAAACACCATGTCCATCTCCATATATTCAAGCCCAAAGTGACTAAACTTCAATCCCTATCATGCTGATTTTTGCTTTTGATTCTTATTTTTATTGGTTTTTCTTGTTGATCATGCTATTTTGATAAGATTAAGAGCCATCTTTGAAGTGTTTAAGTGTTGAATAAGCATCAAAACATGTGGGAGTTGAGATTGTTCATGATCATGCTAGTTTAAGTTTGAAGTGATGGATTTGGATTATTTTGTATTTGATTTGGTAATCTTTATCATCGTGAATGATTATAGTAATGTTGGTGTGGTTTTGGATGAGTTAAAGAGTAATTTTACTGGGGGATTATGTGAAGAAAATATTGCAAATATAAGCTAATATGCTGTAAACAGACCCAAAAATAGAGGTCACTTTGGGAATCAACTGGTACTGATTGGCGCATACACAAATCATGCTTTTTGGTGTATCGATAGCTCAATGTGTTAGCTTTCAATGGGCTTTGGAATTACTTAATTTTGAACAGTGTGGACAAAGTTATGACCAATTTACTGAAGACTGTGAAGAATACATTGAAACTGGGAGCAGACTTGAACAGTGGACTTTACGAAAAAAACTGGTATTGATTGGGCTATTGAAAAATTTTGATTTTTGGTATGTGGATAGGTCAATGAGTTATCTTTCAAATTCTTTTTGAATCACCTTAATCCAAGTTTTGTGGAAAAAGTTACGGTCGTTTTTCTAGGACTGCATAGTTTGCACCAAAGTTGTGCACGGTTGTGTTCTAGCCCAATTTTGGGAGCCTTACTATGTGAATCGTGTTTTGTGTCCTCACTGAAAGTTTTAGAGGACTTTGTGATCTTTTCATATTGGGATTTTATATCTCAATTGGAAGTCAGGAGTGAAAGATATGGATTTTCTAAAGTAGACCATCAAACGGTAATATGGCAAAAGAAAGAAATCTCGACATTTGGATTTATCATCAGAAATTTCTATCCAATTATGGGTATTGCAACTTTGATTATGTATGGAAGCTTAATTGGGTTGAAAACCAAGTTAAATGAGCATGAAAATGAAATTTAGGAAGTGAGCAGTGTAATAACTCAAAATCAGTGTCCATCGAACCAAGCTGGTATTATTTGAGCTTTTATGAACCTCATAACACCCCTCATGGCATTAAACCTCCTATTATTCATTTTAGACTTCTATTATCCATTTTAGAAATATCAGAAATTCATATTCCATTTATATCAATTAAAATCTTTTCATTATCATCTTGATCATTCCAATTCGGTCTATTTTATTTCAGTTTGTTGTATTTCAAGCTCAATAATCCTAATTGATTTATTTTTCAAATCTTTTTGTTATAACTTATCTTATTGAATTATTAGAATTGTGGAAGATTTTTAATTAATCAATTTCCATTAAAGTTGTAAATTACGGGAGTAAATATTGTTTACTAACTGCATTTACCTATAATTACATTTCTTTAGCAGAATCGTGGCCTAGTCTATCGTTTCCATTGTGCATAAGTATTATCAAGTGAAATATCATTTTAAAGACTTCAGGTATGTTCATTGCCTGTATCTTTAGAAATCAGAGTGTATTTATCAAAGTTATCATGTGTCGGTAAGTACATTAATGAATCAGTTTATACAGTGATTTATCATTTAATTAGTGACTCCGCCAGTTATCATCTATAGGGCATTCGCCCTTTAGTTACCCGCACGGCTTCAGGCCAGGTCCCCTAGTCGGCTTGGCAGGTATACACCTATTCATAGATCATAATAGTATTAAGGGGTTCACTATCAGATAATAATTAGCAATGCAGTTTCATATTCATCTCATTTCCTGTTTTGATCTTAAATGAATTGCAAGGTGGGCCCAAATCAGTGTTTTAATGATCATTTAACAATACAGAAATGCACGTACTGAACTTGGGCTCACAGCTTGAAATGTTTTTCATGTTTTGTTTCAGGCAAATGCTCAGAGAATCGCCTTCATGCTAGTAAACCAGCGGAAGAGAATATGTTGAGCAAGGAAATCTGGATGGATCAACCATGATATAGTACATACATATTTTTAAAGCTGTATATTGAAATCTTCAGTGGATGGAGATACAGATTATATGGTGAATTATTTACTAGGGTGTATAAACCTTATGTTGATTAACAGTTGATTATATAGCGTTTGGTCAGGTGTTTGTGTATCATTTAAGCTACGATTAACTGTGTTATTTATAGCACTCATGTTTTAAGCCTTGTCCTCTGGACGGCGGTAACGCTCCTATCATTGGATTTATCATATTCTCATTGAAGGATTTTTTAGGAAAAATACAAGCAGTGAAACATGTTTAATTTGGGAGCATTACAGTTTTGGAATTAGAGCCAGGTTAAGATTTTCTTGATAGGATATGGAGTATCAAAGTGGACTTAGGAGCTCCAGAAAGTTGGTTAGTGAGAATTATCATGATATCATTGGAGATTTGTGACAATAGTAATGTCCGCTTATCTCTGACATATTCCACTCGTGTATTCTTCTTTGTCAAATGGATCCATATAATGTACATATGGTTTGATCTCAAGCATCATATTCGAGGGTGATTTCGAACAACAAGTTAAAGGTGCCTCCAATGCATTTAGCTATGTATGGCCATAATGTCCAGAAGTCGTTCTGTATGGCCATATGAGCCGCTCATTTGAATGGTATGTTGTCCTTTTAGCTAGAATTGTTTATTTTTGGTATGTAAACCCTAGTACTCCGGGTGTGTGGCCTGTAGAGTTGTGGTCGCCGACGTGTAGCCGTTGAACTTGATTTGATATCCTTTTATACTTCTATTCAGTGTAGGGGATTTGATGTACGGCTTTAAGCCTGAAAAATGGTTAGCTTTTAGGCGAAACTCTGTCCGTTTCGCCCCAAGAATTTAAGAATCACTAACACTCTTAGCCCTTGGATTGGGGCCCGTTACAAATGTGTCCTATGAAGGGCCCTTGACTCATTTTCAGGCTAAATGCATAGGAAAAACTAAGTATGGGCAGAATACGCAAGTTCAATCAACTTGGTAGTTTTGATCAGTGCACCAGGTCCAACTTTGAGGTAACGTTTGCCCATGATCAGCATGATTTATCTAGGGATTTTCTGTCCTGACTTTATGGTTAGAGAGATATCTTTCATGTGAAACAAGTTTCAAGCGGGTTGGAGGTCATTTGGTCAGTCAAAATTGCTAGGATCAGTCAAAATTGCTAGACAAGTCAAAGTTTGCAAACTGGGCAGAATTTCAATGCACAAGGTCTGAGTTTAGCCCACTTACAGTCTATGCATTCCATCAGATTGGGACATTTTGATTAGTCTATGTTAAAGTACAGAAAGTAAGCTTTCCAATGATCCAAGTTGCAGCACATTTGGAGACCATTTGGTCAATGAAATTCAGCTTAGAAGTCTGATAGTACAGGCTGTCCAAGCCAGTGGATATATACAACTTTAGGCATATGTTTCCTTATCATACGGGTGTCATTTTGTGCATTTCTTGGATTCAAGTGGAAATTACTTCAATATGCTTCAATAATTGCAGATATATTTTCTTTAGTAACCCAAGAGTCTCATCTAGGCGAGCTATAGGGGGTTCTTGATGTAGTATCCCCTGAACTATAGGATTTTAGAGAGGCTTATTCTGTTATGCATAAGTTTTGAAACCACTAACTATAGACTATTCCATAGAAGAGAAACCAAGGACACTTTAGAGAGACGTTTCGCTTCAATCTACTGTAATTCAAGACTTGCTTAAATTGTCTAAACTCCTGCAAGCAGTCCATTGACTCCACCTCAATCTGTGAAGTAAGCACTACTCTTGAAAATATTTCACTGCACTTTCTGGTAACATACCATTTACTATTGCCTTTGTTGGATTATCAACATCAACCATCTGGATATTCCTCACTTTGACCAGGGACTTTTTATCTTTATGGCATCTTCTCATCTAATTGCGTCATCATTCACTCTCATATCACATCTTCATCAGTTCTGGTCACCTTTTCCTGTTTTTAAGACCCCAATTGCTGCTAGTAGCTGGATTATGATTGGATTGCACCCACATCAATAGATGATAATTTTGTAGCATGCCTGAATAGAAGGTAGATCTTAACTACGCTTTGTATAGCGGTTGATTGTTGTCCCACTTGTGGAATCCATTACTAAGGGGAAACGCAATGTGTCAACCTTTTTGGCTGATTTAATCTAAGTTTCCCTTGGAAGATCACTTGCATAAAGCTTAAGTTTGACAATCAAAATTTTTGCCATGCATTTGGATTACATCAGTGAGAAATTTTGATGGGTTATTGCCCCTTGGAAAAACGCCTTCAGCTGATTCAGACTAAAGAATTCTATCGTAGAAAGTATAACCCAGTAGAACTTGAAGAATGGATTCGAGAAATGGAGAAAATCATCCTGCAGTAGAGGTTCCAAGGGATAAAAAGGTGAACACTGAAACATTTTATTTAACTGGTGAAACTAATATTTGGTGGAACACTGTTAAGAATAGGCTCATAGGGCCTGACTTCACTTGGAGCAGATTTGTGGAAGAACTAACTATACTGCTCCGGATTACTAAGTGGGAACTGACAAATGCACGTGGTACGGTAGCCCAGAGCACTTCATTGCTGCATATTCCTGAAGGCCCGCAGCTATAGGAAGGGCTTATATGTTGAGTAAGAAAGAAGCTGCTACCTTTGGTACAGTAGTTACAGGAACTCTCTTTCAATTTCAAACCATTTTGTGTATTGATTGATTCAGTTGCCACTCATTCATTTATATTCACATGATCTCCCATGTAAGTGAACCTTGAGAAGAAGGAGGTAGAAACCATTCACGGAGTTAAGTTACCCAATAACTTTAGAGTTTAGTGTCCTATCTCTTATAAATTTGTCCCAATTACTATTGGTGGGATAGTATTCCCCAAAGTTTTGATTCAATTTGACTCATCAGACTTTGATATCATTCTGAAAATGAGCTGGTTGTGCACTTATGAGGTCAAGATAGATTGTGGAGACCCTAAGGTTATTTCAAGAGATGAACAAGGGAGAGAAATATGTTTCATGGGCAAACAACGGAAAAAAAACCTTGTCCTTTAAATTTTGTTATGAAAATAAGTGAGCTCTTATGTCAAGGATATATTGTGTATTAGTGTTATGCTATTAACATTCAACCTAAGGAAGAAAAATCAGAAGATATTCCTACAGTTTGTGAACTCAGATATGTTTTCCTGAAAAGTTATCGGGACTGCTCCACAAAGAGAAATTGGTTTTGAGATTGAATTAATCTCTAGTGCCTAACCTATCTCCAAAATCCCATATTGTATGGCCCGAATTGAGCTTAAAGAACTGAGATTTAATTTGAGGAGTTCTTAAAGAAGGGATTTATCAGACTAGCCAAGTGTGCCACCATGGGGTGCCCAGTTCTATTTGCAAAGAAGAAGAATGGAACCTTGTGGTTATGTGTTGATTACAGAGAGCTGAACAAGATCACCATCAAAAACAAACACCCATCGCCCCAAGTAGATGACTTATTTGATCAACTGCAAGGAACAAGAGTTTTCTCCAAGATTGATTTGCGGTCAAGGTACCATCAACTTAGGTTCAAACCTCAAAACAGCCCCAAGACTACATTAAGGATCATATTTAGGTCATTATGAATTCACTGCGACGCCTTTTGACCTAATCAATGGCCCTGTGGCTTTTATGGATCGTATGAATAGAGTTTCAGACCATATATAAACAAGTTGTGGTGGTGTTTATAAAAGATATCTTGAAATACTCCAAGGACAGAGATGAGCATACTATTCATTTGAGGACAGTGTTGTAGACCTTGAAAGAATATCAGTTATATAGCAAATACAAGAGGCATGAGTACTAGTTAGAAATAACGGTATTTTTAAAACATATGGTTTTAAAGGAAGAGATTAAAGTTGATTTGCAAAAGGTGAAAGCAGTTACAAGGTGCCCAATACCCACCAATGCATTAAGACTAGAAACTTTTTGGGTTTAGCAGCGAATTATCGAGTTTCAGGAAGGGTTTGTCAAATATTGTCTTCCCTGACCAATAGATTGAAGGAAACTACAAAGTTAGCAAGAAGATAAACTAGTGGCTTATGCCTCCCAACAACTCAAGCCTTATGAGAAGACTTACCCTACCCATGATCTGGAGTTAGCAGTTGTAGTATTTGCACTGAAAATTTAGAGACATGACTTATATGGAGTATCATGTAAAATCAATGCTGATCATCAAAGCTTGAAGCACATCTTCACTTAGAAAAAGCTCAATCTACATGAAACATCAGTTATGGCAGATCCAATATTAACCAAGAACTGGAAATGTTATGGCAGATGCCCTGAATAGGAAGGCACGACATCCCTTGAGCACTATAGTGACTACTCAGTTGAATCTCTTAAGAGAGCTTGAGGACTTAGGCATTCAATTAGTATCGAATAGGAAGGCGAATGTTCAATTGCCGGCACTTACCTTACAGCTCTCCCTCATGGGGGAAATTAGAGTAGATCAGGATAGTGATCCTGAGCTCCAAAGAATAAAACAAAATCTTAAGAAAGGGATTCAATTTCAATGGACTTTGTCATAGGTTTCTCTCAGATATAATGTCTGATAGAGATAAGAGATTTCAAGCCTGTTTTGGCAAGTACTTCAAAGAGCCTTTGGAACTAGATTGAATTGTAGTAGTTCTTATCATCCTGAGACGAATGGGTAAGCACGTAAAAATATCAATGGATCCAACTCTTCTAAGTTGGAGCCTGTAGTACTTCATGACCTATAACCAACATTTGCAATTGAGGAAAGTGTAGAACTCCCAGCAGTCGGTGTTGTGATAGTACTAGCAGAGAAATCTACATGAAACATCAGGATAAAATGACGGCAGACATTGACAACAAAATCATGTACTAGGTCATGAAGATCTTCCCCAAATTTCAATACAGTGACATATGTCAGAAGACTGTTGAAGTCATACAATTGGAACCGATAGAAAAGCCATGTTAATAAGAGAAGGAGTTTCTTAGAATTTCATATATATATATGATAAGTTTTTTCCAGAAAGTTTCACCAACTAAGGGTGTAAAGAGGTTGAACTATGAACTAAATTGAGGCCAAGATCTATTAGACCTTATCAGTTTATTGAAAGGCTGAATCCCATAGTTTGTCTACTAGATTTATCTATATAGCTCAAACACGTGCATAACGTGCTCCTTGCCTCATAACTCAGGCAATACGTTTCAGATTCTGACCACGCTGTCATAATCAAACCCATTGCGGTCATTAAGGGTCATGTGTTCCACGAGCACCCAATCCAAATATTAGATCATAGGATTAAGCAGTTAAGCATCAAGCAGATATTTCTAATCAAATTACTTTGAGCAACTCATACCTCCTCATAAGCTACTTGGGAAGTTGAGCAAGAAGTGTAAGTGAAGCACCCATACTTATTTGAGATAGCCTTGCATGTGTGGCAAAGTTCATAAGTTTCGAGGACGAAATTCTTTAAGGGGGGAAGGCTGTAATAGCCCGACCCCTAAATCATATTGATCTATTTAATTAAGTTTTGTTATTAATTTTCCACAATTAATTATCTCATTTAATCATCCCGGATGGGAAAATTTATTTTGGGCTCCACTTTGCATTTCGGATTTCATTTACCGAAAATTTTCGGAAAAATCGATAGTAGACCTTGATAATTATGATTTAAAAGATTTAATTATTTTTCATAACATCATCCAAAAAAAAATACGAAGCTACACAAAAATTTTACCGCAGCAGAGTGTTCTAATTTCAAGCCCAACTTAATTGGGCCCAATTTTAGCCCAATAAGGTTACACCCCGTTTTACCTAGCTAATTACCATCATTAGGCTAATTATAATTAACAAAAAAATCTAGTTTTTGGAGACTTTATATCAGCCAAGTAAATTACAAAATCATTTTCAACCAAGTAAACAAACACAAGGCTTTCTTTCCTCCTCTCCTCCTCCTCCCTATGGCTGCCCAGCCTATGTTTAGCCCAAGTTTGCTGCTGTTCTTGGTGGTTGCCGCCACTCCCAGCTACCTCCGGCCGCCAGCCACTATCCCGAGCTCCCACAACCAACAAACACCACCTCCATCTCTATATATTCAAGCACAAAGTGAGTAAACTTCAATCCCTATCATGCTAATTTTTGTTTTTGATTCTTACTTTTATTGGTTTTTCTTGTTGATCATGCTATTCTAATAAGATTAAGAGCTATCTTTGAAGTGTTTAAGTGTTGATTAAGCATAAAAACATGCGGGAGTTGAGATTGTTCATGATCATGCTAGTTTAAGTTTGAAGTGATGGATTTGGATTATTTTGTATTTAATTTGGTAATCTTTATCATCGTATAATTATGGTAATATTGGTGTGGTTTTGGATGAGTTAAAGAGTGATTTTAGTGGGGGATTATGTAAAGAAAATGTTGTAAATATAAGCTATTATGCTATAAACAGACCCAAAAATAGGGGTCAGTTTGGGAATCAACTGGTACTGATTGGCACATCCACAAATCATGATTTTTGGTGTACTAATAGCTCAATATGTTAGCTTTCAACGGGCTTTGGAATTACTTAATTTTGAGTTGTATGGACAAAGTTATGACCAATTTACTGAAGACTGTGCAGAATACATTGAAACTAGGAGCAGACTTGAACAGTAGAATTTACGAAAAAAATGGTATTGATTGGGTGATTGCAAAATTATGATTTTTGGTGTGTAGATCAGTCAATGCGTTGTCTTTCAAATGCCCTTTGAATCACCTTAATCTGAGTTCTGTGGAAAAAGGTATGGTTGTTTTTCTAGAACTGCATAGTTTGCACCAAAGTTGCGCATGGTTGCATTCTACCTCAAGTTTAGGAGCCTTACTATGTGAATCATGTTTTGTGTCCTCATGGAAAGTTTTAGAGGACTTTGTGATCTTTTCATATTGGGGTTTTATATCTCAATTGGAGGTCAGGAGTGAAAGATATGAATTTTCTAAAGTAGACCATCAATCAGTAATATGGCGGAAGAAAGAAATGACGACATTTGGATTTATCATCAGAAGTTTCTATCTAATTATGGGTATTGCAAAGCAATTATCAAGTTTAGTGAGTTCAACAAGTTTGATTATATATAGAAGCTTAATTGGGTTGAAAACCAAGTTAAATGTGCATGAAAATGAAAATTGGGAAGTGAGCAGAGTAATGACTGAAAATCAAGTGTCCATCGAACCAAGCTGGTATTATTTGACATTTTATGAACCTCGCAACACCCCTCATGGCATTAAACCTCAATTTTAGACTTCTATTATTCATTTCAGAAATATCAGAAACTCATATGCCATTTATATCAATTAAAATCTTTCATTATCACCTTAATCATTCCAATTTGGTCTATTTTATTACAGTTTGTCGTATTTCAAGTTCAGTAACCCTAATTGACTTATTTTTCAAATTTTTTTGTTGTAACTTATCTTATATTGAAGTATTGGAATTGTGGAAGCTTTTTAATTAATCAATTTTCATTAAAGTTACAAATTACGGTAGTAAATATTGTTTACTAACTGCATTTAACTATAATTACATTTCTTTAGCAGAATTGGGGCCTAATCTATCGTTTCCATTGTGCATAAGTATCATCAAGTGAAACATCATTTTAAAGACTTTAGGTACGTTCATTGCATGTGTCTTTAGAAATTAGAGTGTATTTATCAAAGTTATCATGTTTCGGTAAGTACATCAATGAATCAGTTTACACAGTGATTTATCATTTAATTAGTAACCCCGCCAGTTATTATCTATAGGGCATTTGCCCTTCAGTTACTCATGCGACTTCAGGCCAGGTCACCCAATCAGCTTGGCAGGTGTGCACCTATTCCCATATCATAATAGTATCAAGGGGTTCACTATTAGATAATAATTAGCAATGTAGTTTTATATTCATCTCATTTCCTATTTTGATCTTAAATGAATTGTAAGGTGGGCCTAAATCAGTGTTTTAATGATCATTTAATAATACAGAAATGCATGCACTGAGTTTCGGCTCACAGTTCAAAATGTTTCTCATGTTTTGTTTTAGGCAAATGCTCAGAGAATCGCCTTCATGCTAGTAAACCAGCAGAAGAGAATAAGTTAAGCAAGGAAATCTGGGTGGATCAACCATGATAGAGTACATACATATTTTCGAAGCTGTATGTTGAAATCTTCAGTGGATGGAGATACAGATCATATGGTGAATTATTTTACTAGGGTGTACAAACCTTATGTTGATTAACAGTTGATTATATAGCGTTTGATCAGGTGCTTGTGCATCATTGAAGCTATGCTTAACTGTGTTATTCATAGCACTCATGTTTCAAGCCTTATTCTCTTGGACGGCGGTAATGCCCCTATCATTAGGTTTATCAGATTCTCATTGAAGGATTTTTTAGGAAAAATATAAACAGTAAAACATGTTTAATTGGAGGGCGTTACATAAGATATGAATTATCTTGGTGTGAGCTGTTCCTGGGATTTGGACTCAAGATATGAATTATCTTGGTGTGAGCTGTTCGCCAGATAAGTTATGACGCGTAAGAAAACCTTGACGGGGATTGGACTCAAGATATGATTATCTTGGTGTGAGCCGTTGCCCCACTGTGGACAATATCGAAGTTTGAGTTTATCTACTGAGATGCGTTTTGGCTAAAAGTTATGTACGTATACCCCGAGGATAACGTGAGTTGTGAGTGACGATCTCACTTAGGGGCAGTGTAAATCTCCCCTAGCCTACATAATAAGATGTTTTTATGCTATGAGTAAGTTTCTAATACGTTAGAAAACAAGTTGGCATTTCGCCATTTTATGTATTTCAGAAAAGAAAGATTTATAAGGGCCAGTTCGAGGCTATATTGAACGCAATTTGAAAAGCTTATAAGGGTCATCAGAAGACCAATTTGAAAGAAGTTTTTTTTAAAGAATATGAGCCTCAAGAGGCTAACTAAAGTGTTTTTAAGAAAAGAAAGAAAGATTTCAAAGGTACATACCCTGCACATATTTTATGAATGTGTTTCTAAGTATAGTTTAAATGAAGTTTCAAATGAAGTATAGTTACATCCTAGTAATGTATTGTACATTCAAGCTTTTCAATGTGCATATTCAATGAAAGAATATTTGTTGCCAAGTCTTTCTTACCAGTTTAGATATTTTGTGTACTTTCCGAAAGAATTATAAGCTTTAAAGAAGTTGGCGTGAATTGTAAACCAATCTTGGAATATATGAAGAGTCACTGTGTTTTCAAAAGTATATTTGAAAGCTTCCAACTCAATCCTTGTTGCTTGTTTGATTATGTGACTAACTATTTGTTAGTAGGGAAGCTTGGCTGCTTAGGGCCTAGAAATAAGTTGAGGGGTTAGAATGATATTTTAAGGGTGGTGATCCTTCCTTGGGGATTTTAGTTGCCTAATATGATAGTGAAGTATGAATGCGTGATATGTGGCTATTATTAGTATTATTACCTACAACTGTTTTGGGTTTTAAGGAGTAGGGGAATTCTTACTGAGTGTGTGGTTGCTCATCCCTTTGTTATTTTCCTTTTTCATGGGTTCAATTTGAGCAGGTATAAGAGATCCTTTGAAGTTGTTTTGATGCCGACACCTCAGAAGTCGTTACCAGCTTTGCAAATTATCTAATGCTACACGTTGTAAAATTTTAAGTTATTGTTGTATGTGAAAGCATGTAGCCGGCTCTATACCTGTATATGTAGCATTCTGACCCTTGTTTAGTTGTTCGATTGTTAGTGATCCGGGTGAGTGGCTTGAGGCAGTGAACTTGGGTTATTTTAGCATATGTTATACCTTATTACCAGTTTATAGGTAACCTTAGCTGTGCTAAGACCCTAAAATGTTGTTAAAATAGGGGAACCTCTGGCAGTGCTATTTGAGAATGACTATTTAAATGCTAATCTAAACCCGTGAACTTGCAGAGCCTCAAGGATTTCTCTATAGGAAGTCCTAGCGGTGTGACTCTTCTTAGGTTGGGGGCATTATATTAGGTGGTATCAGAGCTTTAGGTTTGTATTATGCATTTAGATAGCATAATAGGCGTGTGCCATGTGAAGATACGTGACTTATGTGCTATTGTGATCGTGTCTTGCCTGGTATTACTTGTAGTAACAAGAGTATAATTTATAATATACATGTATATGTCAATTCTTCCCTTACCATCTCATTGGTATTGTATGATAGTTTTCCTGATCGTCGACCACGTTTATCTACCGCTCTGGTTGGCTTCATGGAATGCAATTATATTTTAGCATGCAATGGATGAGGGGGAAAGTATGAGTGACACCTAAAGAGCATAAGATAAGGGGAGTAAGGCTTATATGATTGGTGACATCAAGAGAAAGGATACAGCTGCACTTGCAAAGGTGTGAGAGCATTACCCTTTGGGCCTGTAAGTGGGATAGAGGAAGGCCAAGGAAGCCTACCCCTGTTAGTCCTAAAGCAGTTGCGTGTTAACCCCTAGTTGAAATAAGAAGTAAGTTATCCTTTATATGATTATGTGACAGATGCCTCCTCGATGTGAACTCATATCGGAGCCATCTGCTATGGAGATGATATGTAAGTTTAGTAAGCTTAAGCCTCCCAAGTTTGAAGGTAGGGCTAACCCTATGGTACATAATGAGTGGCTTCGAAGAATGGAAGAATTATTTGAGATCATAGAGATCCCTGAGAGGTTCAAGGGCACCTGGCCACCTATCAGTTTGAAAAAAAAGCTGAGTTCTGCTGGGGGTCAGTGAAACCTAGGGTAGGTGAACATGTGTTAACCTAGAACCAACTGAAAACATTAATGGACGCTCAATATTACCCTCAAGACGTAAGAAGAGTTAAGAAGCGGGAGTTATTATGCTTGAAGTAACGAGAAATGAGCGTAATAGAATGTGCGGCGAAGTTCAATAAGCTGAGCCAATTTGCAGAAAATCAAGTGGCCACCGAAGAAATGAGGATGGACCACTTCGAACAAGGATTAAAAGGAGAAATAAAGCAAATAATAGCGGGGTATGCTATGTCAACTTTCAAGAAATGTACCCAGAGAACGGTGAAAATAGCCGGCATCATGAGCAAAACCGAGATTGAGAATAGAGAGAAGGACTAAGTAAAGGAGGAATTAGGCCCTGGAGGATCCAATTCTCAGGGAAACAGAAACTTCAGGAGGTTTAAACATAGGATGAAACAGGACAAAGAAAAGCAAGCTGCCCAATGGAAACCGAAGGAAATTGTTAGTAAACCTCATGAGATGCGTATGCAACATTTCCTTAGAAACTATTTTTCATACCGATCATACTTGTAGAGGTTGAGTTGTTTTAGTGCAAGGGAAAATGCTCCTTGATGATTTGTACGACCAGAAATCCAATGATGGGATGCTACCGTGAAGACGGAATGAATAGCTAAGCATAAAGTGACTTAGATTGTGATGGAAATGTGGGTGAAGTACCCCATTAATTCCTCCAAGTAAGCAATTTCGATGACGAAATTCTTTTAAGGGGGGAGAGTGCAAGACCCGCGTACCTTGGTTTCTAGTAAGTAGTCCGTAATGCCTTTTTACATGATAATAACCCATTTTATTTAACGATATGAGTTAAATTAATTATTAAGTGCTTATGTGAGCGATGATTTTGCTAAAAACAATATTTTTGTCGCCAGTAATAATGTTATTATTATTAGTTTTGAAAATCCTTCAAAGATTTCTAATAAGCGCTACTAACGGTTACTAACGAGTATTAAATCGATTAGGAAACCGAATACGATTAGGCTGTCAGCCTTAGATATAGTTTGATGTTTATTAAATCGAACTTGATTGTATCTAGGAACAAGTAATCGATGATTATTATCGATTTGGGTTTAGAATTCAGGTTATGAATTGGATTAGCGATGTCTTATATGAAACAACTTGGGACAAAAAAAATAGAGGGAGGGCATTTTAGTCATTTACACGTGACCCCTTATTCCTCCTCACCTTGCCGCGAGCCCCCCCATTCACGACATCTCACACTCTCTCTCAGTCTTCTTTTTCCTCCTCGTCTCCTTCACCATAACCATGGCCTCCAAGCTCCATTTTCAGAGAATTTTGGCCACTTCACTATGCAAAGCCTACCCATCCGGCCTCTCCCACAAAATAGTCACCATTTGGCGTGAATCTGGGCAAGGTTTCGGACGAGCCCACCACGTTTACAGTGGGTCGGGGCGGCGAAATGTGGGCACGAACGTATGCTCAGGTATGGCCATGTAATTTAGCTCTTAGTTATTTCAATTTTCTATAAATTGGAGTAAAATTTCGCAATTTCAAACACCCAATCGACCTCAAGTTGGTAAACGAAATTTGGGTTTGTTTAGGGTTCGAATTTGGCGAAGTTTGGGCATGAATAGGGCACTGGCATGCGTGGTGACCAAGGGCCGAAGGATTAGTGCTGTTCGATCTTCTAGAACCGAGCCGGCAGCTCCGAATGATCATCAATTCGATGTGAGGGTTTCTTTCCTCCTAAATTACTATTAATTTCAACGATTTTAACTAAATTAGTTATCGCATGTTGATTTGAGGTTATGAATAAGTTTGGGTGAACTTAGAATTGAAACCGAAGAAATTACGAACATGATGTTAATTGTGGGTTAATTGCATGTGCAACAGTTGTGGATTATTAATGGTTAGGCAGCTTGGAGGTTCGCTAAATTATAAATAATTTGATTATCGCCTTAGCGTTGTCGCTTTGTCAGTTTATTAGCCTTGAATCATGTTGAAGTTTAAAGATGCTAATCGGGCGAATTAAGACATTAGTAAAGCATGTTGGTTTCAGTTTCGAAGCTATCGCTAAAATCAGTATAGCTGCATTTAATTTATATATTGGGCTATTGATGAGAATGCTATGCTCATATATGATGGTTTTGTGAATTATTGGTTTGTTTATGACAACATTAAACTGAGTTGGAAGTCGGATGGCTCGAGATGAAACTATTGAGTGGTTTAAGGTTCTTGTAGTCGGTGCTGTGCAAGGACGGAGTTAGAATTGTGAATTGCCGCAATCGTGTGGATTGCGAGGCCATGTGTGGCTTAATGGGCAAATTCTGCCGAGTTGTGGTATGAAGTGTATGAATGTGCTATGTGTGAACCCTTTTCCGCTATATGCTACATGGCATTGTGTGATTAATTCTTGAAACTTTAGATGTCTTTAAAAAGAAAAGCTCATCTAGAAAGTTTGTTTTACACGTTTTAAAATGCCTTTAAGTTTGTCAGTCGTCTATTCACTTATTAGGACGTCTAAGGTGTAAAAAAGGTCCTAAATCGTCAAACTATTCAGTTAGTGACCCGACTGACTAGTCGATAGGTTTAGAAAGGTTAAAAGTGAACTAAGAGTGAATTTGAAAATGTTTAAAGCATCGATTTGTTTATAAATTCTCGTTGTGTTTAAAAGAATTTAAACGACGTGGAAAAGAGCACTTTAAGGTGCTAATTGTGAAGTTTAGCTAATTTATATACTAGTTGCTTGCTTAGGTCTTTATTGAGTTTCAAGCTACGAGCATGTAAAACCATTATATTTTAAGAAGCATTCACATTGAAAGTTTACGAAGAAAACTTGTTGACCTTATAAATGAACCAAGTACCTTACGTTTTCGAATAATAACAAGTTTGGAACGTTTTAAGCCTTCAATTTACTCTTCGTGCTCCTTTGAGTTTTAAAAGGGTTGAAACGAGTTGTAAAATGATAATTGAGGATTTTATTACGATGCTAGTTTGAGTTAAATGCTAACTAAATACTTTAAGTTCCAAGTAGATTTCATCTTACAAATTAACAAACGTATTACGTTATTAAGAAACTTTTAAGTTAAAAACAAAGCCGTTTTACGATTTAGCAAGAAGCTCTTAAGTTAAAAACAGAATCGTTTTTCCGATTTAGCAAACTTATTACGTTTACAAGAAGTATTTAAGTTAGAAATTAAGTCGTTTTACGATTTAGCGAACGTATTACGTTCATAAGAAGCTTTTAAATTAGAAAGGAAATCTTTTTACGAACTAGCAGACGTTTTACACCTATAAGAAGCTTTTAAGTTGAAAACGAAATCGTTTTATAATTTAGCAAACTTATTACGTTTACACGAAACTTATACGAAGCTTATCAGTTAGAAACGAAGTCGTTTTACGATTTAGCAAACTTACTACATTTATACGAAGCTTATAAGTTAGAAACGAAGTCGTTTTACGATTTAGCAAACTTATTACGTTTGTACAAAGCTTTTAGGTTAAAAATGAATTCGTTTTATGATTTAGCGAACTTATTACGTTTATACGAATCTTTTAAGTTGAAAACGAAGTCGTTTTATGAATTATTAAATGTATTACATTTATAAGAAATTTTTAAGTTAAAAGTAAAGTCGTTTTACATATTAACCAAGCTTATTACATTTATAAGAAGCTTTTAAGTTTAAAGGGAAGTCGGTATATGTATTTACAAGCTTATTACGCTTTTAAGAAGCTTTTAAGTTTAAAAGGTAGTCGATTTACGTATTAATAAACTTATTACACCTATAAGAAGCTTTAAAGTTATTTACGAAGTTGATTTACGTGTTAGCAAACCTATTCCGTTTATAAGAAGTTTCTAAGCCAAAAACGAATGAGCTATAAGCATTTGGAAAAGGTTATGGCCGTTTTGTTTAAAGGTAAGATTTTAGCAAAGTAAGCAACGGAAGAAGAGAAATGAAATACAATTTTAAAGACTAAGAAGTGCTAAGCAATTGGCCAGGGTTAGGAACTGGACTCAAGATATGAATTATCTTGGTGTGAGCTGTTCTTGGAAACTGAACGCAAAGATGGTGTGAGCTATTTCCCCCCAAAGAAATGTTAGGAAATGGACTCAAGATATGAATTATCTTGGTGTGAGCTATTCCTCAGATAAGTTATGATGTGTGACGTGTAAGAAAACCTTAAAGGGGACTGGACTCAAGATACAATTATCTTGGTGTGAGCTGTTGCTCCACAGAGGACAATATCGAAGTTTGAGTTTATCTGCTGAGACGCGTTTTGACCAGGAAGTTATGTACGTATACCCCGGGGATAATGTGAGTTGTGAGTGACGATCTCGCTTAGGGGCAGTGTAAATCTCCCATAGCCAGCACAATAAGATGTTTGATGTTATTTGTAAGTTTTTAATGAGTAAGAAAAGAAGTTGGCATTTTGCTATTTTATGTATTTCAGAAAAGAAAGATTTATTACGGCCATTATGAGGCCATATTGAACGAGATTTAGAAAGCTTATAAGGGTCATTAGAGAACCAATTTGAAAGAAGTTTCTTTTAAAGAATATGAGCCTCAAGAGGCTAATTAAAGCGTTTTTAAGAAAAGAAAGAAAGATTTCAAAGGTCATATCCTACACATATTTTATGAATGAGTTTTTAAGTATAGCTTAAATGAAGTTTCAAATGAAGCATAGTTACCTCCTAATAATGCATCATACATTCAAGCTTTTCAATGTGCATATTCGATCAAAGAATGTTTCTTGCCAAGTCTTTCTTACTAGTTTAGTTGTTTTGAGTACTTTCAGTAAGAATTATAAGTTTTAAAGAAGTTAGCGTGAATTATAAACCAATCTTGGAATATATAAAGAGTCACTATGTTTTCAAAAGTATGTTTGAAAGCTTCAAACTTAATCCTTATTGCTTGTTTGATTATGTGACTAACTACTTGTTAGTAGGGAAGCTTGGCTGTTAGGACCTAGAAACGAGTTGAGGGGTTAGAATGAAGTTTTAAAGGTGGTGATCTTTCCTTAGGGATTTTGATTGCCTAATATGATAGTAAAGTATGAACGCGTGATATGTGGCTATTATTAGCATTATTGCCTGCAACTGTTTTAGGTTTTAAGGAGTAGGGGAATTCTCACTAAGCATGTGATTACTCATCCCTTTATTATATTCCTTTTTCCCAGGTTCAATTTGAGCTGGTATAAGAGATCCTTTGAAGTTGTTTTGATGCCGACCCCTCAAAAGTCTTTGCCAGCTTCGTAAAGTGTCTGATACCTACCACGTTATAAAATTTTAAGTTATTGTTGTATGTGTAGCATTCTAACCCTTTTTTAGTTGTTTGATCGTTAGTGATCCGAGCGAGTGGCCCGAGGCAGTGAACTTGGGTTATTTTAGCATATGCTATACCTTATTACCAGTTTACAGGTACCCTTCACTACAAGAAATAATGTTTCCTTCCGCATTTAATTTTGCTTATGTCCACACTTATAAGTGTGGAAAAAGCAGCTCCCTACACTTATGTTAAGTGTGGGGAACACATGTGTGGGGATGTTTTCTCTACACTTGCTACAAATGTGGGAACATAATTATTTTCCAACACTTGTAAGTGAGAGAGGAAAACCAATTACCCACGTCTTGCTTATGGTTAATTAGCACTTTGCCCACACTTAGACGTATAGAAATCTTCAATTTTTCCCACATTTACAAGTGTTGTCAAATTCTTGCACTTTTTTTTAAAAAAAAATGTACGTAATTAACATAGAATTTGTATTTATAATAACTGGCATTGCGCATGGATATTAATTGGAAAAATTTCATAGAACACACTTCAGGCGCGCACATACACTTATACTTTAAAAAAGTTTATTTGCCAACAAATTGTATATATCAACCATATTTTATAGCAAGTCAAAATGTATCGAGTACACATATAGAACCAACTTTAAACTTTGCTGTATAGAACAAACAAATAAATAGCATTTCATTTGCTAGCTATCCCCTAATGTACTTCTAGCAATATTCATCCAACTTTCTTCAACCATCATGTGAACCGAGTCATTCTACATCCTTATATGCCATCTGAAATAATCCAAAATGTTAACCAAAAAAAAAAAGATAGGTTAGAGAAATGAAATTAATTACTCTCAGCATGTGACAAAATAGAGAAGCAAATTTCAAGTCACAAATTGAAGAATTTGGCAATAAGTAATCATACTTCAGTTGTTTTATATTTGTAAAATCACATAACCTGGCAATCTAATGAAGAAATAAGAGGTATTAATTTTAAATCGAATGACTATGAAAAGGAAAAAAATTGATAGCAGCAAAACTAAAACACTATTAGCATCTCCTTCTGAACAACACAACAATGACACCAAAATTGAAGTGGAAAGCGTGAGTAAGAGAGTGAGAGATGGAATTCCTAAAATGGTGGGAAAAAAAACTGACAGCAATGTCAAAAATGTGACTGCAACAATTGTAACTACAACAACACCACCAATAGCATGGTGGTACAACAACAACAGCAGCATGTCTCAACAAGCATAGCACACAAAGCATCAACAAACCATATGTATGTCCAATATTTCATCTCGAATGCAAGTTTACTTGAATTTCAACAATGTAAAAACAACTCATGCCTTATCAAATGACTCTGAATGTAGTAGCAGCAATTAGATTGTAAGGAGGCTTATAAAACAACTCTAGGTCACATGAGTTAGCAAAAACATTCAATGAATCGATTTGCCAAAAGTACACTTTGAAAGTTTATTTCATGGCGTAGTGCTTCTATATCACTAACCTATATTCGAAAGCTCTGAAGGCTAAATTGATATTGTTGATAAAGGCCCTTCTAAGTACATTTTCCAATTCACTCAAATAGCTACATAGCAACCAATAATGTGTCCCTTGAAACAACACTTATCCATCAACATGATCAAAACGCTTCTGATCTAAGAACTTTTGTATTAATCAAGACAACAACTATTTATTTGAAGACATTTTAATCACCAGGACTTAACATCAGGACAACCTTTAGATAATCAAAGCTTAAAATTCCCAAAATGATGAACTAAAAGCTTATAAATCACCAGGATAACCCTTAGACAATCAACTAGTACACACAAGTAGATGCTGTTGGTGTTGCTCCATAATGAATAATAAAGACAGCAACATAGCTTTAACATCAGGAGTGCTGCTCCATAATAAAAGCTGCCAATAGGAGTTTTGAAGTGGTTTACTAGAGCTGATTTTTAGTTATAAATTGTTGCTGGAGTAGTTTCTGGCGTAATTTAATGGTCACTAATTTTTAGTCATAAACAACCACTGATTTTCAGTCATAAACAGCCACTAATTTACAGTCATAAACTACACTGTTTCTGGTGCAGTTTCTGCTGCTTGATCCATTCATTCCACATCATCAACAAGAACCATTCCCAACATAAAACAATCAAGGATCGTATTCTGACCACGTTGATTATAAAGTTGTCATCAATTCCAAAAGATCTTGCTCAGAATATCCTTATCCACCCTGTGTTTGCACTCATTAAAAACCTACAATAAAAGATGTTTCACTCAGTTACGCAAAATTAAACGATCAATCAAACCATAAAAGTGAGATGCCATATATTGTACATACCATGCCACATGGAAACAAGTGAGCAAATTCTCTTTGCCTTCGACACTTGGCTGAACCACCCACAAATTAAAGTACAATATTAGGTCTTACAATATTTTTTTAAAAAAATAATAAATTTATGTTTAGAGGATGTGAACTCACTTGTTTGGCAGATGTTTGTACAAGTCTACCTGTATCACCTAATATAACAAGATTTTTCATTCTAAGGGACCAGGTTCTCTTTGTTGCTCCTTTTCCTGCAAATGAATTAATATATATGCATAAGTAAAGCATTAAGTATATAGTAGAATGCAAAGAAGTCTTCATTACAAGCATACAATACTAGTGCAACAAGAGTATATGTTGTTGAAAGTCTTCATTGCAAGGGTACAACACTAATATAAGCATAAAAAACTTGATTAACATACAAACTGTTCTAATTTGTAGTGCTCTATCTCTCTCTGTTTTTTTTCTTTTTTTTTGTTTTGGGGGGTCTTCCATTGTCTACCAGGCCGTCTTTCTATGAATTCAAGTCAAAATAGTTTCCTCACTCTACACTAATCTGGTTCTGTTAAAGTAGAGAGGAAAATTATATTAAGTGAGCTACCAATAATTTTGGTGAAAGTTTATAATTGATAACAAGCGCATTGTGAAAGTAAGAGATAAAATGGGAAATCATGCATGAGGCATGTAATAGTCTGAAAACCTATTTTGCGATTTGGTATGCAAGGACTTAATATGACAACCGTTTTGATTAGCCAACGCTCAGAGGCCGATAATTGGGTAGTGTCATGCTTCCCATGTTCTCATTTGAAGTGCTTAATTCTCACTGTGTTAACACTGCTCAAACCATGTAGCACTCAGCAACCAATTCTCTTGGTCTATGTGATGCCCAAAGGTCTTTAATAATTGTAATAGGGTTATATATGAAAAGTAAAACATACAATTTGAATAATGGGATTTGGATTTTACTATCATATTGAGGAGTTTGACCTTAACCACCAAGTTAGGGCTTTATTGGATACTAGCCACTCAATTTGGAAGTTTATGATAAAGAAACGACTCAAAACAAATAGACAATATTAAAAATCTTTTCTCATAACATATAACCTTTTATGACCATTAAGGCAATCATATGAAACAAAGCCTTCACTGCCCAGCAAAGGGAAACTTTGGTCACTTTATTAATTCTTACTTACAGGGAACGGAGAAAGGAAATAAAGAAGACAAGGATTGACAGCAAGAAGCAAATATAGTGTGATTTAAACAGAACCCCTAACTAATCAAAGCATTGTTTAAAAGTTCACGGGCAAGAGTCATCCAGAGCTAACAAGAGAAACGAAAAGCAAAGTAGATAAGTGTGATGATAAGTTACATCAAAACTCTTGTTCACATGTTCAATAAGAGGAATAACGTGTTAACTCTCCTTCATACGCAATATTTGAAGGTAAAAAAAATGAGAACGAAGTGCAGAAACAAGGCATAAAGGTTACATTTCAATACTTGTTTCCGCTCTAAATCTATAAATTACATATTTCCTTAACTATTATCCCCTTCAATCGCACATCTCCACCCGAAACAGAGCCACAAATCATTCTTCCTTAGGTGCTGAACAATCATCATGTCCAAACCTAATTAATCCTATTAACTAAGATACCATACTAATGCAGTTACCATAACTAGTCACTCTCTATTTTCCTCAGCTTTCCTTTTCTTTGTTTTTTTTTTTAAGGGGTCGATTATGATTATCTTTTACTTCTTGGGAATTAATACCGAGGAGAATTGCAGAACCAAGATCCAAAACTTTTAAGTTGCTAGGCCAAGTTTTGTCCACTATGCTTCATGTACTGTCCATTGAGTAAATTGACGATAGGAAAGATCACTCATACACCATAGCGATCCAATGGCATGCATGCAGTATACTTTCCCTATTATACTTTGTATAAAGTTTGCATTAAAGGAATATAATCTAGCTGCCAAGCATGTAGTATAAATAGATGCACCTAGCACCTCAGTTTTCTCAGGAAAACCTAGTAACTTTCCAAAAGTTTCGAGGAAAGCTACAACTCAAGTTCTTCCATAAGTTTCTTAAACCTCTTCGATAAGACCGACGAGACAAAGTAAACACAACCTAAAGTTTCTGAGATATGGATATAGTAAGAAGTTTGGTGGAAGAAAAGCCCGTGGTGATATTCGGCAGGACTTCCTATTGTATGTCTCACTCAATGAAACAACTAATCAATAGCTTTGTAGTAAATGCAACTGTTTATGAGCTCAACGAGACTCTAGAGGGGCAAGAAATTGACAAAGCACTTCAAAGACTGGATCAAAAGCCTAGCGTTCCTGCTCTGTTCATAGGGGAGAGGCATGCTGGTAGGGCTAAAGAGGTCATCAGCCTGCAAGTCTAACGCAGGTTAGTGCCAATGCTGAAGGAAGCTGGAGCCATATGGATTTGATGTATAGTCCTTCAGATTTAAACACTATAGCCTTTCTTTCAGTTTTCTTTCATTCTGTTGAGTTTGTTCTGTCCATTCTCTAGGCAGCTAAAGTAGACATAATTGGAAAATGTTGCCTAACTTTGGATTATAATGGACTGACACAAATGACCAACTAAACTATTGTCCACTACACCAGTCTCCTGTTGTTAAGTAAAACAATTGATTTGACAGCAACACTTTTTCATCTAGGTTCCGATGACAATATTCTCTCTCCATTTTATTACATAGGTAAGGTAGTGTAAATCCTTTGTTCCCCCTCCCCCCCCCCCAAAAGGGAGTAATGTACATCAAGAGCCCCTACTAAAAAAGAATTTTTGATTCCTAGTGTTTCAAATCGAAAATTAGCAGCACACAGATGACATAACAATAAGAAAATTCTGGATGACTCCGGCCAACCTGGTCCGAAGATAAAGTTTCATCAACTCTTGATGAAGAAACCAAATCCAAGATTAAGCAAATTCAAGTTCCAAGTTATCACAATGTGTCTTGTCATAGCGATTAATTCACCATGTCTACAATTCTCCATGACCATCACTCAGACTTACTTCGAAGCAAACAATTTTGAGCATGGACATGGATTGAATTATGAGATCAGGAGAGATATGTACCTCGATTGAATTAAGCCTTCAACCTCTTGAAGAATTCCAGGCGGGTTTGGTAGTGGTTGCGAATGTTAACCCACAATCAAGAACCTTTCAAAACAGACAATTCTAAGAGTGAGAGGTAGAAGAAGTATTCTGATTTCTCAAATTTTGGGTGAATTCAAATCGAATGAATGAATTGGCTTACCTTGCTCATGGCGTCTGGGTATGCGAATTCTTGAATGTGTGTTGCCCAAATCCTTCTCCGATTTTGGTGATTCTCAGCCAAAAATTGGTTTCTGAGTGAATAATTCATCAGATCGAATGAATTGAGTGAATGAATTGGTGATTTGAAGAGATTGAATGATTGATCGAACGAACTCAATGATTAGGGAAGCGATGAAGGTTCCGAAGTCTGGACATGCGTGGGTGTGGGAGAATGAAGAAGCGTACGTTTTCAGTATGGGTGAAAATTATTCATTTAGCCGCTTTTTTTTAATTTTTCACTCAATTAGGCTCCAGTAAGTCCCGCTCTCAATTATACGACGTCGTACATTGCTGCAGCTAATTACTGTATTAATTAATTTCTTGTAGTGGTTGTGTAACACCCCGCATTTTCGTTTTCCGTTAAGCTAATTAAATGTCCTTTTTACGTTCTAAAATCGTATTTTTAGCAACCGTATGAGTTAAATTATTAATCGATGTGCTTTTAGGAACTATACTTTTATTAAAAAGGATATTATTATTGCTACTGCTGATTTCAAAGTCAATTCGTGCCATTTATGCCTTTAAATTATATCGATAGTTTAATTTAGTCGTTATTCGATTTATTTAGTCGTTTCCTGAAAACGATTAGGTTTTCAACCTTAGAATTAGTTTCGAGGCTTATTAAATCGAACTTCGACGTATTTGGGTTCGAATAATTGATGAAGGGTTATGTATCGATTTGAGTTTAGAACAAGCCATTTGAGATTGGACTAGTGGTTTTAGTTGATTGAGTTATTAACCGAATCAACCAAAAAAAAAAAAAAAGAAGAAGAACAAAAGAGGGCCAAAGCCCCTTTCTCTTCCTTCATCACGCACGACCGGAGGGGGGGTTCCCTGCTACCCCAAAACCCCGACCACCACACGGGAAAGAGAGAGAGAGAGAGGCTGGACGAGCGAGGGAGAGAGAGAAGAGGGCGGTGGCCGGCCGGCGACGGGCCACGGCGACGTCGGGGCCGCGGCCAAGCCACGACCGCGGCTCTAGGAGGAAAGCGAGAGAAAGAGAGAGAGCGAAAGAGCGAGACTGAGCGAGATTGAGAGAGGATATCAGCGAGGTTGGAGGTCGAAGGTGAGGGTCGACGGTGGGCGTCGTTCCGGCGACCACCACGGCAGGCCGAAACCGCCACGAGCAGCAGCAGATTCTGGCTTGGGAAGGACGGATTCGGATCGGTGTCAGGCTAGGGTTTCGACCTCAGCATTTGGGTGTGCGTTTAGGGCTAATTGAATCGAGAATTGAGGTTTTTCAGCATCCAAATCGAGCTCAAAAGCCCTTAGAATGGGTCCTTAGCTTGGAGTCCAGGTGGGTGTTCTCGCCTCCTAAGTTATTACTATTTTCGAAGTCAATTTTCAGCAGATTGATGTTGCATGTCAAGTTAGGGTTTGTTAAATTCGTTCGAAATGTCAAGAAATGAGCTGTTCATGCTTAGGTTCGATTCATTTTGTTGATTTATGCCTGAAATTGTAAATTGATGCGAATTATGTGCATTTAGCCTTGATTTGAGTCCATGAATGAAAACCATGCATGAACTGTTAATTTGAAGTTATATTAACGTGTTTAGCTTCGATTCAAGTTGAGGAGTTAATGCATGAAAAAGAATTAAAAACGAAGTTGTATTAACGTGCTTAGCATCGATTCAAGTTAATGAGTTAACATGTGACAAAGAATTAGAAACGAAGTTATATTAATGTGTTTAGCGTCGATTCAAGTTAATGAGATAACGTGTGAAAAAGAATTAAAATCGAAGTTGCGTTAACGTGCTTAGCTTCTATTCAAGTTATTTAGCGAATATGTGGAAAATGATTAAAATCGAAGTCCTTTTAACGTATTTAGCTTCCATTCGAATTGATTAACTGATGCATGCAAATGAGCTAATTTCGAGGTTAATGAGATGTGTTTAGCTTCGAATCAAGTGGATTAGCTAATGCATGTTAAAGGAATTAATCTCGAAGTTATATAAACAAGTTTAGGTTTGACTTGAGTTAAACTAACTAATGCATGTAAACGAATTAAATTCGAAGCTATTGAAATATGTTTAGTTTTCACTCGAACCTCTGTTCTCTGTACATTCATGCTTAGGAAAGTTACCTCGAAATGCATCGCATATGTTTAGAATCAAATTATGTTTGATTTATTGAATAAAGTGTTGTCGATTCATGAATAAATGTGGCCATATGAACGCTTGTTGTAGCGCACCGCTGAATGGTGCTGGATGCTCAGGTAAGAACCTAGACTTCACCCTTTATTTTTATAAGCTAATAGGATAATATGCTGTGATTAATGAATCGATGAATCGAGTTGGTAGTTGGATGTTTTGAGGAAAGAAACAAGAGCGTTCGAGGTCCTGTGGTACGGTGCTTGTGAGGAGGGAGTTCGGGTTGTGAATTGACCGCAATCGTGTGGATTGCGAGGCCATGTGTGGCTCATTGTGTTGTTGAAATGATTATGAAGTGTTTGAATGTGAAACGTGTGAATCCCTTTCCCCCTTTATGTCTAAGATGCATTATGTGTGAAAGTGTGGTGATTTGACAAAGAACGTTTCTCGTGTTTTCAAACTAATAATAGCCATGATTAATAGCAAGCAATGGCCTATTTTCGTTATACAAACAGTATTTGGGAGTAAACCTGCTTGAACGGGGGAATCCCTAAAACGGTTTAGAAAAGTGTGAGTTATGTGATAAACGATTTTACCAAAAGACACCACAAAATTATTAGCCGTTATGGCCGATACGCTTTAAGTGGCTAAGATAATGTGTTGCGGACAATACGATATGATGTAATGTTAACCTAGGGGATAAGTCCGGATAAACCTTAGAGGCCCTGACGAGGGCTAATGTAATGGTCTGATATGTTATATGTAGCCATCCCGGGAGTAAGAGTTTAAGCGTGAGCGTTAGGTCTCACTATGTGGTCGAGAATAACTCTCACCCAATCAGCACCCTGTAATGATCTTATGCTAGAAGTACTTTTGTACTAAGTTAAGAAAAGCAATTGGCCGTTTGCCATTTTTAAACGATTAAAAAGGAAAGGAAGTTCTTTTTATGGGCCCAAAAGGCTATATGGAATGATGTATGAAAAGCTTATAAGGGTCGTTACACGACCAAACGAAATGAAACTTCCTTTGAAGATTAAGAAAACGTTTTCAACGAAAGAAAGAAAGCTTTCAATGAATGAGTTATGAAATGATCCTCAAGCATGTTTGAATGTGGATTCTTAGCCCATGTATGAAAAGAAAGCTTTCAATGGATGCTTTATGAATGATTCTTAAGCATGGTTGAACGTGGATTCTAATCTTATGTGGCATCATTCTTATCCATAGCAAATCTGTCTGATTTTAAAGTGTATGAGATGAGAAAGAAAGTTATAGCACGTTAAAAATTCCATGAATGAAGGCGTCTCTTCCTAAAAGAATGAACGTTGATATGTGAATAGCATGCGAGGGTGTCATATAGCTTAATATGATGTTTAAAGGTACTTAAATGCTTGATATGTGTTTATGTGTGTGATATGTATATTATATGAATGAAATGCCAAGAAAAGTGTAATTTATGAAAAGGGATAACCTTATATACACATCATATGATTGAGGGTTCATGTGTAGTTTAAATGGAGTGTTAGGAAGTTATGTTATGAAAAGAAAAGATCCTTATACTTAGCCTTCGATGCTTACTCACGTGTCTAACTGCTTGCTAGAAAAGAACTCCGTCGTTGAGGAACCTAGAAATATGATTGAGTGGTCGAAGTGAAGTTTATGTTTAGTGATCCTCTCATAAAGGTTCTATGAATATCTATTATGATAGTAAAGTATGGAAACGTGATATGTGACTAGTAAAGATAGTATTGCCTGCAACGGTTTTGGTTTTAAGGGGGTTGGGGGACACTCACTGAGTGTGTGGTTGTTCATCCCATTACTCTTTCCCCTTTTCCCCAGGTTTTCTTTCTGACAGGAAGAAGTTGAGTCAGATAAGTCCAGAAGGAACCTATTGTTGCTTACAAGGCGTCGTATGTGCTCATTTGAAGGGATCTTACGTGTTTAATGAAGTCATGTAATGTACTCTCTTAGTTTATAAAGGTCTGTAAACGATTATTCTAGTTCATGTAATGCATATGGTATAAAGGTCGCTCTGTACGACCGTCTGAGCCAACCATCAAGTTAGTTAGATGTCTTCTTGGTTTAATTTAGCTATGTTTTGGGATGTAAATCTTAATACTCCGGTTTTGTTAACCGTTGAGTTGTATCGTCCATTTCTTCTTTATTCATGAATCAACCTGGCTGGTGTACTCCAAGCGAGTGGCTCGTTGAGTTATGAACTCCGGCGTCTGGTCGTTGAGCTATGTTTTAAATGTTTCGCGCTTTCGTTGATTTACAGGGACTTATTGTAAGGCTTTTAGCCTGGAAACGGTCAGTTTTTAGGGGGAACTCTCCCCGTTTCGTCCCAGGAATTAAGTAAAAAGTTAGGAAAGGGTAACGCTTCTGGCCTAGGGGCTGGGGGTATTACATTGATGGTATCAGAGTAAAGGTCCTGCAACCATAGGCCGCGACCTAAGTCTTGTATTTCATATAGTCACCTAGGAACACTGTATGGTTATGTGACATATGCCTGCCTTGTGTGCAAATATGAGTTTTATGTGAATGTTCGCGCGTTTCACTAGTTAGATGCGGCTTTAGTAAGCTGAATGGTTGGATGAGAGAACCATTTGTTAAGGTATAGGCCGAGTGATTCATATTGTCGTGCATGAGATAAGTATTAGTCCAATCGAAGGTTGTTTGCTTATTTGCTTATACGCCTTGACGGTTTGAATTTGAATGACTAGAAAGTCTTAACTCTAAGCCCATCTTTGCCCCCGAAGTACGATTTGCTCCTCGGGCCCCATAATGGAATGAGCAGACGTACTCAAAGGTTGGTAGAGAGAGAGAGGTAGAAGCAGTTAAACTATTTCCTTTTGAAAACCTAAGGACCTTGCCGGTTAAAATCTTCTGATTAGTGGGTTAGAGCCGGGCCAAGTTTTTTTTTTTACACCGAAGAATTAGCTTTTCGTTAGTAATGATGAGGTAGTCTAAATTCACTAATACGCGCCCTTATGTTTATCAAATGTTGCTTGTAAATGTGTATGTGCTAAGATGTGTACATCAATGGAATCTTTCATAATGAGCTAGGAAAGGAATGATTGGAAAATTTGCTGCTACGATTGATAATCCTATGAAATGATAACTTCCGTTTTCGAATTCTGAATTTCCTGAGTGTATTAGGGGCTACTCTTATATACATGCTTGTAAGACTAACTGCTAGTGATAGGACCGCGTTGAACATCAGACAAGTGTACCTACTGTTCCTCTTACTCGCCATTGTTGCTTAAACCGTGCAATACTTGCTTTCTATTATACAGATTGTTATTCGTGAATGGGTGAGATGTTTTGGCCCGAACGAACCTTGATATACCCAGAAAGCTCAAGGGAGAAAGAACCTAGCAGACTTTGGAATTGTACATCGTAGATGATCCCTCCTAAGGCTAGCGACTTACAATAAGACTCCTACGATCACCTGTAGGATAGATGTACCCCGTAAGACCAGTAGCGCCACTGTTCTTACCCCTTGTTACCTAATTAATGGCTAGTCTCTAGTTACATTGGACAAGCCCAAGGCATACCTCTGACCCTAGAATGCTAATGAGGATTGCTATCGTTTATACCCGTCTAGGTGACTTTTGTACAACATTATTGTGAACCATTGTGTTTTACAGCATGCCATGTTTTCATAAACGTTTGCAAGCCTATATCATCATATGAAATGGCATGTATGGTTATTCGTGTGATTCATAAGTGAGAGGTATAGTAAATAAACCATTTGGTACGTGTTTAAATTACTTCTGGTTGAATGCGTCACTGAGTTGGCCAAATAATTCACATTATATGAGTGTTCTCTTCATATAACCGTGCTTATCTAATGATAGTATAGCAACTATGAACATACCTCATAACATGATTACGTGACTGTGGCCTTTGCATTCGAATGCTTACCCTTGTATGTATCCTTGCATGATGTGCTAAGATATCCGTAATGGTAGCGGAATTACTCATTGTCTATATGCCTAAGTTCTATGTTTCATATGTTTGATTGAGTGGCTAAAAACTCATATGCCTAGCCAAAAAAAAAAAAAAAAGATCTTGTGGCCATAGGGGTTTCATTCGCATTTATTGGCCCTGTATCTTCTTTGCCTAGACCATATGACATGCCAGCGTACTTGCGACCATACTTGAATGCATGACTTAAAGGGATATGAATGGATGTGTGTAAAACAATCCCTGACAGGCTATAACTAAGTATCCTGGCATAGTATGACTGAGTTAGCCACATCAAGTCTTGCATGCTGAATTCTATGTGTACATGGTAGGTTTCATAGAGAATCTTGGATAGTGCTTTGCTAGCCATCATATATGCTACCAATGCTGTCTTACTATACTTTGTTTAGCATGTTTGGCCTTACCTTCAACCTAGTTGTCTTATAGCCAGACATAACACCTTTGGGCATAGTACCACTACCATTTCTCGGGTTACATCTATATACATACATACTTGCTCGTAAGAACCTATAAGAAGCGGCATTGCGTTGGTTAAACTCAAAGTCTATTTTCCCTATGAGATTGCAAATCCCCCAAGTGGCAATGCCCTGGAAAACCACCTTACCCTGGCAGTTAAACCCTTGTGGAATGATAGTTGAGTTATGTAAGAGCAACATTAGGTATGAGGAATCTTTTGCTAATCCGCCACAACCAAGAAACCACGTATCAACCTCCCATGAACAATTAATGCGTGGATACGTACAAGTCTATTGCTGAGTCTTATCCCACATCCCTGTCGTCTAACTTCCCAAGTTGTTTCCTTGCATGACTAATGGGTTGTATATTTATCCTCTTGTAAGTTGTGTACCATGTGTGTGATGGACTGATTCATGCTGCATGTGATTCTTGGCTTGAAAACATTAAGTTATCAATTTCATGTGATTTCATTATGCTAAGGTGATCCTACGTAATGCTTTGAGTTGCTCTTATCACTCTAGAGTGTCATGGGTTCTCAGGGTTAACCGTTATGACCCTTATTCTTTGCAGCCTGAAGTCATATCCTTGGACACCAACCCATAGCGATGCATGTGCATAGAGCTCCTTATCATGATGCGAGTAGTGCGTAGGTGATTCAAGTCCTTGTCCCTTTCGAAAATGAGTTTAATATGGCTTCTCACGCCAACTCATTTGCCTCCTTCAATGCGATTTGCCCTCGGTGCCTAAATAGAGCAAGTAGACGCTTGAAGAGATTGGCGAGGAGGAGACTAGATACCATAAGACAATTTTCTTTTGATTTAAAAAGTAGTGATTGCAAAATGGAACCTTTTCGAAACCCACCGTGTATATCTTACTTGCGTGCGTTCATTTTTGGAAAGACCGAATTTAGATTTAGAATTTTGAGGACGAAATTCTTTTAAGGGGGGAAGAGTGTAACACCCCGCATTTTCGTTTTCCGTTAAGCTAATTAAATGTCCTTTTTACGTTCCAAAATCGTATTTTTAGCAACCGTATGAGTTAAATTATTAATTGATGTGCTTTTGGGAGCTATACTTTTATTAAAAAGGATATTATTATTGCTACTATTGATTTCAAAGTCAATTCGTGCCATTTATGCCTTTAAATTATATCGATAGTTTAATTTAGTCGTTATTCGATTTATTTAGTCGTTTCCTGAAAACGATTAGGTTTTCAACCTTAGAATTAGTTTCGAGGCTTATTAAATTGAACTTCGACGATTTGGGTTCGAATAATTGACGAAGGATATCGATTTGAGTTTAGAACAAGAGATTTGAGATTGGACTATGGTTTTAGTTGATTGAGTTACTAACCGAATCAACCAAAAAAAAAAAAAAAGAAGAACAAAAGCGGGCCAAAGCCCCTTTCTCTTCCTTCATCACGCACGACCGGAGGGGGGGTTCCCTGCTACCCCAAAACCCCGACCACCACACGGGAAAGAGAGAGAGAGGCTGGACGAGCGAGGGAGAGAGAGAAGAGGGCGGTGGCCGGCCGGCGACGGGCCACGGCGACGTCGGGGCGCGGCCAAGCCACGACCGCGGCTCTGGAGGAAAGCGAGAGAAAGAGAGAGAGCGAAAGAGCGAGACTGAGCGAGATTGAGAGAGGATATCAGCGAGGTTGGAGGTCGAAGGTGAGGGTCGACGGTGGGCGTCGTTTCGGCGACCACCATGGCAGGACGAAACCGTCACGAGCAGCAGCAGATTCTGGCTTGGGAAGGACGGATTTGGATCGGTGTCAGGCTAGGGTTTCGACCTTAGCGTTTGGGTGTGCGTTTAGGGCAAATTGAATCGAGAATTGAGGTTTTTCAGCATCCAAATGGAGCTCAAAAGCCCTTAGAACGGGTCCTTAGCTTGGACTCCAGGTGGGTGTTCTCGCCTCCTAAGTTATTACTATTTTCAAAGTTAATTTTCAGCAGATTGATGTTGCATGTCAAGTTAGGGTTTGTTAAATTCGCTCGAAATGTCAAGAAATGAGCTGTTCATGCTTAGGTTCGATTCATTTGGTTGATTTATGCCAGAAATTGTAAATCGATGCGGATTATGTGCATTTAGCCTTGATTCGAGTCCATGAATGAAAACCATGCGTGAACTGTTAATTTGAAGTTATATTAACGTGTTTAGTTTCGATTTAAGTTGAGGAGTTAATGCATGAAAAAGAATTAAAAAAAAAGTTGTATTAACGTGCTTAGCATCGATTCAAGTTAATGAGTTAACATGTGAAAAAGAATTAGAAACGAAGTTATATTAATGTGTTTAGCGTCGATTCAAGTTAATGAGATAACGTGTGAAAAAGAATTAAAATCGAAGTTGCGTTATGTGCTTAGCTTCTATTCAAGTTATTTAGCTAATATGTGGAAAATGATTAAAATCGAAGTCCTTTTAACGTATTTAGCTTCCATTCGAATTGATTAACCGATGCATGCAAATGAGCTAATTTCGAGGTTAATGAGATGTGTTTAGCTTCGAATCAAGTGGATTAGCTAATGCATGTTAAAGAAATTAATCTCGAAGTTATATAAACATGTTTAGGTTTGACTCGAGTTCAACTAACTAATGCATGTAAACGAATTAAATTCGAAGCTATTGAAATATGTTTAGTTTTCACTCGAACCTCTGTTCTCTGTACATTCATGCTTAGGAAAATTACTTCGAAATGCTTCGTATATGTTTAGAATCAAATTATGTTTGATTTATTGAATAAAGTATTGTCGATTCATGAATAAATGTGGCCATATGAATGCTTGTTGTAGCGCACCGCTGAATGGTGCTGGATGCTCAGGTGAGAACCTAGACTTAACCCTTTATTTTTATAAGCTAATAGAATAATATGTTGTTATTAATGAATCGATGAATCGAGTTGGTAGTTGGATGGGTTGAGGAAAGAATCATGAGCGTTCGAGGTCCTGTGGTACGGTGCATGTGAGGAGGGAGTTCGGGTTGTGAATTGACCGCAACCATATGGATTGCGAGGCCATGTGTGGCTCATTGTGTTGTTGAAATGATTATGAAGTGTTTGAATGTGAAACGTGTGAATCCCTTTCCCCCTTTATGTCTAAGATGCATTATGCGCGAAAGTGTGGTGATTTGACAAAGAACGTTTCTCGTGTTTTCAAACTAATAATAGCCATGATTAATAGCAAGCAATGGCCTATTTTTGCTATACAAACAGTATTTGGGAGTGAACCTGCTTGAACGGGGGAATCCCTAAAACGGTTTAGAAAAGTGTGAGTTATGTGATAAATGATTTTACCAAAAGACACAACAAAATTATTAGCCGTTATGGCCGATACGCTTTAAGTGGCTAAGATAATGTGCTGCGGACAATATGATATGATGTAATGTTAACCTAGGGGATAAGTCCGGATAAACCCTAGAGGCCCTGACGAGGGCTAATGTAATGGTCCGATATGTTATATGTAGCTATCCCGGGAGTAAGAGCTTAAGCGTGAGCGTTGGGTCTCACTATGGGGTCGAGAATAGTTCTCACCCAATCAGCACCCTGTAATGATCTTATGCCAAAAGTACTTTTGTACTAAGTTAAGAAAAGCAATTGGCCCTTTGCCATTTTTAAACGATTAAAAAGGAAAGGAAGTTCTTTTTATGGGCCCAAAAGGCTATATGGAATGATGTATGAAAAGCTTATAAGGGTCGTTACACGACCAAACGAAATGAGACTTCCTTTGAAGACTAAGAAAACGTTTTCAACGAAAGAAAGAAAGCTTTCAATGAATTGAGTTATGAAATGATCCTCAAGCATGTTTGAATGTGGATTCTTAGCCCATGTATGAAAAGAAAGCTTTCAATGGATGCTTTATGAATGATTCTTAAGCATGGTTGAATATGGATTCTAATCTTATGTGGCATCATTCTTATCCATAGCAAATCTGTCTGATTTAAAGTGTATGAGATGAGGAAGAAAGCTATAGCACGTTAAAAATTCCATGAATGAAGGTGTCTCTTCCTAAAAGAATGAACGTTGATATGTGAATAGCATGCGAGGCTGTCATATAGCTTAATATGATGTTTAAAGGTACTTAAATGCTTGATATGTGTTTATGTGTGTGATATGTATATTATATGAATGAAATGCCAAGTAAAGTGTAATTATAAAAAAAAGGATAACCTTATATACACATCATATGATTGAGGGTTCATGTGTAGTTTAAATGGAGTGTTAGGAAGTTATGTTATGAAAAGAAAAGATTCTTATACCTAGTCTTCGATGCTTACTCGCGTGCCTAACTGCTTGCTAGAAAAGAACTCTGTCGTTGAGGTACCTAGAAATATGATTGAGTGGTCGAAGTGAACTTTATGTTTAGTGATCCTCTCATAAAGGTTCTATGAATATCTATTAGTCAAGTATGGAAACGTGATATGTGACTAGTAAAGATAGTATTGCCTGCAACGGTTTTGGTTTTAAGGGGGTTGGGGGACACTCACTGAGCGTGTGGTTGCTCATCCCACTACTCTTTCCCCTTTTCCCCAGGTTTTCTTTCTGACAGGAAGAAGTTGAGTCAGATAAGTCTAGAAGGAACCTATTGTTGCTTACAAGGCATCGTATGTGCACATTTGAAGGGATCTTACGTGTTTAATGAAGTCATGTAATGTACTCTCTTAGTTTATAAAGGCCTATAAACGATTATTCTAGTTCATGTAATGCATATGGTATAAAGGTCGCTCTGTACGGCGGTCTGAGCCAACCATCAAGTTAGTTAGATGTCTTCTTGGTTTAATTTAGCTATGTTTTAGGATGTAAATCTTAATACTCCGATTTTGTTAACCGTTGAGTTGTATCGTCCATTTCTTCTTTATTCATGAATCAACCTGGCTGGTGTACTCTAAGCGAGTGGCTCGTTGAGTTATGAACTCCGGCGTCTGGCCGTTGAGCTATGTTTTAAATGTTTTGCGCTTCCGTTGATTTACAGGGACTTATTGTAAGGCTTTTAGCCTGAAAACGGTCAGTTTTTAGGGGGAACTCTGCCCGTTTCGTCCCAGGAATTAAGTAAGAAGTTAGAAAAGCGAAACGCTTCTGGCCTAGGGGCTGGGGGTGTTACAGGCTGATCGAGCATATATTTAGTATATATATAAAAATAAACTATCTTAAATTTAATTATAATTAACATATAATAAAAAGCAATTGCAAAAATTCTTTTATATTCCGCACATTTAATAACTATTAGAAAAGGTTTATTAGTTCCCCACACTTATTAAATGCGGAAACGAGGACATTATCAAATTTTATCACTTTTCTCCCCACACTTCAATTACATGTAGTGTTGTAAGTGTGGGAGGATGCATTATTTCTTGTAGTGCTTAGCTATGCTATGACCTTAAAATGTTGCTAAAATAGGGGAAACTCTGGCAGTGTTATTTTAGAATGACTATCTAAATGCTAATCCAAACCCTCGAACTTCCAGGGCCTTAAGGATTTTCCTCTAAGAAGTCCTGGCAGTGTGACCCTCCTTAGGTTGGGGGTGTTACATTAGGTGGTATCAGAGCCATAGGTTTGCATTATGCATTTAGATGGCATAATAGGCGTGTGCTACGTGAAGATACGTGACTTATGTGCCTATATGATGGTGTCTTACCTGACATTACTTGTATAAACAAGTGTATAATTTATAATATGTATGTATATGTAAGTTCTTCCCTTACCATATAATTGGTATTGTAGGATAGTTTTCCTAATTGCCGAGCTAGTTTATCTACCTCTCTGGTTGGCTGCAAGGAATGTGGTTATATTCTGGCATGCAATGGATGATGGGGAAAGGATGAGTGACACCTAAAGAGCATAAGATGAAGGGAGTAAGGCTTAGATGATTGGTGACATCAAGAGAAAAGATACAGCTGCACTTGCAAAGGTGTGAGAGCATTGCCCTTGGGGCCTGTAAGTGGGACAGAGGAAGGCCAAGGAGGCCTAGCCCTGTTAGTCCTAAAGCTGTTGCGTGTTAACCCCAAGTTGAAATTAGAACTAAGTGATCCTTTGTGTAATTATGTGACAGATGCCTCCTTGATGTGAACTCATACTAGAGCCAACTGCCATGGAGATGATATGTTAGTTTAGTAAGCTTAAGCCTCTCAAGTTTGAAGGTGGGGCTGACCCTGTGGTATATGATGAGTGGCTTCAAAGAATGGAAGAATTATTTGAGATCATAAAGTTCCCTGAGTGGTTTAAGGGCACCTAGCCACCTATTTATTTAAAAAAGAAGCTGAGTTCTGGTCGAGGTCAGTGAAACCTAGGGTAGGTGAACATGTGTTAACCTAGAATCAACTGAAAACCTTAATGGACACTCAATATTACGCTCAAGACGTAAGAAGAGTTAAGGAGCGGGAGTTATTATACTTGAAGTAAGAAGAAATGAGCGTAATAGAATGTGCGGCAAAGTTCGATGAGCTAAGCCAATTTGCACCCAATCAAGTGGCAACTGCAGAAATGAGGATGGACCACTTCGAACAAGGATTAAAAGGAGAAATAAAGCAAATACTTGTGGGGTATGCCTATGCCAACTTTCAAGAAATGTGCCCAAAGGGTGGTGAAAATAGCGCGCATTGTGAGCAAAACCGAGATTGAGAATTGAGAGAAGGACCAAGTAAAGGAGGAATTTGGCCCTGGAGGATCTAAGTCTCAGGGAAACAGAAACTTCAGGAGGTTTAAACATGGGATGAAATAGGACAAAGGAAGGCAAGCTGCCCAATGGAAACCGAAGGAACTTGTTAGTAAACCTCATGAGATGCGTATGCAACATTACATAACCTCTTCCTTAGAAACTATTTTCCATACCGATGATACTTGTAGAGATTGAGTTGTTTTAGTGCAAGGGAAAATGCTCCCTGGTGATTTGGTACGACCAGAAATCCAAGGACGGGATGCTGTTGTGAAGGCGGAATGAATAGTTAAGTGTAAAGTGACTTGGATTGTGAAAGAAATGCGAGTGAAGTACCCCCATTAATTCCTCCAAGTAAGCAATTTCGAAGATGAAATTCTTTTAAGGGGGGAGAGTGTAAGGCCCGCATACCTTATTTTTTATCAGGCGGTCCGTAACGCCTTTTTATGTTATAAAAACCTATTTTATTTAACGATATGAGTTAAATTAATTATTGACGTACTTATGTGAGCGATGATTTCACTAAAAAGAATACTTTTGTCACCAGTAATAATATTATTATTATTAGTTTTGAAAATCCTTCAAATATTTCTAATCAGCGCTATTAACAGTTACTAACGAGTATTAAATCGATTAGGAACCCGGATACGATTTGGTTGTCAGCCTTCGATATAGTTCGTTATTTATTAAATCGAACCTGACTGTATCTGAGAACAAGTAATTAATGAAATGTTACATTATCGATTTGGGTTTAGAATTCAGGTTACGAATTAGATTAGCGATGTCTTATATGAAACAACTTGGGACCAAGAAAAAATAGAGGGAGGGCATTTTAGTCATTTACGCGTTACTCCTTATTCCACCTCACCCTGCCGCGAGCCCCCCCATTCATGACATCTCACACTCTTTCTCAGTCTTCTTCTTCCTCCTCCTCTCCTCCACCACAACCATGGCTTCCAAGCTCCATTTTTAGAGAATTTTCGCCACTTCACTATACAAAACCTACCCATCCGGCCTCCCCCACAACATTGTCACCATTTGGCATGGATCTGGGCAAGGTTTTGGACAAACCCACAATGTTTATGGTGGTATGGGCGGCGAAATGTGGGCACGAATGCATGCTCAGGTATGGCCATGTAATTTAGCTCCTAGTTATTTCAATTTTCTATAAATTGGAGTAAATTTAGCAATTTCAAATGCCCAATCGGGCTCAAGTTGGTAAACGAAATTTGGTTTGTTTAGGGTTCGAATTTGGAGAAGTTTGGGCGCGAATAGGGGACTGACGTGCATGGTGAGCAAGAGCCGAAGGATTGGTACTGTTCGATTGCCTAAAACTGAGTCGGCCGCTTCGAACGATCATCAATTATTAATTTGAATGATTTTAACCAAATTAGTTATCCCATGTTGATTTCAGGTTAGAAATCAGTTTGGGTGAAATTAGAATTGAAATCGAGGAAATTACGAACATGATGTTATTTGTGAGTTAATTGCATGCGCAACTATTATGGATTACTAATGGTTAGGTAGTTTGGAGGTTCGCTAAATTATTAATAATTTGATTATCGCATTAGCGTTGTCTCTTCGTTAGTTTATTAGCCTTAAATCATGTTTTCAAGTTTAAAGATGCTAATCGGGTGAATTAAGGCATTAGTAAAGCATGTTGGTTTCTGTTTCGAAGCTATTGCTAAAATCAGTACAGCTGCATTTAATTTATATATTGGGCTATTGATGAGAATGCTATGCTTATATATGATGGTTTTGTGAATTATTGGTTTGTTTCTGACAATATTAAACTGAGTTGGAAGTTGGATGTCTCGAGGTGGAACTATTGAATGGTTTGAGGTTCTTGTGGTCGGTGCTATGCGAGGAGGGAGTTAGGGTTGTGAATTACCGCAATCGTGTGGATTGCGAGGCCGTGTGTCACTTAGTGGGCAGATTCTGCCGAGTTGTGATATGAAGTTTATGAATGTGCTGTGTGTGAACCCTTTTCCCCGATATGCTGTGCGACGTTGTGTGATTAATTCTTAAAACTTGGGACGTCTTTAAAAAGAAAAGGTCATTCAGAAAGTTTATTTTACACGTTTAAAAATGCTTTTACGTTTGCCAGTTGTTTACTCGCTTGTTAGGATGTTTAAGGTGTAAAAATGTCCTAAATCGTCGAACTATTTAGTTACTGACTCGACCAAATAGTCGATAGGTTTTGGAAGTTTAAATGTGAATTAAAAGTGAATTTAAAAATGTTTACAGCATTGGTTTGTTTATAAATTCTTGTTGTATTCAAAAGAATTTAAACGACCTGGAAAAGAGCACCTTAAGGTGCTAATTACGAAGTTTAGCTAATTTATATACTAGTTGCTTGCTTAGGTCCCTATTGAGCTTCAAGCTACGAGCATGTAAAACCATTATATTTTAAGAAGCATTCACGTTGAAAGTTTACGAAGAAAACTTATTTACATTATAAATGAAGCAAGTACCTTAAGTTTTCGAATAATAACAAGTTTGAAACGTTTTAAGCCTTCAGTTTACTCTTACGCCCTCCTTTGAGTTTTAAAAGGGTTGAAACGAGTTTTAAAATGACAATTGAGGATTTTATTACGAACCTAGTTTGAGTTAAACGCTAACTAAATACTTTAAGTTCCAAATGGATTTTGTTTTATGAATTAACAAATGTATTATGCCATTAAGAAACTTTTATTTTAAAAACAAAGTCGTTTTACGATTTAGCAAGGAGCTCTTAAGTTAAAAACAAAGTCATTTTTACGATTTAGCAAACTTATGACGTTTACAAGAAGTATTTAAGTTAGAAACTAAGTCGTTTTACGATTTAGTAAATGTATTACGTTCATAAGAAGCTTTTAAGTTAGAAACGAAATCTTTTAACGAACTAGCAAACGTTTTACACCTATAAGAAGCTTTTAAGTTGAAAACAAAGTAGTTTTATGATTTAGCAAACTTATTACATTTATGCGAAGCTTATAAGTTAGAAACGAAGTCGTCTTATGATTTATCAAACTTATTACGTTTATACAAAGCTTTTAAGTTGAAAATGAATTCGTTTTACGATTTAGCAAACTTATTACGTTTATACAAGGCTTTTAAATTGAAAGCGAAGTCGTTTTATGATTTAGCAAATTTATTACGTTATACGACGCTTATAAGTTAGAAACGAAGTCATTTTACGATTTAGCAAACTTATTACGCTTATACAAAGCTTTTCAGTTGAAAATGAATTTGTTTTACGATTTAGCAATCTTATTACGTTCATACGAAGCTTTTTTAAGTTGAAAACGAAGTCATTTTACGAATTAGTAAACGTATTACGTTTATAAGGAACTTTTAAGTTAAAAGTAAAGTTGTTTGACTTATTAACAAAGCTTATTATGCTTTTAAGAAGCTTTCAAGTTTAAAAGGTAGTCGATTTACGTGGTAATAAACTTATTACGTCTATAAGAAGCTTTGAAGTTATTCACGAAGTTGATTTACGTATTAGCAAACCTATTCCGTTTATAAGAAATTTCTAAGCCAAAAACGAATAAGCTATAAACATTTCAGAAGGTATGGTCGTTTTGTTTAAAAGTAAGATTTTAGCAAAGTGAACAACGGAAGAAGAGAAATGAAATACAATTTTAAAAACTAAGAAGTGCTAAGCAATTGGCCAGGGTTAGGAACTAGAATCAAGATATGAATTATCTTGGTGTGAGCTGTTCCTGGAAACTGGAAGCAAAGATAGCGTGAGCTATTTCCCCCTAAAGAAATGTCAGGAACGGGACTCAAGATGTGAATTATCTTGGTGTGAGCTATTCCTGGGAACTAGACTCAAGATGTGAATTATCTTGGTGTGAACTGTTCCTCAGATAAGCTAAGATGTGTGATGCGTAAGAAAATCTTGAGGGGAACTGGACTCAAGATATAATTATCTTGGTGTGAGGTGTTGCCTCACAGAGGATAATATCGAAGTTTGAGATTATTTGCTAAGATGCGTTTTGGCCAAAAGTTATGTACGTATACCCCGGGGATAACGTGAGTTGTGAGTGACGATCTCACTTAGAGGCAGTGTAAATCTCCCTTAGCCAGCATAATACGATGTTTTATGCTATGGGTAAGTTTTCAATAAGTAAGAAAAGAAGTCGACATTTCGCCATTTTATGTATTTCAAAAAAGAATGATTTATAAGGGCCATTACGAGGCCATACTGAACGAGATTTGAAAAGTTCATAAGGGTCATTAGAGGACCAATTTGAAAGAAGTTTCTTTTAAGGAATATGAGCCTCAAGAGGCTAACTAAAGTGTTTTTAAGAAAAGAAAGAAAGATTTCGAAGGTGCATACCCTGCACATATTTTATGAATGAGTTTCTAAGTATAGTTTAAATGAAGTTTCAAATGAAGTATAGTTACCTCCTAGTAATGCATCGTACATTCAAGCTTTTCAATGTGCATATTCGATGAAAGAATGTTTCTTGCCAAGTCTTTCTTACCAATTTAGATGTATTGAGTACTTTCAGAAAGAATTATAAGCTTTAAAGAAGTTGGCCTGAATTATAAACTAATCTTGGAATATATGAAGAGTCACTGCTTTTTCAAAAGTATGTTTGAAAGCTTCAAACTCAATCCTTCTTCCTTGTTTGATCATGTGACTAACTATTTGTTAGTAGGAAAGCTTGACCATTTAGGGCCTAGGAACGAGTTGAGGGGTTAGAATGAAGTTTTAGGGGTGATGATCTTTCCTTAGGAATTTTAATTGCCTAATAGGATAGTGAAGTATGAACGCGTGATACGTGGCTATTGTTAGTATTATTTCCTGCATCAGTTTTGGGTTTTAAGGAGTTGGGGAATTCTTGCTGAGCGTGTGATTGCTTATTCCTTTATTATTTTCCTTTTTCCCAGGTTCAATTTCAGCAGGTATAAGAGATCCTTTGAAGTTGTTTTGATGCCGACCCCTCAGAAGTCTTTGCCAGCTTTGCAAAGTGTCTGGTGCCTACCATGTTGTAAAAGTTTAAGTTATTGTTGTATGTGAAAGCATGTAGCCGGCTCTGTACCCCTATATGTAGCATTCTGACCCTTGTTTTAGTTGTTTGATCATTACTGATCCGGACGAGCGGCCCGAGGCAGTGAACTTCGGTTATTTTGGCATATGTTGTACCTTATTACTAGTTTACATGTGCCCTTAGCTATGCTAAGACACTAAAATGTTGCTAATATAGGGAAAACTCTGGCAGTTTTATTTTAGAATGACTATCTAAATGCTAATCCAAACCCTCAAACTTCTAGAGCCTTAAGGATTTCCCTCTAGGAAGTCCTGGCGGTGTGACTCTCTTTAGGTTGGGGGCGTCACATTAGGTGGTATCAGAGCCATAGGTTCGCATTATGCATTTAGATAGCATAATAGGCGTGTGCTATGTGAAGATACGTGACTTATGTGCTTACGTGGATCTTGTCTTGCCTAGTATTACTTATATTAACAAGTGCATAATTTATAATATGTATGTACATGTGAGTTCTTCCCTTGCCATCTCATTGGTATTGTAGGATAGTTTTCCTGATCGTCGACCATATTTATCTGCCTCTGTGGTTGGCTGCATGGAATCTAGTTATATTCTGGCATGCAATGGGTGATGGGGAAAGTATGAGTGACACCTAAAGAGCATAAGATGAGGGAAGTAAGGGTTAGATGATTGGTGACATCAAGAGAAAAGATACAGCTGCACTTGCAAAGGTGTAAGAACATTGCCCTTCGGGCCTATGAGTGGGATAGAGGAAGGCCTAAAAAGCCTACCCCTATCAATCCTAAAGCAGTTGTGTGTTAGCCCCAAGTTGAAATTAGAACTAAATGATCCTTTGTGTAATTATGTGACAGATGCCTCCTCGATGTGAACTCATATCAGAGCCAACTGGCATGGAGAGGATATGTTAGTTTAGTAAGCTTAAGCCTCCCAAGTTTGAAGGTAGGGCTGACCCTATGGTATATGATGAGTGGCTTCGAAGAATGGAAGACTTATTTAAGATCATGGAGTTTCCTGAGAGGTCTAAGGGCACCTAGCCACCTATCAATTTGAAAAAGAAGCTGCGTTCTGGTGGGGGTTAGTGAAACCTAGGGTAAGTGAACATGTGTTAACCTAGAACCAAGTGAAAACCTTAATGGACGCTCAATATTTTCCTCAAGACGTAATAAGAGTTAAGAAGCGAGAGTTATTATGCTTGAAGCAAGGAGAAATGAGCGTAATAGAATGTGCGGCAAAGTTCACTGAGCTGAGCCAATTTGCACCCAATCAAGTGGCCACCGAAGAAATGAGGATGGACCACTTCGAACATGCATTAAAAGGAGAAATAAAGCAAATAATAACGGGGTATGCCTATGCCAACTTTCAAGAAATGTACCCAGAGGGCGGTGAAAATAGCTCGCATCGTGAGCAAAACTGAGATTGAGAATAGAGAGAAGGACCAAGTAACGGAGGAATTTGGCCCTGGAGGATCTAATTCTCAGGGAAACAGAAACTTCAGGAGGTTTAAACATGGGATGAAACAGGACAAAGCAAGGCAAGCTGCCCAATGGAAACCGAAGGAACTTATTAGTACACCTCATCAGATGCGTATGCAACATTACATAACCTCTTCCTTAGATTCTATTTTCCATACCGATGATATTTGTAGAGATTGAGTTGTTTTAGTGCAAGGGAAAATGCTCTCTGGTGATTTGGTACGACCAGAAATCCAAGGACGGGATGCTGTTGTGAAGACGAAATGAATAGTTAAGTGTAAAGTGACTTGGATTGTGAAAAAAATGCGAGTGAAGTACCCCCATTAATTCCTCCAAGTAAGCAATTTCGAAGATGAAATTCTTTTAAGGGAGGAAAGTGTAAGGCCCGCGTACCTTGTTTTCTGTCACGCAGTCTGTAACACCTTTTCACGTTATAAAAACCTATTTTATCTAACGATATGAGTTAAATTAATTATTGACGTGCTTATGTGAACGATGATTTCACTAAAAACAATACCTTTGTCGCCAGTAATTATATTATTATTATTAGTTTTAAAAATCCTTCAAAGATTTCTAATAAGCGCTATTAACAGTTACTAACGAGCATTAAATCGATTAGGAACCCGGATACGATTAGGTTGTCAGCCTTAGATAAGTTCGATATTTACTAAATCGAACCTGACTGTATATGAGAACAAGTAATTAATGAAATGTTACATTATCGATTTGGGTTTAGAATTTAGGTTACGAATTAGATTAACGATGTCTTATATGAAAAAACTTGGGACCAAGAAAAAATAGAGGGAGGGCATTTTAGTCATTTATGCATTACTCCTTATTCCTCCTCACCCTGCCGCGAGGCCCCCCTTTCACGACATCTCACACTCTTTCTCAGTCTTCTTCTTCCTCCTCCTCTCCTCCACCATAACCATGGCTTCCAAGCTCCATTTTTAGAGAATTTTCGCCACTTCACTATGCAAAACCTACCCATCCGGCCTCTCCCACAACATAGTCACGATTTGGCATTAATCTGGGCAAGGTTTTGGACGAACCCATAACGTTTATGGTGGTATGGGCGGCGAAATGTGGGCACGAATGCATGCTCAGGTATGGCCATGTAATTTAGCTCCTAGTTATTTCAATTTTCTATAAATTGGAGTAAATTTTGCAATTTCAAATGCCCAATCGGCCTCAAGTTGGTAAACACAATTTGGGTTTGTTTAGGGTCGAATTTAGTGAAGTTTGGGCACAAATAGGGGACTGACGTGCGTGGTGAGCAAGAGCCGAAGGATTGGTGCTGTTCGATCGTCTAGAACCGAGCCGGCCGCTTCGAACGATCATCAATTCGATGCGAGGGTTCCTTTCCTCCTAAATTACTATTAATTTGAACGATTTTAACCAAATTAGTTATCCCATGTTGATTTCAGGTTAGAAATCAGTTTGGGTGAACTTAGAATTGAAACCGAGGAAATTATGAACATGATGTTAATTGTGGGTTAATTGCATGCGCAACTATTGTGGATTGTTAATGGTTAGGTAGTTTGGAGGTTCGCTAAATTATTAACAATTTGATTATCGCCTTAGTGTTGTCGCTTCGTCAGTTTATTAGCCTTAAATCATGTTTTCAAATTTAAAGATGCTAATCGGGTGAATTAAGGCATTAGTAAAACATGTTAGTTTCTGTTTCGAAGCTATCGCTAAAATCAGTAAAACTGCATTTAATTTATATATTGGGTTATTGATGAGAATGCTATGCTTATATATGATGGTTTTATGAATTATTGGTTTGTTTATGACAATACTAAACCGAGTTGGAAGTTGGATGGCTCGAGGTGGAACTATTGAGTGGTTTGAGGTTCTTGTGGTTGGTGCTGTGTGAGGAGGGAGTTAGAGTTGTGAATTGCCGCAATCATGTGGATTGCGAGGCCATGTGTGGCTTAGTGGGCAGATTCTATCGAGTTATGATATAAAGTGTATGAATGTGCTCTGTGTGAACCCTTTTTCCCAATATGCTACACTACATTGTGTGATTAATTCTTGAAACTTTAGGCGTCTTTAAAAAGAAAAGGGTTATTTAGAAAGTTTGTTTTACACAGTTGAAAATGCTTTTAAGTTTGTCAGTCATCTATTCGCTTGTTAGGATGTCTAAAGTGTAAAAAGGTCCTAAATTGTCGAACTATTCAGTTAGTGACTCGACTGAATAGTCGATAGGTTTAAGGAAGTTTGAAAGTGAATTAAAAGTGAATCTGAAAATGTTTAAAGCATTGGTTTGTTTACAAATTCTCCTTGTGTTTAAAAGAAATTAAACGACCTGAAAAAGAGCATCTTAAGATGCTAATTATGAAGTTCAGCTAATTTATATACTATTTGCTTGCTTAGGTGTCTATTGAATTTCAAGCTATGAGCATGTAAAACCATTATATTTTAAGAAGCACTCACGTTGAAAGTTTACGAAGAAAACTTGTTTACCTTATAAGTGAACCAAGTACCTTAAGTTTTCGAATAATATCAAGTTTGGAACGTTTTAAGCCTTCAGTTTACTCCTGCGCCCTCCTTTGAGTTTTAAAAGGGGTTGAAACGAGTTGTAAAATGACAACTGAGGATTTCATTATGAACCTAGTCTGAGTTAAACGCTAACTAAATACTTTAAGTTCCAAATGGATTTCATTTTACGAATTAACAAACGTATCACGTTATTAAGAAACTTTTAAATTAAAAACAAAGTCGTTTTACGATTTAGCAAGATGCTCTTAAGTTAAAAACAAAATCGCTTTACGATTTAGCAGACTTATTACGTCTACAAGAAGTATTTAACTTAGAAATTAAGTCATTTTACGATTTAGTAAACGTATTATGTTCATAAGAAGTTTTTAAGTTAGAAACGAAATCTTTTTACGAACTAGCAAACGTTTTGCACCTATAAGAAGCTTTTAAGTGGAAAGCGAAGTCGTTTTACGATTTAGCAAACTTATTACGTTTATACGAAGCTTATAAGTTAGAAACGAAGTCGTTTTGCAATTTAACAAACTTATTACGTTTATACAAAGCTTTTAAGTTTAAAACGAATTCGTTTTACGATTTAGCAAACTTGTTACATTTATACAAATTTTTAAGTTGAAAACGAAGTTGTTTTACGATTTAGCAAACTTATTACGTTTATACGAAGCTTATAACTTAGAAACAAAATCGTTTTATGATTTAGCAAACTTATTACGTTTGTACAAAGCTTTTAAGTTGAAAACGAATTCGTTTTACGATTTAGCAAACTTATTATGTTTATACGAAGCTTTGAAGTTGAAAACGAAGTCATTTTACGAATTAGGAAACGCATTATGTTTATAAGAAAACTTTAAGTAAAAAGTAAAGTCGTTTTACATATTAACCAAGTTTATTACGTTTATAAGAAGCTTTTAAGCTTAAAGCGAAGTCGGTGTACGTATTTACAAGCTTATTACGTTTTTAAGAAGTTTTTAAGTTTAAAAGGTAGTCGATTTACGTGTTAATAAACTTATTACGTCCATAAGAAGCTTTTATGTTAGTTACGAAGTTGATTTACGTGTTAGCAAGCCTATTCCGTTTATAAGAAGTTTCTAAGCCAAAAACAAATGAGCTATAAACATTTCGAAAGGTTATGGTCGTTTTGTTTAAAAGTAAGATTTCAGCAAAGTAAGCAATAGAAGAAGAGAAATGAAATACGATTTTAAAGACTAAGAAGTGCTAAGCAATTGGCCAGGGTTAGGAACTAGACTCAAGATATGAATTATCTTGGTGTGAGCTGTTCCTGGAAACTGGACGCAAAGATGGCGTTAGCTGTTTCTCCTAAAGAAATGTTAGGAACTGGACTCAAGATATGAATTATCTTGGCATGAGCTATTCCTGGAAACTAGGCGCAAAGATGGCGTGGGCTATTTCCCGTAAAGAAATGTTAGGAACTGGACTCAAGATATGAATTATGTTGGTGTGAGCTGTTCCTGGAAACTGGTATCAAGATATGAATTATCTTGGCGTAAGCTGTTCCCCAGATAAGTTGTGATGTGTGATGCATAAGAAAATCTTGAGGGGGACTGGACTCAAGATATGATTATCTTTGTGTGAGCTATTGCCCCACAAAGGATAATATCGACGTTTGAGTTTATCTACTGAGACGCATTTTGGCCAAAAATTATATACGTATACCCCGGGGATAACATGAGTTGTGGGTGACGATCTCACTGAGAGGTCGTGTAAATCTCCCCTAGCCCGTATAATAAGATGTTTTTATGCTATGAGCAAGTTTTTAATAAGTAAGAAAAAAAGTTGGCATTTCGCCATTTTATGTATTTTAGAAAAGAAAGATTTATAAGGGCTATTACGAGGCCATACTAAACGAGATTTGAAAAGTTCATAAGGGTCAGTAGAGGACCAATTTGAAAGAAGTTTTCTTTAAAGAATATGAGCCTCAAGAGGCTAACTAAAGTGTTTTTAAGAAAAGAAAGAAAGATTTCACAGTTGCATACCCTGCACATATTTTATGAATGAGTTTCTAAGTATAGTTTAAATGAAGTTTGAAATCAACTATAGTTACCTCCTAGTAATGCATCATATATTCAAGCTTTTCAATGTGCATATTCGATGAAAGAATGTTTCTTGCCAAGTCTTTCTTACGAGTTTAGATATTTTGAGTACTTTCAGAAAGAATTATAAGCTTTAAAGAAGTTGGCGTGAATTATAAACCAATCTTGGAATATATAAAGTGTCATTGCATTTTCAAAAGTATGTTTGAAAGCTTCAAACTCAATCCTTGTTGCTTGTTCGATTATGTGAGTAACTATTTGTTAGTAGGGAAGCTTGGCTGCTTAGGGTCTAGAAACGAGTTAAGGGCTTAGAATGAAGTTTTAAGGGTGGTGATCTTTCCTTGGGGATTTTGATTGCCTAATAGGATAGTAAAGTATTAACGCGTGATACGTGGCTATTATTAATATTATTGCCTGCAACTGTTTTGGGTTTTAAAAAGTAGGAGAATTCCCGCTGAGCGTGTGGTTGCTCATCCCTTTATTGTTTTCCTTTTTTCTAGGTTCAATTTGAGCAGGTATAAGAGATCCTTTGAAGTTGTTTTGATGCCGACCCCTCAGAAGTCTTTGCCATCTTTGCAAAGTGTCTGATGCCTACCACGTTGTAAAATTTTAAGTTATTGTTGTATGTAAAAGCATGTAGCCGGCTCTGTGCTTGTATATGTAGCATTCTGACCCTTGTTTTAGTTGTTTGATCGTTAGTGATCCGGGCGAGTGGCCCGAGGCAGTGAACTTGGGTTATTTTAGTATATGCTATATCTTATTACCAGTTTACAGGTACCCTTAGCTGAGTTAAGACCCTAAAATGTTGCTAGAATAGGGGAAACTCTGGTGGTTTTATTTTAGAATGGCTATCTAAATGCTAATCTAAGCCCTCGAACTTCCAGAGCCTTAAGGATTTCACTCTAGGAAGACCTGGCAGTATGACTCTCCTTAGGTTAGGGGCATTACAAGAACTCTCACTCAAACCAAAATAAGCAGTCATAAAGCAATTTCTTCACTGGAAAGTCATTTGGGATTCAACAAAAGCCTTTTTGAAGAGTACATGCAGTTTTCTAAATATTTGCACAAGCATAGTTGTCAAATGAGGAGTTTCCAACACATTATAGGCAAGAAATCACTTTTTTGCATTAGATAGATTAACATGTTAGTGCTCCCTTCCACTGAGTCTCATAACTCATGACTCATGGTATCCTCAAGGCCTCTCATAATAAGTGGATGTTTACCCTTGCTAGGGTCTTCTAGGGTTTCCACATCTGGGTATGCTCTGTAGGAATTAGGGTCCCCGCACACCGAGTTTGCTCCCTAAACTTGTGTCCAAACAATTAACACTATCCTCCTACCCCTAAATAATTCATATGCATCTCACTTTAAATATGTTTTGCATCAAAATTTCCATTGTTCACAATAATGGCATTTCCATTTTTAGGAATGCTAAAATGCCTTAATAACATCAAGTTGATTTCTAAAAATAGCAAACCACACATTTTCACAAATAAGTTGGCAACCGAGTTATCGGCCAAGTACTCCTCGACTCTTTAAATGAAGGAATTATAAAACACATTTTGGGAGCTACTAGCTCTCAACCCACTCGTAAACAGTTTCGCTTAAAAGTAATCAACAGTTTGGCTCAGTAAACTCGTCACTAAATTCAGTCTCCAAATTTGTTTCAATTTTGTATGACGTGAAAGGTTTAAAACGAGCTTGTACCCTTAAAGTAACACATTACCAATTTCAAGTTTCCCATTACCATGGTTTAGCCTGGTGGAGAATTCAGCTGAATTGTTAGCAGCCTAAATGTTGTCCTCACTACAAATGCTACAACAAACTAAAGCATGAAACACAACCAACAAGCAACAGAGGTTTAGCTAGGGCATATCGAGATAGGATAAGTTGCCACTTGGCTCATGAATTTGGTTCACTATCAAACCGACTCGTGAGTTGTTCAGCTTATTCTCAGCCCTCCCGAGTCACTTAAAGCAACAAGGCATACATGCATCGACATTTAATAGTTACCACAAATTCTGTCAGTTAGCTAGTTACCATGAATTCTGTCAGCCGGTGTTAGGATATTTTCGAGTGATGAATGAAGTAACGCAAGTATACGACTATCATTGTAGTACTTGAGGGTCGTCTTCACAGGGATGATGAAAGAGATTAACTCACTGAATGTAAAAGAAAAGAACAACTAATCTAGCATCATTCTAAACTAATGAAAACAATAAATAATTGAAGTTATGGATCAAATTTTAAATAATCGCTAATTATTCGCAAACTCTAATGTTCTTTAACCTATATAAAGCATTAAAACCAAACTCAACCACCAAAAAGGAGTAAATCTAATACTCAACATAATCAAGACCAACATAATCCAGGGATCAAACACAATCCATAATCCAACATAATGAAAATCTAAACTAAACCTCTTAAGCTGGAAATAAGAATGAACTCCATTATCCAATACTACTAGAAACAAAAAGAGAATGCAAACACAAACATAATCAAGCTTATGAATCCAGGAAAACAATTAAGTCAAACTTAAAGTGAGCATTAAATGAGAACCAAATCAAGCCACAGAACAACGAAACACCATTAAAACTTCAACACCTCCATTAACACCATTAACACTACCTTAAGCATAATCGAACTTTGGATCAAAACAGGGGAGGGGAAAATACGAAATCATTCAGCCAAAATAAAAAAGTACACAAACCAGGAACGATCCAAAATCAAAATCAAGCGTGCAAATTTCCAACTTAGAATCAGTAATTCGCATTAACTCAACTAAATCAGAGCATAATCAAATCAACCAAACTAATAATAGAATTGAAAATTGAGCAACAAGGGGGAGGGGTTCAAAATCTGAAAGAGAAGAAACTAAACAAGCAACGCAAACCGGAACAAGGAAAGGTTCGAATTCGACCGTCCATGGCCTAGAGAATCAGAAACACGCTTCACCCATTGCTAACAATGGTGGAAACGCCATAGCTGTGCTCATCAAGATGGAGGCAAGGGAGGGGATGACTAAAATTAAACGAACCCACAACCAAGTCTTACGAAAACAAACTAAAATCATGTATTACAACCGAAAAACACGAAATATTAGCATAATTACATGGAATTCAAAACCAAAACCCAAACTACCATCAAACCCTAACCGAATTTCTAAAACCCTAAATCTAAAAAATCGAAAACTTATATGAAATTCAAGCTTGAAAACTCGAAAATTAAACTATTTGAACCCTAGAAACCTCCTCACCTTTTCTCTAGAGCCGGTATCCTTCAATTTGTACAGCTCCCTTCAATTCAACCCTCGATTTGCTTGTACTGCGGACGATGGGATGATGATGGTGCTGGCTGCTATGCTGGCGTCCTTAGCGTGAAATCCGGTGGTGTGAGGATGGTGGATTGTGTTAGTGCTTGGTGATTCGTTGAAGAGATAGGTAGACAGAGGGATGGGGATGAAGATGGTGAAGCAGGGGAGGAAATGAGATATCAGGTTTCTGGTTACCCAAGAGGAGAGAGAAGATGAAAGTTTAAGAGAAAGGGGGGTTTACGAGCCATGTGACACATGCGTGGGGGTGGACTGGGTAGAATTGTTTACGCTTTATTTTTATTATTTTTTCTTTTTCTTTTGCGTTAAAGAAGTGGTTGGGCCTAGCAATTCAGGTCGGGTTTGAGTCAAGTTGGCTCAAATCTTCATTTCTGGCATTTAACATCTTTTTTTCCGCATTTTTTCCACATTTATTCAATACCTACGAAACAAAATAAAATCAAATAAAAACCTAAAAATAACAATTGTAACGAGCATAAATTGGGTATAAAAGTATCATAAAAAAACACATTTTTGACACGAACAAGTACCCCTACACCAAGATTTTGCTCGTCCTCGAGTAAAACAAACTAAACTAACTAATAGGAAACGAAAAATAAGAAAAATAAAATCCTAACTCACTGTCGTAGAAATCACGGTTGCATTTAGCGTATGCAACAAGCCTTTTAAACCCGTCGATCTCCCAGGTGGACGAGTGAGATATTGTGAGGGTTTTCAAGTGAAATACCCACAAAAATTATTTCAAAAAGAAAATCTTTTTGGTTTTTTTCCTCAAAGCTAATAGGTACAGAATTAGGAAAAGATATGTACGCATTCTAATCAACTAAATCACCTATGTAACTAAGTTATTGACCTGCATATACACAAAATGTACTTCAAGGTCCTCTACCCTATAAATGATATCAGAGTACTAATTTTTTCACCTCATTGAACATCAAGATTCTGAATCCAACCCAGTGCTCGTGTGCAACTATATCATCATCCCAAGGCTTAGATTTACCAGAATAAGACTCAATCCCACTTGACCGACACAAATACATCATTAACATATTAACACTGTAAGCAAGCTTTTCCAATAGCAGTATTGCCTCAAAGGGTAACACACAGTAGCACATGCCTCAAAGGGTAACGCCCAGTAGCGCATACCTCAAAGGGATACTTGTCATTCCAAATTTTATTTCATCTCTTTTTCTTTTTTCACTATATTTTTTTCCTCTTTTTTCCTAAAAGCGGTAAAAACCAGAGTAATTGTGTCACAAGCAAGTGGGAGAATCATTCATGGAAGCTTAAGACCTAAAGATAATGATGAAGGGATAAACTAGGATAGGATTACACAATCTATAATGAACAGTTGGAGTTAGAATTAAGGTTTAGAATGTCACACTGAGGTTAGAGACTTTTCATGCACATCCTACTTACATACAACCTAATAAACAAAGCACAGGGGATTCAAGTAATCAAAACTAGTATGAAGACTCCCCCAAAAACAAAAATCAAAATCTTTCAGGATTTTTAAAATTTTTCAAAAAAAAGTATGTACACATGGGCACCCCACGCCTACACCAAAATCTCACAATGTCCTCATTAGGAGTGGAACAGACACATGAAGACTAAAAAGAAAAATCTAAAAAGAAAACATATGTTTAAAAAATAAAAACAAGACCCAAAAACAAAACAAACAATCATAGAAAAAGAAAAGCAACCGACTATACAAAAAGAAATTAGAATAAGACAGAAAAGGAAGAAAAGAGAGAGAGAGAGAAGAAGAGAAGAAATTTCTAGCAAACCAGGTTGGGTGCTAGGTACACCCAAGCTATCTCACATCACAATCACCGATCACGGCTCAGTTTATGAAGCATTAGAAACTCCACATCTTCTTAGCCCCGCAGCTCCAAAAAATGTTTCAAACGTTGGCCATTCACCTTGAAGGTGGCACCACTATGAAGATCCTGAATTTCAACTGCACCATAGGGAAAAACATGTGAGATAATATAAGGACCCATCCATCGGGACCTCAATTTCCCTGGAAACAGATGGAGTGTAGAGTCACACAAGAGTACTTTCATTCCTTGGGCAAACTCTTTCCTAAAAATATGTCGATCATGAAACAACTTCGCCTCTCTTTGTAAGATCGAGCACTCTTATAAGCCTTAGCTCTAATCTCATCAAGCTCACTCAGTTGTAGTCATCTCTCCTCACCTGCCTCAGTCAAGTCACAATTAAGCTTCTTAATGGCCCACCAAGCTTTATGCTCTATCTCCATAGGTAAATGACAGGGCTTACCATAAACTACCCTATAAGGTGACATATTTAAGGGAGTTTTAAAAGCCATCCTATATGTCCAAATAGCATCCACCAGCTTATCAGCCTAGTCTTTCCTATTCCTACTCACTGTCTTTTCTAAATTCTGCTTGATTTGCCAATTGGACACTTCAACCTGGCCACTGGTTTGGGGATGGTAGAAAGTAGCAAGCATATAGACTATGGAATACCTCTTCAGTAAGGCATCAAAAGATCTCTTAAAATGGGTGTCGTGATCACTAATGATAGCACAGGGCATACCAAATCGAGCAAAGATGTTCTCCCTAAGGAATTTCACAATGACTTTAGCTTCATTGGTCCCAGAAGGGATGGCCTCAACCCATTTAGAAACATAGTCCACAGCTAATAAAATGTACTCATTCCCAAAGGAAGATGGAAATGGTCCCATAAAGTCAATACCCCTCACATCAAAAACCTCTACAACAATGATGGTGTTCAATGGCATCATATCTCTCTTGCTTATTCTACCTAGCTGCTGGCATCTAACGCAACTTTTGTAGTACTCAAATGTATCTTTAAACAAAGAAGGCCAGTAAAAACCACATTGAAGAACCTCAACTGCTGTTTTCCTACCATTAAAATGTCCCCCACATGCCTAGTCATGGCAAAAAGAAAAGGCACTTCTCACCTCATGATCGGGAATGCACTTCCTAAAGACTTGGTCAGAGCAGTACTTAAACAAATAAAGGTCATCCCAAACATGGAATTTCGTAAGGCGGAAGAATCTATCTCTATCATTCTTAGTCTAACCCTCAGGGATCCTGCCAGTAACTATGTAGTTCACAATATCGTCATAACACGGATCAGGGTGAACAGCCTACAATTGCTCATCGGGGAAGCACTCAGAAACACTAGACTCACTCTCTCTATCATAGAAGGTCCTAGACAGATGGTCAGCTGCAAGATTTTTAGAACCTTTCTTATCCTTGATTTCATAATTAAATTCTTGCAAAAGCAAAATCTATCTCACAAGTCTAGGCTCAGCATCTTTCTTAAAAAGAAGGTGCTTAAGAGTAGAGTGGTCAGTATAAACAATCACATATGATCCAATTGGATAGGATCTAAACCTTTCAAAACCAAAGATCACAGCCAAAAATTCTTTCTCAGTAACTGTATAATTCACCTGGGCATCATTCAACGTGTGACTAGCATAGTAAATAATATGGGGTTTCTTATCAATATGCTATCCTAACACAACCTCAATAGTATAATCAGATGCATCACACATTAATTCAAATGGTTCTCCCCAGATGGGAGGATGAAGAACAGGAGTAGAGGTTAAGGCCTCCTTAAGCTTAGAAAATACCTCATGACACTCTGCAAAGAAATGAAATGACACATCCTTAGCTAGCATATTAGACAAAGGCTTTACAGTCTTACTAAAGTCCTTAATGAAATGACGATAAAAGCTAGCATGTCCAAGGAAAGACCGCACCTCTTTCACACAACTTAGGGGGAAGATTAACAATCAGGTCAGTCTTAGCTTTGTTTATGTCAATTCTATCTCAAGAAATAATGTGTCCTAAGACTATACCCTTTTTAACCACGAAGTGACATTTCTCCCAGTTCGAAGTAAAATTTTTCTCCCTACACCTCTCCAACATCTCTCTCAGATTAGACAAGCAATCATCAAAAGAAGATCCTAACATAGAAAAGTCATCCATGAAAATTTCCATCCATTGCTCAACTACATCTGAGAAAATAGAAATCATGCATCTTTGAAAGGTAGCAGGAGCATTGCACAGTCCAAACATCATTCTTCTAAATGCATATGTCCTAAATGGACAGGTGAAAGTAGTCTTCTCCTGATCCCTGGAAGCAATAGAGGTCTGGATATAAGCAGAATATCTGTCTAAAAAGCAATAGAAGGAATGTTCAACCAACCTCTCCAACATTTGATCCAAGAAGGGGATGAAAAAGTTGTCTTTCCTAGTGACAACATTCAATTTCCTATAATCTATACACACACGCCACCCAGATTGAACTCGAGTAGAGACTAACTTGTTCTTATCATTTCTAATCACAGTAATACCGGTTTTCTTAGGAACAACTTAAACAGGGCTAACCCACTCACTATCAGAAATAGGATAAATAATCCCATGGTCTAACCATTTCAACACTTCCTTCTTAATTACTTCCTCTAAAGTGGGATTCAAATGCCTTTGGCGGTCATAGGAGAGCTTAGCATTGTCCTCTAAATGAATTCGATATTGCATAATAGAAGGACTAATACCCTTGATATCCCCTAGAGTCCATCCTAGAGACTCATTGTTCTCTCTTAGTAACGAGATCAGTTTGTTCTCTTGGTCCCGGTCCAAATCAAAAGCAATAATGACAGTTAAGGATTCATCGGGTCCTAGGAATGCATACTTAAGAGAGTCAGAAGGGGGTTTCAATTTAAGAGTAACAGGGGAAATAGATTCAGCGGTAGGCTTAGAAATAGCAGTGAGCAAATAATCAGCAGTAGAGCACAAGTCATCAAACTCAAACAAATCATATTCAAGCTCATCACTTATAAAAAATGACTCATACTCAGTAGCAAATACATCATCAAAAGCAACATCGAATAGAGAATCCCCTACCTAGTTAAGAGTAGAAAATTCCATATCATCAAATCCAGAAGGCTGTCTTCGCATGTTAAAGATGTTCAATTCCACAGTCATGTTGGCAAAAGACAGTCTTATCATACCATTCCCACAATTAATAAAGGCATTGACAGTGGTCAAGAAAGGATAATCCAGAATTGTAGGAACTTGACTAGCTAATTTGGACACCTTCTCAGTTTCAATCACAATAAAGTCCACTGGGTAAATAAATTCACACACTCTAATCAACACATCCTCGACTATTCCCCTGGGCACCTTAGTCAATCTATCAGCCAGTTGAATGACTATCTTAGTAGGTTTTAGCACACCTTACTCTAACCTATCATACTCAGTAAAAGATATCAAGTTGACACTAGCTCCTAGGTCAAGCAATGCTTTCTGAATGAGTTAGTCCCCTATGGCTATAGACACAGTAGGCCAACCGGGGTCCTCATACTTTATTGGGATCTGAGAAAGGATAGAATTAGCACCAGAGGTCAAGAAAGCCTTCTTAGGCACACCAGTTACTCTCTTGATCGTACATAGCTCCTTTAAGAATCTAGCATAAGGAGGCATCTGCTGAATAGCTTCGAGCAAGGGAATGTTGATCTTAACTTGAGAGAAAGTGTCTCTCATCTTCTTAATGATCTTGATCTTTCTTCTTTAACCTATGGGGAAAAGGAGCTTGAGGCATCTGGATTTTCTAAGAAGAAGAAGGGGAGGAAGAATCCTTAGACAGTGAAGAACTTGTCGAGTCAGAGGAGTCTTTCTCTTTAAGCTCCTCATTCTTAGAAGGTGACTCAGGAGAGGAAGGACTATTTGAAGCATTGGGGACACCACCAGTAGCATCCCCTGACAGACTGGATGAACTGATCTCTGGAGGAGAAGGGGGAGAAGAATTTTGGAAGAATTGGTGAGGGTACCTGCGAGGTTCATTAGGATTTCTGACTTGGTTATCAACCTCTTGACCAAAACGGAGAGATATAACCATATTCACTTTCCGCACCGGCTCATTAGGGTTATCAGAAGAAGGGAAAGTGTGACCCTTGGGGTTCACCTCAGGTTAACTGGGGAAAGTACCTGATTTCCTAGACGATAACAGGAAAAATTGTTCGGTCATCATTCTCATCATTCTTTCCATATTAGCATTAATCATTCTCTCCACATTGTTATTGATTATCCTCTCCAATTTATTAATACAAGTGTAACCAGGATGAGATTAAACTTCAGCTACGGGAGGTGGAGGTCTAGGTGCATTAGGCACACCTGAAAAAGTCGATCTCTGAAAGGCGTTTGAAGGATGAGAGATGGGTTCGGAGTTGTTTTTAGGAAACATCCCAGGTTGAGAATTAGAAACCGTAGCATTTGGTCCACTATTCCATAAAAAGTTAGGGTAATTCCTCCACCCTGGGTTTTAATAAAAGGAGAAGGCATCGTTTTGGGTCTTTAGAAGGCCATACTCGCTTACTCTTGTTTAGTTGCTAACTAATGAGCAAAATAAGAGCAAGCACTTAAAGAACAATCTAGGGCTTGACAATGAGAATAAGACATTATAGATGTCTGAAATAACTAGGAAATCTGAGGAGATAATCCCTTCAACATGTTTTCTAAAACAGCAATCTTAGACTCTAAGTGACTTACATCAGAAACAGAATGCAACACACCGCTTGTAAACCTAGAACTCAGGCTGTCATCGCGAGCGATTTCCCACTGCATGGTTTTCTCAGCCAATTCTTCTAAGAACTCCCAAGCGGCTGTGGGGTTCTTAGAAAGAAAGCCACCTTCACATATGGACTCTACCATGGTCCTAGTCTATTGGTCAAGTCCTTCCTATACAGTCTGGCACAAATATGCTTGGTCTAAACCATAATGGGGATATTGGGCCAACAAAGTATGATTTCCTATCCAGTTGCACAAATTGATTGATTTCATTCCTCAACTTAATAGTCTTGGCATTAAGGAAATATTTTCTTAAGAACAATCTTACAAAATCATTATAAGAAGTAACAGAATTAGCAACTAAGCCATACATCCAACGTTTAGCAGAATCTTTCAAAGCAAAAGGAATCAATTTCATTCGCACAACATCAATGAAAATATTAGGGAAATGCGTCATAGAAGAAACTTCTTTAATTTCTCTTAAAAATAAATAAGTATCCTCTAAACTTGTGAATTTAGGGAGCATCTAGGTATGATGAGGTTTTAATTCGAAGGTCACATTTGGTGTAAGATTAGGCATAACAAAACATGATGGCAAAACAGTCCTAAGAGGATAGAAAATATCACTCAAAGTCCTTTCTCGTGCCATATTTCCTAACTCAAGCTTAGGTTCAGGTTTAGGTTCTAAGTCAGGGTGGGGCTCACCCCTAACGAGTCTTTGATTTTCAGGGTCTCTAACTAACTAGTTGTATAGACCCCACACCTTTGTAAAATGTCGTATTTTTTGTCTTTTTTTCTCTTTCTATTTTTTTTTTTTTTGGATTTTGGAATTTTCTAATTTTTTTCTTCTTTTTTTTCTTTTTTAGTGTACAAAATCAAAATAAAATATTTCTCAATGCCAAAGTTGATTTGCAAACAAGAATTAGCCAAACCAAAAAGCTAATCAATCTCTAAAATAAAGGTAAGACACGTCCCAACCACAAAAAAAAAAAATTCAAATTACTAATTCTAAAACTACAATACACCTTAGTCAATAAAAACTATAAATCAATTCTAAGTCGTTTGTTTTTTTTTGAGTTTTTTAATAAAGAAGTCTCAAGGTTTTCTAAATTTTTATGAGTTTTTGGATTTTTTTTTCAAGAAATGAATTAAATATTTCACGACTGATAACGAATAAACAAAGTAAGTCAAAGCATCAGCAACTAATAAGAGCGAAACTCAAAAAACGAAAAGTGCTCAAATTAAGGAAAACATAAACTTGCCACTTTGTTTTTGGAGTTTTTAAATCTTTCAATTTTTTTGTGGTTTTCAAGTTTTTCTAATTTTTTTCAATTTTAGGCTTTTTCCCTTTTTTTTGATTTTTGAATAATTCAAACAATGTTATAAATCAAGTCACAACTTAATAACATAATAAAGCAACCTAATACCAAAGTAACTATGAAAAGAAAATGCGACCTAATCCAATGTCATCGTCCCCGACAACGGCACCAAAAACTTGTTAGGATACTTTCGAGTGATAAACGAAGTGCTGCAAGTATACGACTGTTATCGTAGTACTTGAGGGTCGTCTCCACAGGGACAATGGAAGAGATAAAGTCACTAAATGCAACCCAAAAAAAAAAAAAAAACTAGTCTAGCATCATTCTAAACTAATGAAAACAATAAACAACTGAAGTTATGGATCAAATTCTAAATAATCCCTAATTATTCGCAAACTCTAATATTCTTTAACCTAGATAAAACATCAAAACCAAAGTCAACCACATAAAAAGAATAAATCTAATATTCAACATAATCAAGACCAACATAATCTAGGGATCAAACCCAATCCATAATCCAACATAATGAAAATCTAAACTAAACCTCTCAAGCTGGAAATAAGAATGAACTCCATTATCCAATACTACTAGAAGCAAAAAGAGAATGCAAACACAAACATAATCAAGCTTATGAATCCAGGACAACAAGTAAGCCAAACTCAAGGTGAGCATTAAATGAGAACCAAATCAAGCCACAGAACAACGAAACACCATTAAAACTTCAACACCTCCATTAACACCATTAACACTGCCTTAAGGAGAACCGAACCTAGGACCAAAATAAGGGAGGGGAAAATACAAAATTATTCAGCCAGAATAACAAAACATAAAAACCAGAAATAATCCAAATCAAAATTAAGCTTGCAAGTTTTCAACCCAGAATCAGTAATTCACGTTAACTCAACTAAATCAGAGCATAATCAAATCAACCAAACTAATAACAAAACTGAAAACTGAGCAACAAGGGAAAGGGGTTCAAAATTTGAAACAGAAGAAACAGAACAAGCATTGCAAACCAGAACAAGGGAAGGTTTGAATTCGACCGTCCATGGCCCACAGAATCAGAAACGAGCTTCACCTATTGCTAACAATGGCAGAAATGCCATAGCCGTGCTCATCAAGATGGAGGCAGGGGAGGGGATGACTAAAATTAACAAAACCCACATCCAAATCTTACAAAAACAAACTAAAATTGTGAATTACAATCGGGAAACACGAAATGGTAGCATAATTGCATGGAATTCGAAACCAAAACACAAACTAATATCAAGCCTTAACTGAATTTCTAATCTGAAAAATCGAAAACTTATATGAAATTTAAGCTTGAAAACTCGAAAATTAAACTATTTGAACTCTAAAACCCTCCTAACCTTTTCTCTAGAGCCGGTATCCTCCAATTTATACAGCTTCCCTTCAACTTCAGCCCTCGATTTGCTTGTGTCGTGGACGGTGGGATGGCGATGGTGCTGGCTCTTGCGCTGGCATCCTTAGTGTGAAGTCCGGTGGATTGAGGATGGTGGATTGTGTTGGTGTTTAGTGATTCGTTGAAGAGAGAGATAGAGATGAGAGGGATGGGGATGAAGATGGTGAAGCAGAGGAGGAGATCAGGTATCGGATTTCTGGTTACTCGAGAGGAGACAAAAGATAAGAGTTTAAGAAAAAAGGGGGGTTTACGAGCCACGTGACACACGCGTGGGGGAGGGGGGAATTGGGTGGACTTGTTTAGGTTTTATGTTTATTATTTTTTCTTTTTCATTTGGGTCAAAGAAGAGGTTGGGCCTAGCAATTCGGTCGGGTTTGATCCAAGTCGGCCCAAATCTTCATTTCTGGCATTTCTTATCTTTTTTTTCTGTATTTTTTCCACATTTATTCGATACCTACAAAACAAAATAAAATCAAATAAAAACCTAAAAATAACAATTACAACTAGCATACATAGGGTATGAAGGTATTGTAAAAATAACATATTTTTGACACGAATAGCCAGCAGAATCGACATAGCATAACACACATGAACACACTTCATAATCTCACTAATTTTTACACAACCCGAACTCCCTCTACACACCACCGTACACAAGAATCAAAAATCACCCACCTTGATTCCAAGCTATAGGACTCAATTAATGGGCTAAATAGGACAATTCGAAGCTAGCTGTTGCCCCACCTATGCCCAGTCATAGTTCTGCTCCTCTTTTATCGAACCCCACTATGCTTATCTCACATAATCATGCTTTGGTCTGATTTTAACTAAACTAGCCAATTCCATGACATCACACAATAAATAAGGAAAGTACGAAATCTAATCTGCATAACTTAATACACTTAGTTAACATAAAAAAAAGTTATTCTTCATTAGCTAAGAAAATTATTAATCTGATTAGTTAACTCAAACTTGAAATTTCTCGATTATTATACAGCTTAATAGTCAAGAATTTTAATTTCAAGTTATCTATTTGAGTTAATAATTTTATTAGCTATGTTTACTAAATTCTTTATATTAGACTAAATTTTTTTATGTTAATTAAGTGTATTAACTTATGTAGATTAGGTTGGTACTTTCCCGATTTATTGTGTGATGTCATGGGATTTGTGGGTTTAGTTAAAAACATACCAATGCGTGATTACGTGAGATGAGCGTAGTTGGGTTAGGCTAGTGGTGGCCAGAGGTGGCCGGTGATCACGTGGGTGAGTGAGTGAGTGTGGTAGCAGCAGGAGGCGGCAGGTGAGGTGGCCGATGCTAGTAGTGACCACTTAGCAGCAGCTTAGGTGCAACCAACCCGTGCACAACACAATACGAAGGATGGAGGTTAGGGCCGATCGAATTTTATCAACCCTAAAATGGGTCCCAAAGCTTGGATCGAGGTGGGTGGTTCTTGATTTCCCTAATCTACTAATAATTTTGCAAAGTTTTTATCATTTCATTCAATGAGTTGAGTTGCATATGGAGATGAAATGTGAGTATGTGAGAATAATGGGTAGTAAGCATATCGTTTGGGCTAATTGGAATGATTTGGGATTGAAATTGAATTGGTTTTAAGGATTCGTGTGGGTAGTGCCATGAGGAGGAAGTTCAGGCTATGTGAAATCAGTAAGATTATGAAGTTTAATGTGTGTAGTGCTATGTTGATTCTGCTGACTGGCAGAATTCGTGATAACTTGCTAGCCCTGGGAGTCATCATAATTGCTAAATGTTGTTGTATGTATGCCGGTTTGATAGTGAATCAAATTCGTGAACCATGTGGCAACATAACCTTTCCCAGTATACCCTAGTTAAACCTCACTTGCTTGTTGGTTGTGTTCCACACTTTAGTTTGTCATAGCACCTATACTAGGGACAACATTTAGCCCGTTGAATAATTCAGCTGAATTATGCATCAAGTTGAACCATTGAAATGGGAAACTTGAAAATTAGGAATGTGTTAGTTTAATAGTACGAGCTTGTTTTAAGCCTTTCATTTCGCACGAAATTTAAACAAATTTATAAACAGATGAACGTGACTAGTTTACTGCAGCAAACTACTACTTACTTTTGAACGAAACCATGTATGAGTGGAGTTGCAAGTTAGTTGCTCCTAAAACGAGTTTAATATTTCCTTCCCTTGAAAAGTGAAAGAGTACTTGGCCGATAACTCAGTTTCTGGCTTGTTTTGCCAAAATGTGTGTGGTTCGTCATTTTCAGAAATCTACTTGATGAAATTAAAGCGTTGTAAATTATTTGAACGTTGAAATGCCGTTATTGCATTGTGGCAGGTGCTTTACATGCGAAAATGAACTGGTTTGAATTGTTTTAGCTAGGATATAAGTGTTGAATAAGTTGACGCAATTTAGGGAGTAGACCGAGCATGCGGGAACCCTAATTTCTAGGGAGTAGACCCAGAAGTGGAAACCCCAGTAGACTCTGATGAGGATAAAGGTTCAATGATCATGAGAGGCCCTAGGGATACTATGAATTGTGAATTATGAGAGTCACTTAAACAGAGCACTAACATGTGAATTCAATGCTTGAAAATTGATTTCGTGCTTATTATGAGTTAAAAACTCTGTGTTTGAGGGCTATGCTAGTACTAATGCTTAGAAAATGGCATGTACTCTTCAAAAGGGCTTTTATTGAATCCTAAATGACTTTCCTGTGAAGAAATTGTTTTATAAGTGCTTAATTTGGTTTAAATGAGGGTTCTAATCTCTTTATCCATTAAATCTCATTTTCTCACTAAAGGAAACTCCAGTTGATGGCTCTAACCAAATGCTTTGATATCAAGTGTTTATGTGTGAACCGAACGGCCCACTACCCTCAATGTCTAGGTCTTAGCAAGAGTCTCCTTGCTTCTGAGTCATGTGTGCCTCTAATGTGAAATCAAGGGTAATGTGTCGTTGTCACCGCTAATGTACAAGAGTTGTAGGTTAGATAAAGCAAAGGCTTTGGAATGTTAAATAGAGAATGGAAGAGATGCCATTTGAATTCAGGGGGTTATTAAGAGGTTATTTGATATGGATTACCTGAGGTGTTTATTGTATGATATTAAATATGAATTTGTATGTGAATGCTACTTAAAAGTATTGCATGCAACTGTTTAATTTTCTTGGGGTTGATAACCATTCATTGATCATGTGGTAGCTCACTCCCTCTCTAGTTCCCTTTTCCCTCAAGTTCTTGAAAAGACATGTAAAAGTTCTCGGCTCACCTAAATCAAGTCAGAACCTCCCTTTTTCTTTGAAAAAGGAGCCATATGTATACATACCTACATTCATAAGTTAAATGTTGCAATGTGATGTATTCGCATGTTCTTAAGTATGTAAGTTAATTACTATAGTTAATGTGGTGCATCTTGAGTAGCGATTTCTCTAAACGACTGTGTGGGCCAACCATTTAAATGGTCAGTCATTTTTGGTTTGGTTGAAGTTAATTATCTTTAGGATGCAAACCCTAGTACTTTGTATATGTGATCCGTTGAGTTGTATCTTATATTTCTTTCTTTTATTGAGTTTATAGTTTGCGTGCTCCAGGTGAGTTATCGTCTCTGATGTACGGCTGTTTAGCTCGTTAGACATATTCTTTATGTTTTTTTTGCTACAGGTACCTAATGTAAGGCCGTAAGCATAGGTAATGGTAGGTTTCAGACGGAACTCTGTCCGTTTCATTTCAAAATTTTAGAAATCACTAAAACCACTAGCCCTAGGTGCTAGGACGATGGCGAAGAAGAGTATCTTGCTCCTGAACCTCCCAAACTAGACACTTAACAACCTTAACAAACCTTTCCAAATACCCATAAAATACTAGCACCTAATCTTCAGTTGAGCAAACATGCTTCATGTGCTAACATTTCATATGCTTGCAGTCCTTGATACTCCTTAGTCACTTGATAGGTGCGGTGGTCCTCCATGGAAGCTTTTTGACTTCTTTAGGCCCCCCAAAGAGTTACGCGTAAGCAAAACCCCATAATATAGGATGATAACCCAATAATGTCTCCAAGCAACTCTTCACCGTATCAACCTCCTTTACCTCAATTGGATCTATTACTAAAAACTCTTCCAAACTCATCTACCTAGCTGCCACCCCACCGCAATTTTGGCATTGATAAAGGAACCTTGTTAATAACGTATATTCAATCAATGCTTCTCAGCTCGGGTGGTCTCTTCTATCCCTATTGCTATACATTGATTGTTGTTATCATCTAACACTTCCAGTAAGGCTAGTTGATCTCGACGATGTGCACGAACAGTCATCTAACTCATGGTATGTGGTTGTAAGAAGTAAAATTGTTGCCCTCAATATAATAGCTGATAAGAGCTTTGACTTAACTAGAAAAAATAGTCAGCCTTACTCTTGGGTAAGAAGCGTAAACGGGATGAAGTAGCTCTATCTGAATGTGGCAAGAACTCTTCATTAGCTAGAGTTTGTGTAGGCAACAACTCAACTCTACCCTCCACGCATGCCTTAGTGCTCAAACGAGATGATGAACCTTAAACCTCCATACAATGACCACAATTTGACAGCATATCCCAACCTTCATACTTTACATCCTTCATATCAACCTGTATTGCTTCTACAATGTTTTCCTACATAAGAGATTACCACAATACTCCTTAAATTCAAGTTCTTTCTCTTAACACCAATTTCAACCTCTGCTGTTATGGTCTTGACAACTTTAGCTAGAATACCAGTGATACTTCTATTTGGGGATAGTATGTTGGGATCGGATGATCCGCCTAAATGTGATGTGTTAAATCTCAGTCCACCTACCTCCTTAACTAGCATCTCATAAGAGTTATCTGATAATGGATATATATATATATATATATATATATATATATATATAATATATATATATATATATATATATATATGTATGTATGTATATGTATATGTATATGTATATATATGTGTGTATATATATATATATATATATGTGTGTGTGTGTGTATATATATATATATATATATTGAAAGTGCAAAAGCTACTAAATCACCCTAGAGGGGGGTGAATAGGGTGATGATCAAAATCGCAATTTAATCAAAATAAAGTGCGGAAAAGAAATGTGGACAAAATATAAGCGAATTTTTTAACGAAGTTGGGCCTCAACAGGCTTAATCCCCGCCTAGAGTTTCCTAACTCTAGGATTAACCCGAATTTTTATTAGGAGGGATGATTACACAACTCTAAAGTACACCTACTTTAAGTTCTGAGTCCCAAGTTGACACCTTCAACAAGGCTCGGTAGAGTTGACCCTTTAACTCTATAATCCCGCCTAAAACACGACTTTGAACAATACAAAAATTAATAGCAAATCAAAGCTCCAAGAACACCAAGAGAGTGTGTGCTTGAGTATGCCAATTGAGCGCTCTTTCTTGATGCCTTGCTACTACAATTTCAGCCCCTTTTATAGCTCGTGTCATCAAGAGTATTGGGGAAAGTAGCCGTTGCACTTTTTAAGGAAGGTAGCTAGTTCAAGGCCTTGAGTCCTGATCTTCAAGCCCTTGATATTTGCAAATTTCCCAAATTTTGGTCAACGTTCATCTGCAACGGCTAGAACCTATTTTTGGCAAAAGTATATGCTGGAAGCCTTCTAGAACCATGATTAGTTGGCAGCATATCACTTTGAGATAATTCACATAATATTTTCCATAAATTTTGCTCCTTGAATTTGATCTTCATCTTATTTGAGGCAACCAAAATAAGTTTGATCATGATTTTTAGTTTTAACCATATTTGATAAAATCAAATTTAAAACAATAAACAATATTAATATCTAAAATCAAATTTAAAACAATAAGCAATATTAATATCTAAGCTTCCTTATTTGTCTTTCATCAAAACAACATAACAATATCATATTAAAGGATAAGGAGAAAGTTAACAATCTCCCCCTTTTTGATGAAAGACAAAACTAATACATGGATTCATCAAATAACCAAATTAGCTTACCATAATCTTTCTCCCCCATTTTGTATTTCATCAAAAAAGTAGCGTAAGAAGGGAAAGAAGAATTAGAGCATGTAAAAATTGTGGAAAACACATATAGCTCCCCCTTAACAAATCAATTATATATAAAGATGCTCCCCCTTAATCTATAGCATTTATGTATATATATAAAAAAAAATGCATATAGAGGTAATACTAATATAAAGTTAATCGCATATGCCAGCATACATTAACTTAATAATCTCATGAAAGGCACATATATGCACATAAGGGCATTAAGAATACAGTCTAATGTTCGAAATATTAAGCAAGCATAATAATATGTCACATGCCATGAAAACCTAAAGCATGATGGTTATTAATCATGCTTACCTTCAAAGGATAATTGAGCAGATTCAAAATTTTGAAAATTAAAGTTTCTCAAGTAGGAAGTAAATCAGTCAGGCAGTGGCGCGCATAGTAGGTAAAAAAACAATTGCTTGATTTAAGGGTTTGCTTTTCAACATACTTTCTCAACCAAAAAACAAATCAGTTAGAAGTTTGGAAATGAAGTTGAAAAATATCAAGCCCTCCCCCTTTTTGGTTAATATAAAATAACAAAAATTGAGACAGATTTTAAAAAAAATTCACACACCCAAATCAGATTGCCTTCCATTGGGTTTGAACCATTTGATTTATTTGTCTCAATGATTCATGGCCAAGGCCTTGAAAGTGAAGTTCAAGCCCTTAATTTGGTCATATTCAAAATGTTTAGCTTCTGCCTGCAGTTCAATCCCTTGAACTATAATTTAAGGCCTTGAATTTCTTGATAGTGATGATTGTTTCATTGGCTTGTCCTGCAAAAGCTCATGAATATAGTTAGTACTTATAGAGGGCTCCCCCTCAATTTATGCACCAATAGTAAGAATTCTCCCCCTTTCGCCAAGACACTAAATCAAACATTTCGAGCCATGGTCAAAGTCACAAATTTTCGGCTTTCAAGTACGCCTACAAAACAATAGATCAAGCCTTTCTAGCCTTGATATCGAATTTGGGTCCAACATAGGTTGTGACCCTATTTTGTGGTCTTGTTCCTTTTGGTACCCAAACTTGGACTATCTTGGTGTTTGGCTTTTTGAGAGGACATGAGTAGGAAATATGACCCTTAAACAATAATTACATACGGTGTGAGATTTGTCTTTGGATGTTTCATGAACAAAGAAATTTTTGTAATTTTTCTTTTTGTTAAAAGGATTGTATCCCATACCTTCTTTATTGAAAGACATCCTTTGAGAGCCTAGCAATTTGTCCACGTTTTCTTGTTCTTTAGTAAA